>CM042329.1:2307294-2469794 GCA_023566125.1 Zingel zingel | reverse complement strand
CATTCACTAGGTCCCCCTGTGTGTTTCTGGGATTTTTGCTCACCGTTCTTGTGATCATTTTGCCCCTACGGGGTGAGATCTTGCGTGGAGCCCCGGATCGAGGGAGATTATCAGTGGTCTTGTATGTCTTCCATTTTCTTATAATTGCTCCCACAGTTGATTTCTTCACACCAAGCTGCTTACCTATTGCAGATTCAGTCTTCCCAGCCTGGTGCAGGTCTACAATTTAGTTTCTGGTGTCCTTTGACAGCTCTTTGGTGTTGGCCATAGTGGAGTTTGGAGTGTGACTGTTTGAGGTTGTGGACAGGTGTCTTTTATACTGATAACAAGTTCAAACAGGTGCCATTAATACAGGTAACGAGTGGAGGACAGAGTAACCTCTTAAAGAAGAAGTTACAGGTCTGTGAGAGCCAGAAATCTTGCTTGTTTGTAGGTGACCAAATACTTATTTTACCGAGGAATTCACCAATAAATTCATTAAAAATCCTACAATGTGATTTTCTGGATTTTCTTTTCCTCATTTTGTCTCTCGTAGTTGAAGTGTACATATGATGAAAATTACAGGCCTCTCTCATCTTTTTAAGTGGGAGAACTTGCACAATTGGTGGCTGACTAAATACTTTTTTGGCCCACTGTATATATATATACACACACACACACACACACACAAACATATGTGTGTGTGTGTATATATATATATATATATATATATATATATATATATATATATATATATATATATATATATATATATATATATACATATATATATATATATATATAAAATACATATTTATACAGTTGTGTTCAGAATAATAGCAGTGTGTTTAAAAAAGTGAATAATGCTCAAAATCCTTAGAATAGCTTTTAATTCCATAATATCAGTTCATTGGAAACACATGCACATTCAATTCCAAATCAAAACATGACCAAAATTGATCACATTTGTGTTATACCTTTACAGAAAGTGAAGAAAAAGGAATGTTGGGCTGCCCTTTACAAACTCAAACATTTACTGTATGAACTGAAACATGTCTCAAAGGTTTGCTTTACTTTGAATCACTGCACTCATATTTAGTTTCATAACCATTATTTCTGAGAACTTATTCACATCTGTGTTGCATGGAGTCGACCAACTTCTGGCACCTGTGAACAGGTATTCCAGCCCAGGACCATTGAACTACATTCCACAATCCCTCTGCATTACTGGGTTTTGCCTCAGAAACAGCATTTTTGATGTCACCCCACATGTTTTCTATGAGATTGAGGTCTGGGGATTGGGTTGGCCACTCCGTAACATCAATCTTGTTCATCTGGAACCAAGACTTTGCTCGCTTAGTGGTGTGTTTTGGGTCATTGTCTTGTTGAACGACCGATTTCAAAGGCATTGCCTCTTCAGCATAAGGCAACATGACCTCTTCAAGTATTTTGATGTATTGAAACTGATCCATGATCCCTGGTATGCGATAAATAGGCCCAACACCACAATATGAGAAACATCCCCATAACATGATTTTTGCACCACCATGCTTTACGGTCTTCACAGTGTACTGTGGCTTGAATTCAGTGCATGGGGGGTCTGCGGCCCCTAGACCCAAAAAGAACAATTTTGCTGTCATCAGTCCACACAATGTTGCCCCATTTCTCCTTTGGCCAGTCAATGTGTCCTTTGGCAAATTTCAACCTATTCAGTACATGTCTTTTTTTCAGCAATGGGACTTTGCGGGGGCTTCTAGCTGATAGCTTTGCTTCACATAGCCTTCTTCTGATCGTAACAGTACCCACAGGTGACTTTAAGTCTTCTTTGATTTTCCTGGAGCTGATCATTGGTTGAGCCTTTGCCATATTGGCTATTCTTCGATCCATTCGAATGGTGACCATTTTTTCCCAAGTCTTTGAGGCTTTGGATGCCATTTCAAGGCATTTGAAATCATTTTGGCTGAGCAGCCTATCATTTTCTGCACTTCTTTATATGTTTTCCCCTCTCCAATCAACTTTTTAATCAAAGTCCGCTATTCCTCAGAGAAATATCTGGAACGACCCATTTTGCTGAGTATTTCAGTGTGAAATGCACTATAACCAGCATGCACAACATTTGCTTCCTTCCTTCCTTAAATATGGGCCATAACTGACACCTGTTTCTTCACAGAATCAATCACCTCACTAATTGAACACAACACTGCTATTATGTTGAACATGCCCCTTTCAATTACAGATTCAATTACACAGAATGAGCAGCATGCATGTCATGACTGTTGGGTCTGTTGGTTTTCTATGACTCTACAACACTGACTAGTAAATTATTTGCCATGTAGAAATATCACTTCTACCAAAAAAATTGATTTATGAGGTTAGTGATGTTGGACTGCTATTATATATATATATATATATATATATATATATATATATATATATATATATATATATATATATATATATATATATATATATATATATATATATATATACCCACCATCCTCAACCCCCTCAATCTGGACATCCTGTCGTATTGCCTCCGCTAGAGGTTCGATACTGAGAGCAAAGAGAATGGGTGAGAGAGAATCACCCTGTCTTACGCCTCTCTCTATATCAAAAAAGTCAGAGCAATGACCGTTAACTCTAATTTTTGATTTGGGATTCTTATACAACAGCCGAAACCAAAAGGTAAATTTTTCACTGAAGCCCATCTCAGTTAATGTTTGTTCTAAAAATTGCCAATCTACCCGATCAAATGCTTTCTCAGCATCTAGGCTGAGAAGCATTGACGTTTGGGTACAATTTGCCATGAGGGACTGCAGGTTTAATGCTCTCCTTATATTATTTTTCCCATGGCGACCTGAAATGAACCCCGTCTGATCTGGTTTTACTAATTTCCTAATGTATTTTTGTACTCTAGTTGCTAAAATAGATGTTAATATTTTATAATCCACACACAAGAGGCTAATAGGACGATAACTAGAACACTGCAATGGATATTTTCCTTCCTTATGCAGGACTGTGATGATAGCCTCAGACCATGACTCTGGAGGGTTCCCTGAATTTAACACATAATTATATAACTTACATAATACGTTTGTTGAGGTCATCAACAAACACTTTATAATATCCTCCTGCAAACCCGTCTATTCCTGGCGTTTTGTTATTTTTAAAGTTAATAATTGTTTCTTTCACCTCCTTTCTCTAATTGGCTCTACTAAGCAGAGGCTTCATCCGCCGTCAGCTTGTCTAATTTAAGATTTTTAAAGAAATTATGTATTTTTTCTTCTTTCAATTCCTGATGTTGACCCTTATATAATTGTTCATAATATTTGGCAAAGGCTACTGCTTTTGGACTAGTTTCGACATTGTCGGAATGAGGTTGTTTAATTTTAGGAATTGTTCAACTGGCTTGTGCTTTCTGTAGTTGAAATGATAATAACCTGCTAGCCTTGTTTCCCAATTCATAGTATTTTCTATCAATAAACCTAAGGGCACCCTCTGCCTTATAGGTCAGAATCTCATCTAACTTGGCTCTATTCTCTTTAAGTTCATTAAATACTTCTTGTTTTCCACTTTGTTTATGTTCATTTTCTAATCTCTTGATTTCAGTTTCTAATTCTACTTGTCTTTCTTTAACTTTGATCCTATAGATATTATTTTTCCCATTATTGTGGCTTTTCCTGGGTCCCATAAAACAGTAGGTAGACCATTCCATTGTCATTCAAAGCAAAATATTCCATTAATGCTGACCTTATTTCTTCTCTTATATTAACATCTGTCAATAATGAAACATTAACTCTCCAATACTTCATACACGGCTCCAATTCCAAATCAAGTGTCATTTGTACTGGTCTATGATCTGAAGTGGTTATTGGCTCAATAACACAGTTTTTAACTGGGTATGTGTCCTTTTTGGACACCAAAAAATTATCCAACCGTGAGAAGCTTCCATGCACTTGTGACATAAAGGTGAAGTCTCTCTCTTTTGGATGAAGGTGGCGCCAAGCATCTATCAACCCTAATTCCTTCATCATATTCATTAGACTTTTCGACATTCTGCTTTGAGGATGATGGTAATTTATCTATTCTATTATTCAGTACGCAATTTAAGTCGTCCCCCCCCCCCCCCCCCCCCCCATTAAAAAAAAAAAACCTTCCCCGTGATCTGCTACCAAATGTTTTCAAAGCGTTTTGAAAAATTTTGTACAATCTATATTTGGTGCATAGGCATTCAGAAGAGTTCATTTGAAACCAGCAATCCTTCCAATGACCATAACATAACGGCCGTCCGTATCCTGGAAAACCTTTTCACAATGGAAGTACACAGACCTACTAAATAGTATAGCTACACCTCTCTTTTTACGTTTCCCATAAGAGCTACTGTAAACCTGATCCATCCATTTTCTTTTTAATTTTTGGTGTTCTGTTTCTGTGAGGTGAGTTTCTTGAAGTAAGGCTATAGAGCACTGCATTTTCTTCAACTGTCCCAGTATCTTTTTTCTTTTAATTGGGTTGTTTATTCCTTTTATACTGTAGGTAATTAAGTAATGCCATCATTGTATTTATATTGATTCATGTAACACATCCCAAACCTCCCATAAGCACCAAAACAAATAAAATAATTGAACTCCAAATGTACAAAGTTAAACAAAAAGAAATTTGCAACCTGCCTCAGAGAGAACAAAACAATAGCATTATGAACATAGAACAGAACTTCCACATTTCCAGTCAGACACAGAGAATAAACTATACCCATGTCTGACCCCCGGGGATAACGGGACAGAGAGTGGTGACCTAATCCCTCTGTGGAGAAAATAATGACCAGTATTACACTAGCATGTAAGAAAGGTCTTATTGAGTGTGAACCACTCATGTAAACATCAAGAGTCCGTCAGATCTTTTTCCTTTTTCTAACCCTTTGTGACAACTTTACTTTTTTTTTTAAATTTGGTATTATGCTATTATTGCTTTCAGTCTATGTATTGTTCATACCCACTCAACATTATGTGTACCTTTAGCAGCCCTAGTCTGAAATCAAACTAAAAAAAATTTTTTTTAAGTGTTATATACCTCTGACTACTCATCCTCATCCTGAATCATAGCCTTCAAGTCAGCTATCGTCAGAATGTTGGTCCTCCTCCTCTTCATGCTGATGTTCCATCCTCCATTTAGTTTCTCCTCGATGCGCTCGCTCTCTCCGCACTGCACCTCTACACCCATCTCTCTCAAAGTGTCTGCGGCGTTTGTCAGAGAGGGAAAAGTTTTTTCTCCCGAGTCCATCTTGACTTTCAGTCGTGCTGGATACAGGCACTATGCCTGAATGCCCCTCTGCTTTAGCTGCTTGACGACTGCGTGAACCTTAGCTTGCTTCTTTTGTAACTCAGGAGAATAATCTTGATCGAGGAAAATCCTCTTGTCTTGAAACATCACCTTTCCTTGGCTCCATGCTTGCTGCAAAACAATATCTTTCACCGCTGCGTCGAGAAATCTCATAATGATTGATCTGGGGGGAGCCGCAGGATCTGTCGGTTTGGACTGAAGTGAGTGCTGCGCTCTTTCAATTTTAATGTCCAAATTAGGTGGTAATGTCAGTACTTTGGGAAGCAGGGCTTTCACAAACGCAACCACGTCTCCATGTTCGCTCTCCTCTGGTACTTGAAATATCCAAAGGTTGTTTCTCCTCAGCCTGTTTTGTAAATCATCATAAACAGCTGTGAGTTGTTTTTCGCGTTGAAATAAGTACCGTATCACACGGTGCTGCCCTGCCCCCGCCTCTTCCACATCACTCACTCTTCCCTCCAGCTCACCGATCCTCTGCTGGTGGTCACCGAGCTGCTCCGTAATATCTGTCACAGTCTTTTCCAAGCGTTCAAGGGTCTTTGTTGTTCGTTTATGTCCCTGATTGTTTTCTTTGCGAAGTTTTCTCATTTCTTGTATCAAAGACATTTCGCCCTCACGTGCTACCTGCTCCTCGCGGCTAGTAGCATCTAAGCTAGCGCTGTTCATGCTCGGTGGTTTAATGTCGGTTTCTTTCAATTGTCCTGGCTTTCCTTGTCCTCTCGTTTTCGATGTGGTAGTCATCTTGTTCACGGGCTATTTTCCGCCCTGAAAGCTTTATATATACAGTTGTCACTGTTTTCTAACTTTTTCCTGACGGAGCCTCGTCTCTAACATGTTGTTCCAACCGTGACGTCACCGGAAGCCAAAAGTCCACTTCTAAACAGATCTACTAACAACTCTCCCCCAAAACCGTTTTTTCCAATTGCATTCGCACTGGCCAAGTGGCCACAGGGACTGGTAGGAGGGGTAAGGGAGTGATGCAAGCACGGCAACGGTCTTTATAGCGTTAAAATTAGAAAACAAATACACCAAAAAAGTATGAACTAAATACTAAATCTAATGTATATAGCATATTTGTCATAATTTAAACAAGTCTCCCGAAGAGAAACGGGTATCTCTCTTTCCCCCGCCTTTGTCTGCTGCGCTGTGGACGTGTGTGTGTGTGTGTGTGTGTGTGTGTGTGTGAGTGTGTGACGGCTGGCCAGCCGCAGGACATGCTTGTGGAGTTTAACTTCGAAAAGACAGTTAACCACAGGTTCCCGTTAATCTTATGATGGACATGTGTTGTGATATTTAAACAAACGAACCGTCAACGGCGAAATAAAAGCCTCTTATTTATGAGAGCGGTCTGAGAGACCTCCAGCTCACAGCGAGGTGTCTGAGCATGACTGACCGAGCGACGAGCTAGCGGCCGGTGCAGGCGCCTTCTGGCTGTCGCCTCACTTCATGGAGCTCCGAAAACTTTGAAGCAAATTGTCAATTCGGCATCAATTTTCGCAAGACTGCCTATATTCGAAATCTAAACAGTTAATTTATCGCCTAAAACGTTGTCAGAAGTGAAATTAGTGATGAATAAGATGGCAAAAATGTTTGTCTGTACCGGAAACCCGACCCGCGTTCACCTAGGTTCATAGTTCAGGGAACAGAGAAAAGACCCTGCCCTGAAGTAGGAGCTGAAAGAGTTACAGGAGCTGAGGTCAGAGGGACTTCAAAATCCCCAAATTGGTCCAGTCAGAACACGAGAAAAAAGGGTTCTATTTTATGTTCTAGGAACTGCAAAAATCCCTCCGGTTGGAAAGCGGCTGTTAACGTTAGTGTCTGGCTGTAATAATTCCGTTTCAGTCTTTTTGTGTATTGAACGTTCAAAAGAGATAAATGAAGTTAGGCTTATTGCCAAGGTGTATGTCTTTGTCCGCTTCAGCACTGAGCTGAGGACAGCGACACAAGAGCCACACAGGTAGGCTACTGAGTCGCTGTCCTCCCATCCAGTTTTCTGGAGGCCCACCTACAATCAAAATCCTGTTGCCGCTAGTGGTTAGCCCGTGATTGAGCATGGATTAGCTGTTCCCAGTACTGGTGTGTGGAGCTCAATCTGTGTTTTGGTTCCGAAACATGACAACACCCCTCGTTTTTTTTGTAACAATTACCGAAAAGTAAATTCAGTTACCAAACCCGATTCATTTCCGCTCCCCAGGATGGAGGATTGCATAGATCGAGTAGGCTCCGCCAAATATGTGACTAAGCTGGACCTGTTAAAGGTTACTGGCAAGTTCCTTTAATACCACGGGCCTCAGAGATATCAGCTTTCGTCACACCGACGCTTTCCTCCAGTATACTGTTATGCCATTCGGGCTGCGTAATGCACCCGCTACTTTCCAATGGTTAATGCATAGCGTGTTATCTGGCGCCGAAAATTGCGAAGCTTACTTAGATGATGTAGTTGCTTACTCCTCCACCTGGTCTGACCATCTCCATACATTGTCCCTTATTTTCAGCCCTCTCCGCGAGGCCTCCCTAACCCTTAACCTCGCAAAATGTGACTTTGGTAAGGCCACTGTTACCTATTTGGATAAACAGGTCCTTTGGCTGAAAAAGTGCAGGCGATTATTGATTTCCCGGTCCCACAGTCCAAGAAAGCGTTGCGCCGTTTCCTTGGAATGCGTATAGGTATTATCGTGGTTTTTGTCGAAACTTTTCTGATGATAAAAACTTTTGTTTGGTCCCCCGCTTGCCAGGCTGCCTTCGAGTCTGCCAAGGCATTACTATGTAATGCACCTGTTCTCGCTGCGCCTTGCTTTACGCGACCCTTCAAATTAGAGGTTGACGCCAGCGCGTGCGGCGCAGGTGCTGTGCTCTTGCTGGAGGACGATCAAGCTATTGACCACTCTGTTTGTTACTTCTCAAGAAAGTTTAATAAGCATCAGCTTAATTATAGCACTATCGAGAAGGAAGCTCTCGCCCTCCTGTTCACCTTGGAGTATTTTGAGGTGTATCTTGGGTCTAGCTCACAGCCTACCCAAGTGTTTACAGATCATAACCCAATAGTATTCCTCGCACATATGCGGAATTCTAACCAGCGGCTTATGTTCTGGTCTCTCCTTCTGCAGGACTCTAATCTGTAGATTCACCACAAGAAGGGTACCGAAAATGTGATAGCATTTGTCTAGGTGTTCCTCAGATCTGTAGGAATTAAACCTTTTGGGGGTAGGTTTAATTCTTGGGTGTGGGGGTGTTATGACTGTGGTCATTGTTTCTTTAGTCTGCTGTGTATGCGTGTGTCCTGTTTTTTTTTGTTTTTTTTTCTCGTTTCAATTTCATATGCAAATAGGTGTGTGCCATAGCCGGGAGTTCATTGGTGGAAGGCTCTCATGCCCAAATTCGTGATTGGCTGATTCGGGAGGGACCACCTGATATAAGGAGCCAAGATGGTCGCCATCTGCGGGCAGTAGGCATTCCTCATCCTGCTCATTGCCCAACCGGCCACACTTTTGCCTTGTTCAGCTTTGTTTCAGATTAGGTATTGTTTCTGTTGAATAGTAAGGTTGGACTGCCAGGTGTGCTAATCTTGTTTTTTCTTGTTGTCATGGTTGTATATGTTCTGGTTCCTGTTTTATTTTGAAATCTGACTTTCTGTCTTGTCTTGTCTAGGTTACTTCCTGTCTTTAGTTTCCCGCTCTTGTGATTGCCTGATGTTTTCCACCTGTTTCCCAGCCCTTGTGTCACCTGCCTCTCATTACCCTCTGTATTTAGTCTTTGTGTTCCCCTTGTCCTGTGTCAGATCATTGTTAATGTTACGTGTGTTTGGTTCGTGTCAGCTATGCTCTGGACTACCTTGATTATTTTGTGTTTGGTTCCATTAAATTCTTAACTTCAACTTATCCTGCCATCCTGCCTGCCTGCCTGCCTGCTCTCTGCATTTGGGTCCTCAACTTCCCTGCACACCTAACAGAATGATCTGACCATTTGGACCCAGCAGAGAGGATTCCTTTTTTCCCGGTGGATTCACAGTTTTTTTTTGTTTTTTTTGCTCTGTACTTATCTGGACCATGGATTCTACACACCACATGTCTGATGAGCTTTGTGAGCTTCTTTGTGACTTGATTGAGCTAAAGGTTATGTGGAAGGAGGCAGACTGTGAGTACCAGAAAGAGGATATTTTGTCTTTGGCTCGTAAAATGGTGTCAGAAAAACCCCTGGCTAAGTGACTCAATTCCTGACTGGGTCAACAGATTTGTTGCCCATCCACCTGTGTGCCGTTTGGCTACAGGTTTCATGTCCATTACCCAGCCTGCTCCTAATCCTGTCGGGGCTCTACCTGGAGGAGAGCCAGAGACTCACATGACTTTGTTTAAATATTTTTCCATGACTGTTTAAAAGTCTGAGGAGGCCAAAGCAGCCAGCCGCGCCGCTGGTAGGGAGAAGTCTGGTACTGTTGCTAGCAGCTCCCCTGACCTCCTGTCTGGCAGCTCATCAGTTACCCGCTCAGCAGATAACCCTGACTACGGGCAGTCTTTTGAGGGAACTCGCCTGGCTATCTTTCCTGGGAACTGTGGAGGCCGCAAGAGAGGACGTAGGCGATATGGGTCCCGACGCCATTTCCCACTTCAATCTCTCTTCAGCCCAGAGCCTGAGCTGACTTTTGTTTCTGAGCCTGAGCTGACTTTTGTTTCTGCGCCTGATCTGGCCAGTGTTTCTGTTCCCGAGCTGACGTGCAACCCTTCTGTTCCCGGGCTGGCGTGCAGTTCTCCTGACCCTGGGCTGGCGTGCAGTTCTCCTGACCCTGGGCTGACGTGCAGTTCTCCTGACCCTGGGCTGACGTGCAGTTCTCCTGACCCTGGGCTGACGTGCAGTTCTCCTGACCCTGGGCTGGCGTGCAGCTCCCCTGAATCCAGGTTAGCTAGCAGCCTCCAAAATTCACGGCTAGTTAGCAGCTCCCCAGATCCCCGGCTAGCTAGCAGCTTCTCAGTTTCCTCACTAGTTGGCAACCCCCCGGTATCCAGGCTGGCTAGCAGTTTCACTGAGCCCTGGCTAGCTAGCAACCTCTCTGAGCCCCAGCTAGTTAGCAGTTCCTCTGAATCCAGGTTAGCTAGCAGCCTTTGTGTTCCCGAGCAGCTCCATAGTGATCGCGAGTTCCCTGGTGACCCTGAGCTCCCGAGCATTCCCCAGCTCCCGAGCGCCCCTGAGTTTTCTGGCGCCTCCGAGTTTCCTAGCGCTCCCAAATTTCCTAGCGTTCCCAGGTTGTCCTGTGTCCCACATTCCCGGCTGCCTAGCAGCTTTCCAGATCATCGACTGGCTAGCTGCCCCCCTGAATCCCGGCTGACGTCTAGCCCCCCTGAGACTGCGCTGACGGAGCTTCCAGAGTCTGCGCCGATGACTGACCTTCCAGACTTTACGCCGACGACTGACTTTTCAGGGTCTACGCCTACGACTGACTTTACGCCGACGACTGACTTTACGTCGACAACTGACTTCCCAGAGCCTACGTCGTACGAGACTGTACCCTTCCCCGGTACCTCTGAGACTTCACCCGCCTCCGGTCCCCCAGAGACTTTGCCTTTGTCGGCGGTCCGGCCGACTCCAGCCCCCCTTGTTTTGTCAGCGGTCCGGCCGACTCCTGCCCCCCGTGTTTTGTCGGCGGTCCGGCCGACTCCTGACCCCCGTGTTTTGTCGGCGGTCCGGCCGACTCCTGCTCCCCGTGTTTTGTCGGCGGTCCGGCCGACCTCTGCTCTAGTTACCCTGTCGGCGGAATTGCCGACTCCTGACACTGTTGCCTTGTTGCCTATTACTGATCCTGTTACCTTGTTGGCAGACACTGGCCCAGCTGACCCGTCGCCTGTCTCCAGCCCAGCTGACCCGTCGCCTGTCTCCAGCCCAGTTGACTTGTCTGTCTTCAAGCCAGCAGCCCCTTCACCTGCTCGCCGCCGGCCTCCAGAAGGGATTCGCCTTCGCTGTTGGCCTCCAGAGGGGATTCGCCTAGCCCCGCCGGCCTTCGGAAGGGATTCGCCTAGCCCCGCCGGCCTTCGGAAGGGATTCGCCTTCGCCGCCGGCCTTCGGAAGGGATTCGCCTTTGCCGCCGGCCTTCGGAAGGGATTCGCCTTTGCCGCCGGCCTTCAGAAGGGATTCGCCTTCGCTGTCGGTCTTCAGAAGGGATTTGCCTTCGCAGACGGCCTTCAGAAGGGAATCGCCTTTGCCGTCGGTCTTCAGAGGGGATTCGCCCTCGCGGCCGGTCTCCAGAGGGATATCGCCTTCGCAGACGGCCTTTAGAGGGGATTCGCCTTCACCGCCGGTTGTCTGAAGGGTTCCGTTTTCGCCAATGGCCGCCTCTGAGTCCTCGACGTCCTGCTTGGCCGCCTGAGGGGCTCTATCTTCGCCGACCTGTTCGGCCGCCTGAGAGACTTCGCCTTTGCTGCCAGCCGCCGGAAGGATTCTGCCTTAGCCGACGGCCGCCAGAGGGGTTTTGCCTTCGTGGACGTCCTCCAGAGGGGTTTCACCTTCGCCGACGCTCGCCTCGGAGTCAATGCTGCTGCCAGTTCTGCTGTTGTTTACCTTTTTCTTCTTCTTCTAGTCTGTAGAAAGAGCAAAGTCGGTAGCCTTTCCTCATTAGCGCCACCTCTGTTCAGGAGAAGACTGCAACTAGTGTCACGACCACCACACGCGAGTATAAATAGTTATGGCGCTCCCATGACGTCACACTGGCGCTCGACAGGTCGGCTGTGGCGAGTATACCCCATGTTTAAATCTGCGACCTGAGGGAAGTGTTACGAACTCAGAGTGAAGAGAGTGATTTGTGCAGTCTAATGGCGTTTTTCCATTACATGGTACCTGCTCGCTTTTTGGGTTTTCCATTATGATGGTAGTTTTTTTTTTGTATCAGCTCTGAGGTTCCAAGCGAGCTGAGGCAATACCAAAAGGTGACGTGCAAACCTGCAGACTACTGGTCAGAGAGAATTGTCACTAACCACTGTGTCATCATTGCTAGCGACAGACGGGGGGGGGGGGGGGGTCCTGAACAAATCTGCAATTTTTAAATAGTTTAGCCACGGGTGTTTGTTTTTGCTGCCTCTGGCTTCTTTTGAAACAAAATGTGTCTTCTGGCTGTGCTTTGTATGGCTTTATGTCAACAAAAGTCGGAAAAAAAGCTACTTAAGTTGTAAAAAACAGAACAATGAATGAAGCAACAAAAAGATCCCCCCCCCAAAAAAAGGGACAAAAAAGAAGGAAAAAGCAACAAAAATGTGGGGGGAAAAAAGCTGCAAAAATGACAAAGTGACAAATGTTGAAACTTTTTACGCTTTAAAAAAACAGTGTGGCCCTTAGTGAATGTGAATTTGACACCCCTGCCTTAAATCATATAGAAGTCCGTAAATTGTGTGCAAGGTTTAAACTGCAGGCAAGTAAATGCCATAGACGGTAAAAGAATGGACACAGCGACGCCGTATATTTCGACGGAGACCAGTGAAGGATATTAGAAGCACTTTTCCGGTGATGGCTGAGTGTTACTGAGCAGCCTCCAACTGAGCTTGAAGACGTAGATGTGACGTGAGCAACCTGTCTGAAAGTTGGAAGTCTTCTGGTAGCTGTGCCAAGAGAAATCTCAATCATTCCCAATCTAGCAGAGACGGAGAGCGTAGGTATATGTAAGGAGATAACATAGGCACAGGCTAATTATTGCTAACTAACATGCTAGTTAACGTTAGTAATTAAACTTAAACAGCTAATGTAAGTCCAAACTGCCTGCGAGCTTCTCCTGTACAGGAATTTATCTCCTGCGTGACAGAAAGTCGCGTGGTTATGACACAACGTGAGGTACAAGGTAATGGAGCCTTTTATACATTGTCGTGTTTCTTTAGAATTAAACAATGGACAAATAGTTTTTAAACGCTTCAGATGTGAAGTTATTCGCTGTCAAAGTGACATCAAAATGGACGTCAAAAAGGACGCCAAAAAGTGACGTCAATGGGATGCTAACGGGAGGTGATGGCTTGTTAGCCTACAATCTCCCCATAGGAGGTACGCTTTCCGGATGCTCGCTTACCCCCTTGGTAAATGCTCAGTTTTTGGTTTACTTCCTGTATTTGGGTCGGATCGCATTCTCACCTAAAGTGAACGAAACTCTAGTTCACTTGGAAGAGAACCGAGACCCCACCGGGTTAGCTTGTTAGCTCGTTTGTTAGCTTGACTTCGCCAGCTGTGAAGGTATCGCTACACCAACAATTACGAAGTTCAGTAGTGAATGTCTGACAACTTTTATTTAGTGAGTTATTGATGTTGGATTACTAGGATCATTAAGGTTGATTAAGGACGGATTTTATTTAGGTTTTATCTGCTGAACCTGACGGTGTTAGCTAGTCACCGGAGTACTGTGTCTGGTGCTATAGCTAGCTAGTAGAAATAAGATTGCGTTTGTTTAATTATACCCTTGAAAGGGCTGTTGGATTACATGTATGAATACAAATTATTCCACACAAAAAATATCAGTAAGTGACATGACAATGACATAAGTTTAAATATGAAAAAGTATTAAGGCAAATTTCAGTTTGTTTTTTTTACTGATTTATTTAACGTTTTCCACTGTTTTTTTTAAGTTCAATAATTGCAAAATCTTTTCAGAAGTCAACGAGTAATCGTGTTAAATTATCATAATTTCAATATTGACCGAAATAATTATGATCATATTTCTTTCCATATTCGAGCAGCCTTAGCTGGTGCTGGCGACGGCTGCTGAAATAAGAGGCGACTGGAGGCTGCAGACGATGTGCCGGGGATGGAGAGGCCAAATACATCTATGGCAACCAGTAAGGTGTTTGACATTTTTTGTTAATTAATCACTTATACTATTCCCCCCCTGTTCCTTCACTTTGTTCTTGTTTTTCAAGTAAGATAGACAGCACACCTGTTCACACATTTGTTGTTCTTTTTCCACTCATGACTACCTAAAATACCCCCTGGCTCTACTTTGTTGCTCTTATTCATGCTATTTCCCACTTGTTTTTTTGTTCCACAAACCTCAGCCTGATATATGTGGAGAGGATTTTTTTTTTTCAAAACACTCAGCATCTCAAACACTAACCCCCCTAAACTCCTGGCTCCAGCTTTACTTGCTGCATTCTCCTTTGCAGTATGCGGATGTTAGGCAGTGGAATCTGCATTTGCTGGAGGGTTTTATAACCAGTGGCGCCAGCGGTAAATCTTATTTGTATTGCGTTTTTTGTCTTCTTTCCCCACCGTATTCCTCTCTTATTTTCCTGTACTTGTTCTTGTTCTCTCACTCATTGTTTAATAAAAAGCATTCATCCAAGTGTAATGAGTTGTTATTCTTTAATATATTTGATACTTTGTGTATGGCTTAGTCTTAAAATTATCATGGTTGTGTGGTCAACTCCTGCCTCATCAGAAGAAGTGGGCTGGACACTAAATGCTGAATGGACTGTTGCTACTCTGTTTTCTCAATCGCTCTCTGACCATGGGTAAGTGAATCGAAATTACAAGCAAAATCAAGGAAAATACAATAGTCCAGATGTGCAAAAAAGAACATATTGAATAATCTTTGATTAAAAAGATGTAGTAAGGTTAACACTTGTGTTGTCCTTCGGGTTCCCGGGACTTAGTTTGTTATGCAATAACAAACAAGTACATGGGTATGTGTTTTTATTTATATTTACCATTCAATATAGCAATCGGTGCTGTCAGTCCCATAGTAGAACATGACAGCGCTGCGTGTGTTTGGAACTATGCAGGCTTACATGAACCATGTGACCACCCCGCTAGCGAGAGCAACCAGTGTCTCAACTCTTACTATCTCTATGGCTCCGCCCCAAACCAACCGGACTATCCAACCAAACGCTCCAGGGTTCCTTTTAAACGGACCAAACGAGGTCGGTGGGAAAGCCACTTTAAGTGTATTGCCCAAAATGTTAACCTGTCTGCAGTGTGTAGAATACTGATTGTCAACATCATCAGTAACACGATCATCTATCAGCAGATTTTAAAAAAAATTTAAAAAAGCACCAACGAGCAATTGTGAATATATTCATTTATTTACTCCAGTCCAAGAAATGTACACGTATGTTCTCTCAAGGTATAAAATTTGTCTTAAATAAGCAATTGTTCTATTTGATATGCATGTACATTCTCATTATTCAATTAAAACCACGTAAGACTTTAAAAGTGACGACAATCTGACACCACAAACAACCAAAACCACCAAAGAGCACAAGAAGAGTTAGCAAAAGCCGTCCAGCAGTTTCTGACTTTAGGTTCGATGAGGGTGTTGCTCTTCAGTATTAAAGAAAAAAATAAAATAAACATTTTTATCAACTTTTTTTTTTATCAAAAAGAAAACTAATACCTTAAAAGAAAAGCACTTGTTGTAAAGTTTGTACGGATGATAAATCACAAAGGATTAAAGGCTTCGGTTGTTGCTTTGGGCTGGTAGATACCCGACTTATTGCTTGTTCCTATGTTGCCGTTTCTGTTCAGATGGTGTTGCTGGTGTTTTTGTCATTGCTTGATGCCAGTATTGCTGTGGTCGCTGCTCCCATTGTGGCTGCTGCTGCTGCTGCTCTGGTAAATCCCTTTAGTTTGCAAATGCTGATAGATGTCCGGTGTGACATCATCCTGAAAATAGTTTCCTTAACGGGAACGGTTGGCGCAATCGCCCACCGAGACAACGGATCAGTGCAGGAGAGTTTCAGTCTGTGGGTGGTCTGGATTAAGAGGAAGATGTATAAACCTAAAGGCTGGTTGAACAGAGGAACTCTGGAGAGAGACGGAGAGAGATACAGAGTTATTGTCACTGGCAGCAGTTTACAGATTTGTTTGTTGTAGAGCTGGGCGATGTGGAGAAAATCAAATATCCCGATGTTTTTGACCAAATACCTCGATGTCGATATTGTGGCAATATTGTAGGGTTGACAATTGGTGCTTTCACAAAATATGCAGACAATGAGATTTTTGATAAATAATCATCAGTTATGTTGATATAATAACTATGTGGGTAAAGGCAAATAATAGAAGAGCTAGAACGGTCTGGTGTGTTCAGAAAATGACATCACTCTACTGTAATGCAGCCTTTAAAACCAGGAAAAGACAACACTTTATGTTACGTTATACAAAATTTAAGATGATATCTAGCCTCGTATATCGATATCTATACAATATTGATATATTGCCCAGCCCTAGTTTGTTGCCACAGAGAACACGGGAGACTATTAGAACAACTCCATTTCCCCCTCTAACTTCTAACTGCCTGAACTGGTTCCTTCAAACAGGTAGTTTTGTTTAGTTTGACAAAAAAATTTAAAACCAAAAGGTAAGGTCCACTTAGCTTGTTCTGGAGCTTTCAACAGTAGCACATGGAGACTGCTCAGTTGTCATTTAGGCTACCTTTACATAGCTTTGAATATCTATTGCTACGTTTACACCTGTCATTCCCCCTGCTCCGGCGTTTCCGAGCCCCTAAACCGGGGACATTCGAAAACACTTAACAAAATAAGATACTTTATATATACCAGAATATAGAGAATGAATGAATAAATATTTATTACTGTATCATGCATGAAAAAAAAAAATGACAGGCCCAGCCCAAACAGGCTTACAAGACAGTATTATTTACAGCAGGGGTTCTCAAACATATCACTCAAAAGTCCGCATCTGATTTGTATTCCAGGTCAAAGGTCCGGAACAATTGGCAACGTTTTTGTTGACGGTTGAATTTTTTGTCCCCTCTTTCAATGTTTTTGTCAGCTTTTACAGCGTTTTTGTCGATTGTTTTGTGTATAGTCAAAAGTCCGGAACAATTGGCAATAACACAAAAACATTCGGTCCAAAATCATATTTTTTACCAAATACATCAATGGCGATATTGTAGGGTTGACTATAGGTGCCATCACAAAATATTCACACAATGAGAGTTTTGATAAATAATCAACAATAATGTGGATACAATGACTAAGTGTAACAAGGTTCAGAGAATATGGCGGACCCAAATGCAGAGACAGCAGGCAGTGGTGAGCTACGATAAAATCCATACAAGTCCTGAAGACAACCGGCAAAAACAGTCCAAAACGTTGAGAAAACCAAAAGACCAGGAATTACAAAAAAACAGAACCCGTAGACTTACACTCACAATACAATACAATGATCTGACAACAGACAAAGACAACACAGAGACTAAATACACAAGGTAACGAGGTGAAACAAGGGACAGGTGACACGAGGGGGGGCTGAGGAACAGGTGAAACACATCAGGGTGGGGCAGACAATCACAAAGGCGGGAAAACACAAGGCAGGAAGTAAAACAAGACATGACAAGGGAGAAAAACAGACTACAAAATAAAACAGGAAACTGAAACATACACAACCATGACACTAAGTGGGTAAAGGCAAATAATAGAACAGCTAGAACAGTCTAGTAAGTTCAGAAAATTACATCACTTTACTGTAATGCAGCCTTTAAAGCTTAAAACTTAACTTAAAAAAATATTACGATATCTAAAATTTAAGAGGATATCTAGCCTCATATATTGATGTAGATATAATATCGATACATTGCCCAGCCTTACTGGCAAACCCTATATAAGCTTCCAAATATTTCCTTTAGGTTTTGTTTGTCTCTTTTTAATTATGTTAAATAAACCTATTTTACTTTACAACTCATGTGTTGGTCTTAGATTTTTCGTCCAACCGTATGCCGGATTTGACATTTATGGAAGACAAGAACATTTTTTAGGGTTTAAGCTTTAGTGCGTAACTTCTTTATATTAATGAACGTCTGTTACCTTCAAGCCATTGCCAAATGAGTTTCTACAAAGCTAATTAAGACTATCAGCTCCACACAACTCTCTCTGCATTTCTCCGTACGACTATGTTCAGAAGATTGGGTCGTCCGGCGACTTTCCCACGCAGAAACTCGAGTGAAGATAATGACCTCCTCTGAAGAGTCCATGTGTTTTTAATCCTCTGTGTCCTCCTTGGCTAAGTAGCAACCAGAGGTGGAAAGAGTGCAAAAATATTACACTTAAGTAAAAGTACTATTACTTTTATGAACTTTTACTTAAAGGTGCTCTAAGCGATGTTGGGTGACGTTACTTCTTGTTGACGTTCAAAGTATTTTCAAACAAAACGGAGGCTAGCTCGTCCCCTCCCTCTTCCTCATCCCGTCCCCTCCCACTCCCTTCCACGCACTAACCCCCCAACCCCCACCCCCAAATCCTTCTTGTTGGTTATTGGCTGGAACGCTGGAACACTGTTATGTTTGGTGGTGCAGGTTGGCGCAGTTTGTTTTTGTTGGCGTTTGTGGAGCCTGGGCTGTCTACAGCGACAGCGTTTTTTTACAGTGTGTTCAGGGGACAGGCAGCTCGCAGATAGTGGGGAGATGTTTGCTGTATGTAACAAAAAAAGTTGTATCCTAAAAAACGTGTGACATCGCTTAGAGCACCTTTAAGTACATGTCAAATTAACGGTAAAAAAATCTACCCAAGTCAAAGTAAAAAGCAGCTCATTTAAAATGTACTCAGAGTCAAAGTTACTAACCTTATTTTTAACAGCGGGGGGAGATATAGACTTTTTTATATTTATACTTATTTCATTAAATCACAGTCTTTTGCATTTGATACGGGCCCAAAACCATATGGGGCTTTCAAATGCTGCAAAACAACATTAGAGACCTTTGTTGATTTCCTTTTATTTTAACTCAGTAATGATGTGATTTACATTGTGATTTAAAATGTAGCAAAGTACAATACTTCAAACAAAACATACGTAAGTTAACGTAAAATGACTTTAATCGATCACAGTAACATGAGTAATTGTAATTTGCTACTTTCCACCGCTGGTAGCGACTGTGTGGAGGAGGGGTGGGGGTGGTGCGAGATCACGTGGATGCAACATTGTAATTGCTTAGAATTCCTCATGGGTGCGACAGAAACTACGCACTATAGCTTTAAGGTTAGAATAAGGTTTAGGGGCTAGGGAATGGATCAGGTGAGAAAGAACTCTTGCAAGTACTAACACGTGTTCATGTGTTAATGAGCACTCTGATCTGTCTCCCACTCACAGATAACGTGTGAAAATAATTGTGAGGCTCCTGGCAGACACCTTCTGAACTAAACTCCGCCTCCTGCCTCTATTAAACCCAAATTGACTCATTAAGCTTGTCTTAATAAAACCCACTTAATAAAAACTATATACAAAACAAACGGTCTCTCTGCTGTATTTCTTCTCTCCTGCAGGAACAATAAACATCTGCTTTTGGATGAAAAAAAAAGTCAAATTAATGTGGAGAGCCTCCATGCTAATCATTAGCTTCTCCATTAACCCCTTGACATCTCCTCCATCCGGCTGCATTAAAGAGGGGGGCGGGCCTACAATAATTAGGAGAGCTCGTCTGCCGAGGCCCTTTCTACACAGAAAACATTTTAATTATACATAAAACACCAGAGTGAAGCACTCACACAGCAAGGGAGCAGGAGTGATATCAAATATTATGATGTTCTCCTCCGGCTGCGCTTCCCTGTCCTCTCAGCTGTACCGCACATTCTCAATCCCATGTTAAAGGGTAACTACCATTTTTTTTTCAACCTGGACCCTATTTTCCTATGTTTTTACATGTGAGTGACTGATGGGAACAACAATCTTTGGAATCGGTCCAGTGTTATGCGTGAACTCTGTAATGGGCAGACACAGACCAAGCTGCAATGTAACCCTATGGGGCAAATGTGTATCGTCAATTTCATCCATTTTGCCAGTGACAGGCTCAGATTATTATTTTAAGTGTCTGACAACATTATGAAAGGATCCCTTCAGAGATAGACCTTTAATTAAGAATCACTGTACCGTATACGGTACAGTTTGTGGCTGTGGCGTCGCTGTAACCTCCATTCATAAACGTTTTTATAAATTTACAGCATTAAATCTTCAAAATATACAGCCATGCGACACACCAATTGAAAGCTTAGTCTCTCATGATTAAATTAAGCCCACACACAAAGCATAAGATGATTTATAGCAGTTACACAACTGCTACAAAATTGAAGAAAATAAAACAATTCAACGTAAACAGCGCAGCTGGTGTGTAGTGCATCCATACCTTTTTCCTTGTAGTAAGCTGAGACATGTGGCTATGGCAGTGGTGTATCTGTATCTTACCAGATGTGTTTACAGCAGTGTATTTTAATAATTTTACATATGTATGACTTGGACGGAAATAAAAACCCTCCATTCTAGCCTCTGTAACTCTGTGTCAGTAAGGCCTAGAATCACCCTGACACTTTTAACAAAAACTTGACAGTGTTCCCTTTCCAATGATATCAGGCACATCCCTGAGTGTCAAAGTATATGGGAGCTGCACCACTTTTAATTTGGGTATGTCGTTTAGACCAAAAAGCTTGAAAATGCAGCCGACTGTTAGGAGGTTAAAACCTCTTTGAGACCTTTCTGTTTAACCAGAAACTGCTCTGAAGTCGCTAGCACTAAACCCACCAGACTCCATTTAAAAAAACAATACTTTTAGCGTGTATAGAGCCAACATATTTTCACATGTAAATCGGTAAACTATGTGTTTATTTCAACCAAAACTACAGTTGTGATGGTAATAAAATTGCAGATTTGAAAAAAAAATCTAAGATTGTTTGAAGAATTTGTCGCGCAACTGTTCAAAGGAGGGGAATATTCTATCAATGTAAAGAGCTTTCATAGTTTCAACACCATTGCTGTTCCACAATTCAAATGAAGTTGGAAAAGTGGAAAGACGACCCAAAACGGCTTTTCATAGTTTTATTTTGTGTCCGTCGACTTTGAATGAAGTGTACTTTACGATGCTAAAATTAGTGTTTATTTCCATGGAGTCTGGTGGGTTTAGCAAACGCAATTTTCACGGATGTTTTTATGTTTAAAAAAGGATCTTACTCTTTAACAGAAAGGTCGACCTCCTTAGAAATCCTTTCCATGATGTTGTCAGACACTTAGAATATTAATCTGAGCCTGTCAGTGGTAAAACAAGCACTTTTGTGAAGGTAAATACAAGCTGGACAATTGCCCTATTAACTTACATTGTAGCTTGTTTCACCGCTGCTGACTGCAGCGATCTTGCTTAATACTGGACCAATGTCAAAGATTGTTGTTCCTATCAGTCACTTTGACACAAAAACATAG
This sequence comes from Zingel zingel, assembly GCA_023566125.1. Classification (NCBI taxonomy): domain Eukaryota; kingdom Metazoa; phylum Chordata; class Actinopteri; order Perciformes; family Percidae; genus Zingel; species Zingel zingel. The sequence continues at coordinate 2,448,323 of CM042329.1, read as the reverse complement.
GACAATAGGGTCCAGGTTGAAAAAAAAACTCAACAATCAAATGCCGGCATGGAGAAAATGTCCAAATTGACAGAAAAAAAAAAAAGTATGGTTTCCTTCAGTCTACTTGGAAATCCTGGACAGGGTCTTTCCAAGGCTCCTGCCTGTTTATAGGAAGTTTTTCCTCGCCACTGTTGCACCAAATGCTTGCTCTTGGGGGGAATTTTTAAGGATCTCGGACCCATGCCTAATGCATACTGATGCTGTATGTACATTCAGCAAGGCTTCTTACCACCGATCCCAAATCCTTCTCCCAAGCAGATTTCAGAATAACTAGGGAAAGTGGCGCCGTCAGGATTCTATTTCATCGTACGCACAAAAACCGCCCGCCTACTGGGGCGGTTTACTGCGCCAGAAACCAGCTGTTTTCAGATATTTGATGTGTATGAGAGTGTGCTCCTAGTGTACTCTTATCATATCACAATGACCAGACCTTGAAAATATTTTACTGAAGTGTTTTGTAAGAGAGAGAGAGAGAGGTAGAGAGAGAGGTAGAGAGAGGTAGAGAGAGAGAGGTAGAGAGAGAGAGGTAGAGAGAGAGGTAGAGAGAGAGAGAGGTAGAGAGAGAGAGTGAGAGAGGTAGAGAGAGAGAGAGAGAGGTAGAGAGAGAGAGAGGTAGAGAGAGAGAGAGGTAGAGGTAGAGAGAGAGAGAGAGGTGGATGCACTCAGAGCAGACAGCTGTCGGCGAGCCTGTACGGAGATATGAATAAACTGATTTCTCTGTGTGCCATGTAAACATACCCTGAATATGATCAAAAACGGGACAAGCCTCGTAACTGCAATATTCATGTACATGTTAACACACGATTCAAACAACATGCTATAGCTCCATCCGTGGGTTTAGCGATACTACTCAGCATCCATAGCAACCAGTTTGTCTACGGATCGAGTCATGAACATGGATATTGTGATTAATAGCGGATGGGTTGCTGGTGAAATAATGTATAATTAATGAGAAAACGATTACTGTGAACAGAGCTGCTGTCGGCTGCTGCCCCTGTGCGCATTTACGCATTGTCATCATGAGATGTGTTGCATGTCTCACAGAAATAAAATGTACACACAGCGCGTACAGGATTACCGCCGTCGGCGCCACTGACTAGGGAAGTGTTCTGACAACTAGATACAATAATCATATACAACGGATATTGCTGCTTTAGCTGAGGGATCGAAGGAGAACAAAGGATGTGCTGCCGGGCAGTCTAGGAAAGGATGTTGGATTCTTTTTAAAAAAAGAAGGCCTTTATTTCTATAGGACAGCTGAAGACATGAAAGGGAAAAGAGAGGGGGGGGTAACATGCAGCAAAGGGCCGCAGGGTGGGGAGAACCTGCGGCTGCTGCGTCGAGGAGTAAACCTCTATATATGGGCGCGCGCTCTACCAGGTGAGCTACCCAGGCACCCAGACAAAAAAGTGGTTGGGGGACAGAGGAGCAAAAAGAGAATTACTTTGCCATCCAAACTGTTGCCTCATTGCGGACCATATTTAACCATCCTGTTGTCCTTGAGTCAAATTTGATCCATTTTCTAAAAGTTTCTATATCAGAAATTTGGATTTTCTTTCTACCAAATTGTCCAAAAACATAACGTGGATGGTTCCATACAATCATTACTCTTCACAAGTAAAATAAATGATCAGTTCACTACTTTCATTGTATTTGGTTGTTTTATTCAATTTTATAGCGTTTTGATTTTTTTTTTTGGAAATAAGTGACAAAAAATCTTGCAAAAAAAAAAAAAAAAGTCAAAAAAAAGTGCAGAAAAATCGACTAAAAACATCGACAATAACATCGGATGTTTGTGACAAAAAAATTGGAGAAAAAGTGACCAAATGGTCAAAAAAAGTGACCAACATTTTTGGAAAAAAGTGACAAAAACGTCACCAAAAAAAAAGTTTTAATTTGAAATTTTGCCGTTGCATGGTCAATGGTAAAGACAACACAAGGGTTAAGAGACTGTGTAACAATTGGGATTTTCCTTTGCATAATGTAAAGGCCATGGTCATGAAGGCTGGGTCATGACCGAAAGAACAAGATCCAGGGTACAAGCGGCCGAAATGGGTTTCCTCAGGAGGGTGGCTGGCGTCTCCCTTAGAGATAGGGTGAGAAGCTCAGTCATCCGTGAGGAGCTCAGAGTAGAGCCGCTGCTCCTTTGCATTGAAAGGAGCCAGTTGAGGTGGTTCGGGCATCTGGTAAGGATGCCCCCTGGGCGCCTCCCTAGGGAGGTGTTCCAGGCACGTCCAGCTGGAGGAGGCCTCGGGGAAGACCCAGGACTAGGTGGAGGGATTATATCTCCAACCTCGCCTGGGAACGCCTCGGGATCCCCCAGTCGGAGCTGGTAAATGTGGCTCGGGAAAGGGAAGTTTGGGGTCCCCTGCTGGAGCTGCTACCCCCGCGACCCGATACCGGATAAGCGGACGAAGATGGATGGATGGATGGATAATGTAAAGGCAAAGGTAGCGAAGAATAAATAAGTGCCGCTAAGGAGGCAGGGTAACATGACACTGCTCCATATACAACCAGGTTGGATCTAATTGTGACATTTTACAATCCATTATTGTGTCATTTGAATCCCTCCTTTTTAATTTGAATACACCCTCGATGTGCCATTTTGAATCCTTACTCTTCCATTTCAAATCTTTCTGATGGCATCATTTTTGAATCAGAGCATTATGCTATTTTGAATTCCTTTTTTCTTCCATTTTGAATCCTTTTAGGCCATTTTAGTCACCCTCTTTCCATTTAGAATCCCTCCTTTCTGTTTTAAATATTCCATTGTGCTATGTGAATCCCTTCCATATTTACATTTTGATTACCTCATTCTTTCCATTCTGAATCCTCCATTGTGCCATTGTGAATCCCTAAGTCTTCCACTAGGAGAATGCAGATGTTGCTTAATTCCACCAAACACAATTTATGATAAACTCTTTGTTTCACTGTTTCTGCGTTCCGTTGTCTTACTGTTTTCAGTGTATTAATGTGTCTGTATCTGAACACTTTCTTCCTCCTGTTTTCATGTTTAAGTCTGATAATCCTCAACTCGGTCTTAATTACTCCCTAATAATTAGAAAATCCTGATAATCTGCTGCATAATCGAGGCAATTCAGCTGACTGACAGTGCCTGTAGGCACACACACACACACACACACACACACACACACACACACACACACACACACACACACACACACACACTCAGCAATTATCTGCCTTGTGAATGACTTTGAAGCAGATAATTCTGTGTCTCAACATCCACTAATTACCAGCAGCTGAAAAATGCTACAGGGTTCTGAATCAGCCTCTCTGGAAATTAAAAGATACACAGCTAATAATCACACACACACACACACACACACACACACACACACACACACACACACACACACACACACACACACACACACACACACACACACACACACACACAGGCTATTATGTTTATGTGTCTGTATCAAACGGCCTTTTCTCTGTCAGCAGTGTGAATCTTTAGTCTCGATCAGATAAAAAACACCCGTCTGCACATTTAAAGGAACAGTGCAACATTTAGTGAAAGCCTTCTTCCCCATCATCCCCAGAGGCAGATGAGAAGATGGATATCAGTGTCATCTCTGTGCTTGACCTACACTTATGAATCAGAATAGTGTTGATGAAAGGTGGAGCTTTTAGGACTGAACCTTTTATTTCCCCTTTTGCACTGGCAGTCAGGTATTCAGCCAATGAAATTGAAAAGGTTTTCCAAAGTCAGCAGGATTCATCATCTGGGGACCATTAATGTCTATACAAAATGTCATGGCAATCCATCCAATAAGTGTTCACATATGGATGTCTGGACCAAAGTGGTAGACCAACCAACCGACATTGCCATTCCCATTCCCAGAGCCATGCTTGGACTTAAAGGGTAACTACCGTTTTTTTTCAAACCTGGACCCTATTGTCCTATGTTTTTGTGTCTACGTGACTGATGGGAACAACAATCTTTGACATTGGTCCAGTATTACGCAAGATCGCTGCAGTCGGCAGCGGTCAAACAAGCCACAATGTAAGTTAATAGGGCAATTGTCCAGCTTGTATTAGAAGTCAGAGAACACAGTGACGCCCACATCAAGTTGCTAGGAGCCTAGAGAGAAGAGCGAGACGCAATAGAAGTGCTACAGTGTAGCAATTTTCTGTTGTTAGTCGGTCAGAAACGTCAAGATTGTGAGGCAAACAGCTCGTTTTGGATATAATGGCTTGGATATTCCATTTTGTTGGACTCTTGGGGATTTAAGAAAAAAAAGTTTTGGGCAAAAAATCCCCACAGTGGCTAAAGGGACAAGGAAAAAGGTATGGATGCACTACACACCAGCTGCGCTGTTTACGTTGAATTGTTTTATTTTCTTTAACTTTGTAGCAGTTGTGTAACTGCTATAAATCATCTTATGCTTTGTGTGTGGGCTTAATTTAATCATGAGAGACTAAGCTTTCAATTGGTGTGTCGCATGGCTGTATATTTTGAAGATTGCTGTAAATTTATAAAAACGTTTATGAATGGAGGTTACAGCGACGCCACAGCCACAAACTGTACCGTATACGGTACAGTGATTCTTAATTAAAGGTCTATCTCTGAAGGCATCCTTTCATAATGTTGTTAGACACTTAGAATATTAATCTGAGTCTGTCACTGGCAAAATAAAGCACTTTTAGTGGACTAAACTGATGCTGAACATTTGCCCTGTAGGGTTACATTGCAGCCCAGTCTGTGGCTGACGGTTACAGCGTTCACGCTTAATACAGAACCAGTTCCAAAGGTTGTTGTTCCTATCGGTCACTTACACACAAAAACATAGGAAAATAGGGTCCAGGTTAGGGATGCAGCTATCGATTATTTTTGTAATCGATTAATCTAGCACTTAATCCATCGATTAATCGGATATTTTTTTTTATTTTTTATTTTTTTATTTTTATTTTTTAACGTTTTTAAACAACCAAAACTAGACCTATATGTAAACATTAGTTATACTTAACCTATTTTCATTTATATATTTGATTATAATGTCACACAGCTCTGTTACACTTATGCTATTAGATTGTTGATCAGCTGTTTCTCCGTAGAGAGAGAGAGAGAGAGAGAGAGAGAGAGAGACAGAGAGAGAGAGAGAGAGAGAGCGAGAGAGAGAGAGAGAGAGAGAGAGAGAGAGAGAGAGAGACAGAGAGAGAGAGAGAGAGCGAGAGAGAGAGCGAGAGAGAGAGAGAGAGACAGAGAGAGCGAGAGAGAGAGAGCGAGAGAGAGAGCGAGAGAGCGAGCGAGAGAGAGAGACAGAGAGAGAGAGAGCGAGAGAGAGAGAGAGAGAGATGTGCAACAATCAGCTGTTGTTCTGAAGGATAGTCAGCACGTCAGCTCAGATCGTGGTCACCACTACATATTTTCTTGTCTCTGATTTTGGTAGTTGTTGTCTTTGATGTAGTTTCATCGTCCATACGACTGTGATTTTGTCGCTCCTCTTCGTGGAATGGATGATTAAGTCAGACTCCATGTTCTCTGTTGAGATGCTAAAGCACTGACGTCGTGCTATTATTGTGCTAAGCTAGTTTGATTTTGCAGTAGACACACTGTACAGAGTTTTAGTTTTAATTACGTTTGAACTGATTCCAAACTTTGGACCCTTCCTGTGGTCTCCTCCAGCCGGTCTCTTCTCTCAGCCCTCACTAGTTACCTCTGGCATGTGTCTGAACTGACTCCAAACTTTGGACCCTTCCTGTGGTCTCCTCCAGCCTGTCTCTTCTCTCAGCCCTCACTAGTTACCTCTGGCATGTGTCTGAACTGATTCCAACCTTTGGACCCTTCCTGTGGTCTCCTCCAGCAGGTCTCTTCTCTCAGCCCTCACTAGTTACCTCTGGCATGTGTCGCCAGCAGCAGACTGAGCCGTGTGTGCGACAGCAGCGGAAACACCGTCCGTCAGCGATACAACGTTAGTAACATTGATTTAACCAAGCTTCAAGGCAAGTCATTTTGCATCGAAGATTTTTTGTAATCAAATTATTCGAGTTATTCGAGGAATCGTTTCAGCCCTAGTCCAGGTTGAAAAAAAAAGTTAGTTACCCTTTAAGTACATAAGTACCATTTTGAGGTACTTTAGAATAAGTATTTCTGAGTAAGTATATTTTATTTTTTGAACTGTAAAATGTCCCACTCACTAAATATTGGTCGCAATTCTTCAATAACCAAATGTAATAGATCCTTATCAAACAATGTTTATGCTATGTGTTTTTGTAAAAAAAACAACGTATACAATTTTTTTTACGAGTAATGGAGTATTTCACTGTGGTAATGTTTTACTTTAGTAAGAGGATCTGAGCAAGTCTAGTGAAACTGAAAACAGTTGGAAACAGATTTTAACAACACAGTGACGGTGTTGGACTCGTTTCCCCTTCTCGTTTTATTTTTGCAGTGTAGAAAAAGCATTGGCGTGTGACTGCAGCCAGCTGTACCCTCCTGTTTCCAAGAAAGAGATGAAAAGGAAGTCAAAGGGGAGAACAAGAACTAATTTAGCCGTAAAAACAAACTGAAATAAATAAGCAAGAAGCAGCAACAAGAGTCACAGCAGCAGGGAACAAAGTGAACGGTCTTTCGGCAACGATTTCAAATCGTTGTTTCAACAGCTAGAACGCAGCCCGGGAGTCACACACACACACACACACACACACACACACACACACACACACACACACACACACACACACACACACACACACACACACACACACACACACACACACACACACTGGCCACTGCCCTCTCTCTTTGGTCCAGCTATAAAAACCCATTAGTAATCGCTCCTCGACTCTCAGCGGCTCTTTTCGCCCAAACGACTTCCATCCAGCCAATCTGCATAAATCTGCATTAATGGGCGATTTTCCCTCCCCGGAAAACAAATGTGCTTTAAAAAAACGTCTCCTTATCTGTCAGCTTTTAGAGGAAACATCAGCGAGAAGGGACACACACACACCATCCATCTCACAAAACACGCACGCACACACACAAACACACTATTGCAGCTTGGACATGACAAACAAATGCTGATAATTTAACCATTCTTAGAGCTTACGAGTAGTGGAGCTAATAGCGTGCTTTAGGAAAGGTTAAAGGACTTTAACTGTTTTTTTTGTTTTTGCAATCAGCCCAGTAAATCCTATGTGCATTCTTGTACATTACAGACAACCATTTCAAGAAGACGACTGGTGGCGAAAAGACGTTTACACTTCCTATGTAACAACTGTTGCCAGTTTTTTCCCTCGCTTTGTGGAAGACTTACAGTACAGATCCATTTGACCACGCTCCACTCTATTCCTATGGGTGACGTCAAGCGACTTCAACGTGCCCGCAAAGCATTCCAGGAAGGCGCATCCAAAAGCTGGCCGATGCCCATCTTTATGCAAATGAATTCGTTGAACGCGACACGACTATCCAGTAGGAGTAGACAAAAATCTTTTAAACTGACCTTTGTCAATCTGAAATGAAGACAGATTCAGCAACTGCATGGCCTATTTCTCTCTTAAAATGTTTTCAGAAACACGTCTCGGTGAACTATTTTCGTAAAATACTAGATCGTATTCTCAACGAGCCGCCATGACACTCGGTGGAAATTCTCGAGAAGCCAGACCCACGTCACGCGTTCGTCCAATCAGCTGCCGGTCAAGGGCGTGGAGCATCAACCATTTTCCCAAGAAAATGTTACGTTTTTCAATAAAAAAAAAAAAAAAAGTAATTTCCCAGTATATTCTGTGTCTCTTTGTGGGATTTTGTCTCTTTGTGCGGTTTTTGTGTCTCTCTGTAGTCGTGTTGTGTCTCTTTTTGGTCATTTCTGTTCTCTTTGGGGTTGTTTTGGGTCTCTGTGGTCTTTTAATGTCTCTTTGTATTCAGTTTGTGTCCCTTTGTGGTAGTTCTGCGTCTCTTTTTCACATCATATTGAACCATTAGTATCACCATATCTGTGTCTAAAATGTTGGAAAAGCTAGAGCAGATCATACATAAGTAACATTCAAAAAGCTTCAAGACAAAACTTAAAGCTAAAGAAGTCCAACTACAATCATTAGATCTGAGAAAAGTCTCAGTTACATTCATTCGGCTCGGGTGCTGCCCAAAACGCCTCGGGTGCTGTGCCTAAACCTTCCAGTGGCAGGGAAAACCCTGGTTGTGCTGTATCAGTTTGAAGCAGAATATACTGAGGAGGAAATAGAGGCAAGCAGAGTGGGACAGGGAAAGGACAAGATGAGGGGACTGCTGCCACATCATCTGATTAGAGTGTTGTTGCTGCTATGAATGGGACATGTTGGAGTTGTTGGAGAGGTCCGAGTGAGGCAGTGATTCAGTGGGTGGACCTACTTTTCTCAGATCTAATGATTGTATTTTGGACTTCTTAAGCAGGTTTTGTTTTTAAGCTTTTTGAGTGTTATTTATGTATGATCTCCTCTAGCTTTTCCAACTTTTTAGACACAGATGTGGGAATAATAATTGTCCAAATTGATGTAAAAAGGGACGCAAAACTACAACAAACGCCAAATGACCACAAAGACCCAAAACAACCCCACAGAAAACAAATGACCAAAAAGAGACACAACACGACTACAGAGAGACACAAAAACCCGACAGAGACATAAAATATACGAGGAAATTAAAAAAATGGGCACAGCGATCACGGAAGGCTTGTATCATGTGGATGCACAGACAGTGTTGTTGTCATTACTTAGAATTCCTCATGGGGGCGACAGAAACTACGCACTATAGCTTTAAATGGAATTGTCAATTGTATTGGATTTCTATTGGAGGAAAATTAAGTCTAATGTCTAAGTTAATGGACTAACTGGTACAATTGTTAACAGATTAATAGATAGGGCTGGGTATCTTTAATACCGATACTAATACTGTGACTTCGATACCGGTTCCTTAACTATACTTTTTTCGATAGCAATTTTATAAAACAAAAAGAAATTACAACATTACACATTACGGCACACATCTTTTTATTCATTTTTCAGCTCCTACTACGTGAGCGGTCTCTGTGTTACGTAGAGTTTTTCCTTCGTCCGTTACGGCGTGTAACGCTAAAACAGCCAATCACAGACATTATTAGATCTCGGTAGAAGCATGCTGCGCGCTTAATGGCTAACTGACACTGATGAGATGTATTCCTTAGGTATTGGAATTGGGTATTGAAAGACGAGGCATTTTTCGATACTCGATACTTTAGAGGCAATTTCGGCCAGTGCCTAAAAAGTATGGAATTTGATACCCAGCCCCAGTTGTTAGTGGCAGCCCTAATTTCCATGAAATGTTTTTTTTTTTTACATTCCTGTTCCCCAGAGGATGAACCTGTGTTATGTAATGGCCCCAATGAACTTTCCTGTATCGCCAACCTCAGGACAAACTGCACTCTGCTGGCTCAGCAAATTCTGGAGTCAGACTGATACAGGCGGTTATTATTTTTTCTTTTCTTTAAAAAAAGCCTTAAGATCTTAAACTCTGCAGTAAAACATATTCACACTGTAAATACACTGTACAGTCTCTGGTCTAGTTTGCTACTCGGCAACCCTGACCTGGCTAAACAGCTGGAGAAATAGACAGATGATGGATGGATGTGTGGACTTATGGAAGTAAATGTTTTTTTAATTTGGTTTTGTTTACAGGCTCTGCAGAGTGAAGTATAACCGATAACACACACACACACACACACACACACACACACACACAACACACACACACACACACACACACACACACACACGTCATTAACCAATAACAGACTCTAACAACAAGCCCACAGCCCATCAATCACTCACAAATACAGACACACACACACACAAAAGTCGGCTAGTCTGCTGCATGGCTGAGTTTCAATCAGACGCCTAGAATCCCATCAGCATTCACAACAAGTCACACACACACACACACACACACACACACACACACACACACACACACACACACACACACACACACACACACACACACACACACACACACACACACACACACACACACACACACACACACACACACTCCCACACACGGTTTCTGACAGAGCAGACTGGTTCTGATTCTGCATTGTTCACGACATTTAAAGCTGAGATCCGTCCCTTGCCTCGCGTTTAAACGGGAGCACATAGTCATTAGTCTCTTTCACATAAGGATTCTGCAATAGAGCCCAATGAAGGTCTGCCGTTATGCAGGCTTTGTTTATTCACACAGAACCAAAGCAAAATGTGTGATTTCACATAGCATGAGCAAGAGCAACAGAGGTGCGACGTGTAACACAACAGCGTTGGTGTCTAGTGTGTGTGTGAGCCGATCAGGTCTACTATTTAACCACGCAAACCCAACCGGATACATAAACCGCCAACGTTATGCATTATAGTAGCACAATTAGAGAGACGGACAAAGATGGCCATAGCGCCCACACGTGTGTGTGTGTGTGTGTGTGTGTGTGTGTGTGTGTGTGTGAGAGAGTGAGAGAGAGAGGGAGAGAGCAAGAGGAAGAAAAGGTGGACTATTGCACGCAACGTTTCTGTAAATTATGACTCATTTTGGCTGCTCGGAATGCTGCTTTGTCACTATTTGACCTGCCTGTGGCTGTGTTCATTCGAGCATGTGAAATTCAACATAAAAAAGACAACAGCAGTTGTTGAAAACATATCCAACAAAATAGAAAAATAAGGAGAAAGAGATAACATAATTCATTTCATTAGTGAATTTCCTTGATTTGCATGGGCGAAAAAGAGTAGGAAAAAGTATAAACTTATTGAAGTATTACTTGCAATAAATAAACAAATGTTAAAGTGTACTCAGTTCTGCATTTCTGCTGCTTTTAGTATTCTGCTAAAATGCAACAATTGCTTGTTGAATTTAAAGCAAAGCAAATTAAATAATTTCCAACACTTTTATTTAAAGTGCTCATATTATGCTCATTTTCAGGGTCATAATTGTATTTAGAGGTTATATCAGAATAGATTTACATGGTTTAATAAAAAAAAACAATATATTTGTGTTGTACTGCACATTGCTGCAGCTCCTCTTTTCACCCTGTGTGTTGAGCTCTCTGTTTTAGCTACAGAGTGAGACCTCTCACTTCTGTTCCAGCTTTGTTGGGAGTCGCACATGCTCAGTACCTAGGTAAGGACTACTAGCCAGTCAGAAGCAGAGTATGAGGGCGTGCCCTGACAGTACCTAGGTAAGGACTACTAGCCAGTCAGAAGCAGAGTATGAGGGCGTGCCCTGACAGTACCTAGGTAAGGACTACTAGCCAGTCAGAAGCAGAGTATGAGGGTGTGCCCTGACAGTACCTAGGTAAGGACTACTAGCCAGTCAGAAGCAGAGTATGAGGGCGTGCCCTGACAGTACCTAGGTAAGGACTACTAGCCAGTCAGAAGCAGAGTATGAGGGCGTGCCCTGACAGTACCTAGGTAAGGACTACTAGCCAGTCAGAAGCAGAGTATGAGGGCGTGCCACCCTAGCAGCTAGGCGAGCATTATAACGTGTTACAAATGGCATTTTTCCATTACGTGGAACCTACTCGACTCACCTCTACTCTGCTTTTTTGGTTTTCCATTATGAAAAAAAGTCCCTGGTACCTGCCAATAGGTACTTTTTTTAGTATCACCTCCGTCGAGGTTCCAAGCGAGCTGAGGCGATACCAAAAGGTGACGTGGAAACCTGCAGACTACTGATTGGTCGGAGAGAATCGTCACTAATCACTGCGTCATCATTGCTAGCGACAGACGGGGGGTCCTGAACAAATCCGCAATTTTTAAATAGTTTAGCCACGGGTGTTTGTTTTTGCTGCCTCTGGCTTCTTTTGAAACAAAATGTGTCTTCTGGCAAACAGCCACATGCTGAGAATCAAAAACAACACACCTTCGACGTTCTGTGTGTGTGTCACGGCAGTTTCCTGCGGCGTCGCTATGACAACCAGCCGCACTCGCCTCACACATGAGGTAGTACTAAATCTGCAATGGAAAAAGGAGGACGGGGCACCGCGGCTGTGTCGAGCAGAGCCGAGTAGAGCTGGTACTGGCAGTGGGTAAGCGCCAAAAGTGATGCATGTTTGTCTCTGAAGTAAAGGCTGGACTACAATAGAGCTGTTTGGAGCAGTTTGTGAACAGTGTTTTCTCTGGATGAAAAAGATGTTGAGTGCCTTTGGGGTGGACTTTGGGCTTTTTCACTTTGTAAACCTATAATGTGCACACAAATATATAAAACACAAAGGAAAGGGAAAAAGCCAAAAAGCACTTTAACAAATTGAACCTTGAATACAAAAGGCACTACTAGGAAAGGAATGGCAGTTACATTTTAAAGTGCAGTTATCTGCTGATATTTTCTTTCAACTAACACAAAAAATCTCAGTGTCTTTCGCAATATGTCGTGGCCTTTCGCGATATGTTTATACCACCAGTTAATATTGTGATGACGATTTAAAAAAAACCGATATATTGTGCCGCCCTACCCCCATACCGTCTTCGTAACTTTCACACAGACTGTCCCGCCTTGGACCGGCTGTGTGAAAGAGGCCTGTCATATGATGCAGGTCGTATTTTAGTAGTAATACAAAAGTTTTACTCAGTATTACTTAGTTACTAATCTAGTAGTTCGATAGTTTTGTAGTTCAGTAGTTCACTAGTTTACTAATACAGTTGTTCTGTACTGTAGTAATTCAGTGGTTGACTAGTTTTCCAATAGTTCTGTACTTTTGTGGTTCAGTTGATTAGATTTATACTTAAGTAGTTTAGCAGTTCAGCGGTTTACTAGTTCAGTAATTTACTAGTTAAGCATTTTATTAATTTAGTATTTAAACCATTTACCGTTGTTCAGTAATTTACTAGTTCAAGGTGCTGTAGGTAGGATTGTGAAGATCCAGGACTTAGCCAAAAAATTTGAACATCAACAACTTCTCAGTCCCTCTCCCCTTTCCGTTAACGCCCAAAACGGTATCCTAAGCCCCTCCCCCCACAAGGGAGAATCAATGCGTGTGCAGGAGCAGTGATTGACACGAAGTTAGACACCCCCCACCCCCTGGCCCTGATTGGTGCATCTGAACAGGGAGCGGTGGATTTTTGCAAATCGCACTACAGGCTGTAGGTGGAGCCAGAGGAGCCAGATTCTTTTTTAATGACCTGCTTCATGTAGTTCTACTGGAAGATAGGGTCAGTTTCAACAAATATGACAGAAAGTTAGTTTTATAAGGCTTACCTACTGCACCTTTAAGTCATTCTATATACAGTAAATGTAACAACAAGAGGAATAAAAAATGTTAAATCAAATGTTAACACCAAACATTCAACTAAATAATTCACATTCAATTAATCACGGTCTTCACGATTGGCTAATCACATTCTTTCAAATCGCAATTTCAATTTGAAAATGATGAAAATGATTAATCATTCATCAACCTAGTTCAGTAGTTAGGCACTTTAGTACTTGTTTTGTTAATAGCATTCATTTAGTTTACAATAGTTAGTAGTAGTTTGGTCGTTTGTCATTTCAGTAGTTTACTAGTTTAACAGTAAAGTACTTTGGTGGTTTAGTTCTTCCGTAGTTCAGTAATTAAGAACATTATTAGTTTAGTTGTTAACCCTTGTGTTGTCCTAGTTTGGTAGCTTAGTAGTTCAGTAGTTTACTAATTGATTAGTTACGTACTTTAATAGTTCAGTTGTTCAATAGTTCAGTAGTTCAATAGTTTACCAATTCAGTAGTTGTGTACTTTAGTAGTTAAGTTGTTTAAATAGTAGTAGAGAAAATCCGATATTCCGATATTTTTTTTTTTTAAATCCAAAAACGCATAACAAAACAAACAGATTTGCCTAACATTAGTTATTTGTAGTTATTTATGAGTCCTCACTAAAATATTATGATAATGCAGTTTGTTTTATTGTCACAGCAGAACAGAGGAACATCAAATAAATTAAAGTTGTGATAAATAAAATGTATAAAAATACAAACTTAAGATATGAAACTTAAAGGGGTAAACACGGGTGTTGCCAACGGGAACGTTGTAGAGCGCCCTCTGGTGGAAAAACTGTGCAACGCCAACACTCATAACATGGTTGAAGGGTGTTTCGTCCGTTTTTAATTTAATTTTTTTAATATTCATATATCGGCCACTATAAATGCGATACCGATAGTTTGGGAAATGCCTAATATCGGCCGATAAAATCAGCCCGCCGATACATCGGTTGGGCTCTAATTAGTAGTTCTGTAGTTTTATAGTAAAGTAGTTCAGTAGTTCAGATTAGTACTTAGATTAGTGCCAACATTGCTGCAACTACCCGATCATGTAGATACATGCTGCATAACATCAGAAGGATACGTCCCCTTCTAACACAGAAGGCGGTTCAGGTTCTGTTTCGGGCTCTAGTCATCTCACGTCTAGACTACTGCAACTCCCTCCTGACTGGCCTGCCTGCATGTGCCATCCGGCTCCTGCAGCTCATTCAGAATGCAGCAGCTCGAGCAGTTAACCATAGTCCACATAAAAATGTGCAAGTTCTCTCACACTACACCATTCCTCCGCTCTCTTCACTGGTTACCAGTTGCTGCCCGCATCCGCTTCAAGACACTAGTACTTGCATACAGGGCCACGAACGGATCAGCCCCAGCATACATCCAGGACTTGGTCAAACCCTATACCCCAACCCGCCCACTCCGCTCTGCATCAGCCAACCTGCTTGCTGCCCCCTCACAGCGAGGGAGAACTAATCACTCGACGAAATCCCGTCTGTTTGCTGTCCTGACCCCTAAATGGTGGAATGAGCTCCCCATTGACATCAGGATGGCTGAAAGCCTACGCATCTTCCACCGAACGCTAAAAACACATCTCTTCCGACTACACCTCGGATAAACATAAAATATAGCATATTGTATAATAATAATAATAATAATAATAATAAATAAATAAATAAATAAATATATATATATATATATATATATATATATATATATATATATATATATATATATATATATATATTTCTTGAAGCTGCACTTTCACATGGCTCTTTGTAGTATTACCTATTTAAAGCTAATGTACTTGCACTTACTACTTGTTGTCTGGAGTTTGAACCTTCAGGGTTGAAAGCACTTAATTGTATGTCATTTTGGATAAAAGCATCAGCTAAATGGCGTGTAATGTAAGGTAATGTACTTGTTGTAGTTGGTCAGCATTGGAAATGTCACTGAACAGGCAGCTAACCTGAGGGTAAAAACATAACGTCTTAAAGTGAGTTTATAAACTGTTGAGTACCAGTAACTATGTCCACATACAGTACTTCTGCACTAAAGCGTTGCACACATACAAAACCCATCCCCCTATGTTTCAAATATCCAGGGACTCAATCTGTCTGAGCCAGAAGCTGCTGTGTGTGGCGGTTAAGGAAATGTGAGTGGTGTGTTGTTACTGTGATAATGATGTACACCTCATCTCACCTGAAAGCAGGTTGTGTCACTATGACAACTGGTTTATGTTGGCTATCATCTCTCTAAACCTAAATGCTTTTCTTTTACATTTCTTCCACTCAGACCTTATTTTTTATTTACTTTTCTTCTAAAGGAGTTAAACGTGCTCAACAAGGAAATGTAAAAAATCTTTTGGAACCCCTGTATGCCCTGTGAAGATGCCAGTTTAAGAAGAATAAGCTGCATAACACCCCCCCCTCCCCCTCCCAAACTGCTGAGGTAGGGCTGGGCAATATATATATTATATAGATATATGAGGCTAGCTCTCGTCTTTTGGATATCATAATCAGAATCGCAAAGGAGTTTATTTCCACAGTAGTAACCCTACGTGGAATTTGCCTTGGTGATTGGTGCATACATACAAACAAACATATTAAACATTAATAAGAATAAACAATAAATACAGAGACAAATATACACAAAATTGCTGTTTAAGTAGTTTAAGCACTGTGTGCAATGGGCAGACGTATAGTAGTGTTGTCTTTTCCTGGTTTTAAAGGCTACATTACAGTAAAGTGATGTGATTTTCTGAACTTACCAGATTGTTCCAGCACTTTTATTATTTGCCTTACCCACTTAGTTTTCATATGCATGGTACTGATGATTATCTAAAATCTCATTGTGTCAATTTTTGTGAAAGCACCAATAGTCAACCCTACAATATCGCAACAACATCGGCATCGATGTGTTCAGTCAAAAGCATTGTGATATTTGATTTTCTCCATATCGCCCGGCCCTGTGCAGAGGTTTGAACTATGAAACTAAACACATAATGAGATTTTTCAGATTGGTTTTCTTTCTGCTGCTTATTTTAGACATGACTTTATGATAACACAGTTCATCTACCTCACCTGTCTGTCTTCAGGCCGTCTTCCCCTGTAACAGCTCTCTGGTGTTTTCGGCGGCCCGCGCCAAACCGTCAGCCATCAGCGCATCCTCCAGACTTCTCCTGGCCTGGTACACTTTCAGCTCCTGCTCCCTGCACACACAGAGGTGGGAGAGGATGTCTTATTATGGGTCCTATTCATGCAACTCAAACATCCAATCTTCCTGAACGCAACACGATTAAACAGAAAACTTAAAAAACACAAACTACAACCATTAAACTCCAGAAGAAAATAACATAAACCCCAACAATGACTCCTTTCTTTATTGTATGTAAAGTTTATTCTGAGGGTGGTGCTAGAGGAAAGGGAATGGTGTCATTTAAAGAGCCCCTATTATGAATTTTTAGTGTGTTATAGTTTTTTGTGTATGAATTTTGTGTAGAACAAACAACACATTCCACTCCAAATGGAGCTCTCTCTCGCCCACAGACAGCACTTTTTCTCAACTGTCTGAAAACGGCTCACCCACATTCCGGTTTGAAATTCCTCAATTAGTGATGTCACTGATTGAGAAAGCCAGCCCAGTTTTACCAAATGTGCTTCCCTAGGTGCTGCCTGAGCAAGCACAGCCCGCCCAGTGGCTTGTTTGAATTTGATTGACCAATCACAACAGAGTGGGCCAGCTGACCAATCAGAGAGGACTGGGCTTTTCAGGAAGGCGGGCCAAGAGCTTAGACAGTGTTTCAGACAGAGGAGCTGCAGCAATGGGCATTATGAGCCACATACTGTTTTTTGAACATCAAAGCATGTGAACCTATTCTAGGAGACCCCAAGAGGACAAATATGATGCTGAAAAGGAGTATAATAGGGGCTCTTTAAATTGACAGAGTTCATCCTCTGGGGAGCAGGAATCAGATCAGGCAATTTCATGGCAATCCAGCCAGTAGTCTTTGAGATACATGTGGACAACAAGGCTTTAATGTACTCATGGCCTGGGCTGTTTTTGTCTGATTTGGGGAACTTGATAGTAAAGGGAAATCTTAAACGATAATTTTGTTTTTGTTTTCAACCTGGACCCTATTTTCCCATGCCTTAGTGTCTAAATATAATTTAACATTGGTGCCTGACTATAATGTTCACAAAAAACTTTGGAATTGGTCCAGTATTGAGCGAGAACACTGCAATGTAATCCTATGGGGCAAATGTGCATTGTCAATTTTGTCTGCTAAAAGGGCTGTTATTATTCCAAGTGTCTGACAACATTATGGAAAGGATTCCTATAGAGATAGACCTTTTGTTAAAGAGTAAGATCTTTTTTGTTTAACAAGAAACAGCTCCGAAATCGCTATCGCCAAACCCACCAGACTCCATTTAAATAAAGAGTACTTTTAGCGTGTAAAGACTTTTTTCACGGCAGACATGTTGACATGTCATAGTAGGAAAAGCACAGGTGTATTCAAACCCATTAATGATGGCTGCATTCCACTTAGGAGAGGCCCTGGTATTGTGCATGCTGACTCACTGAAATAGCTCACTAGGACACTTGATGGAATTGCGCCATCGTTAAGGTTATCAATTTCAGCTGTGCTTTTCCTACTATGACAAGTCAAAATGTCTGCTGTGGAAAAGGTCCATAGAGCCAGCATATTATCACATGTAAATGGCTGATGTCGGAGTGGAGCAGTCTAGAAGGAACTCAGTCCTCCTCCAAGTCAGGAGATAAGCTGAGGGAATCAACGAGGTTCCATGTCTCTAGGAATGTCGAGATAGAGCCTTTAAGTGAAGATCTAAGCTTCAAATTGTCGACCACCTCTTTAATCCAACAGTCGTGTGTAGGGGAGGTGGGAGAGCCTCCTGTTGAGCAAGATCAGTCTCCGGGCTAGCAGAGATGTGCCCGCCTCAGTGCAACAGGGAGGTCCTTTTTAAGAGTTTTTAAGACCCCGCAGAAACCCTGTTCAACATAACATGAGTGTATTTTGCTTTGGATTAAACTGTCGGGTGGACTGACCACCGGCCTAAGGGCTCACCCTCTATTTGACCAAAAATAAAAAAATATAGGAAAAAAGAAAGCGGATGTACACATTTTGAGTTGTTAAGAATGTTGGCAGGTTTTTAGACAGACACAGAGAAGATGTCTGATGCCTTAATAAATAAACGGCCAGACATACAACGAGACGCGGTGATACAAAACAACATTTGCGTCTGTAAAAATAACATAAAAATGAAAAAAAATGTAAAGGATAAATAAATTAAAAATGAATACAGTAAAAAAAAAAGTCATTAAAAACAAAAATAGAAAGATTATAGGGATACTACGAGACAAAACAAAAATTAAAAAGGAAAAAGCTAATAAATTGAATGAAATGAGAGATGAGGGCAAAAAAGAGAGAGAGAGGGAGATGTGTAAGTTTAAAGAAGCAGAGGAGGAGAGAGGAGGGATAGGAGAGGAATGAGAGCGATTTAGGATGACAAGCACATTTAACTGGAAAGAGGGAGAGGAGGGAAGAGGGAGAGAATTGGAAATTAATGGAGGGGAGAGATAAGAAAAGAAGGAGGAGGAGGAGGAGGAGAGGGGGAGGAAGGCTGGAGGGAGGGAGGATATAAAAGAAAAAGAAGACACCAGTAGGAAGAGGAGGATGGGGATGTAATGGAAGCAGCGAAAAAGATTGAGACGTAAAAACAAAGGCAGGAGAAAGACAATAATGCATTTTTGGAAGGATGGAGCAATGGCAGAGGGGGTGGGGGAGAGGTGGAAGGAAATATTGAAGGAGGGAAGAAATGAGTGAATAAAAGAAAAACATAAGGAGGGAGGAAAGGAAAGAATAGAAGCTAAGGAGAAAAGAAATGACTTAAGGGAGGATGGACAGTGTAAAGACAGAGGGGGAGAAGGAAAGGACTGAATGATAAAGGGATAGGATAAGGAAGAAGGAAAGCAAGGAAATAATGGGAGACAAGGACAGAATATAAAAAGGAGTTAAGACAATTTGACAGGATGATGAAAGGAAGGGACAGAAAGAGGGAAACAGTAAAAAGGTAAGGAAGGAAAGAAAAATAACTGGAGATGAAAACGGGAGGCAAAAGGAGAGAGAGAGAGAGAGAGAGAGAGAGAGAGAGAGAGAGAGTAAAGAAGGAGATAAAAGAAAAGGAAGGACTGGAGAGGAGAGGGAGGATGTAGTAATGTATTCCAGTGATTTTGCTGTAATGGCTTTGGCCAGCTGTTCTTAGCTACTGGACACACACACACACACACACACACACACACACACACACACACACACACACACACACACACACACAGTGCGTTTCACTATATATTTGTGGGGACCCGTCATTGACATAATGCATTCCCTAGCCCTTTACCCTAACCTTAACCATCACAACTAAATGCCTAAACTTAACCCTTACCCTCACCCTAACCATAACCTAATTCTAACCCTAATCCTAAAACCAAGTCTTAACCCTCAAACAGCCCTTTGAAGTTATGGGCTCCAGAATTTGGCCCCACAAAGCTGTCCGGACCCCACAAGTATACTGGACTCCCGGGTTTTGGACCCCACTCATATAGTTAAACAAGAACACACACACACACACACACACACACACACACACACACACACACACACACACACACACACACACACACACACACACACACACACACACACACACACACACACACACACACACACACACACACACACACACGGTTGCTGTGTGTCCCCACAGTGCCACCTGCTGTCAGGTTACAGTACCCGTTTATGTGGGACGCTGATCTTCTTAACCGTATACTTCTTTTATGAAATGTAAGCATTTATTTATTTCCCTTGAATATATAATTGTCAAAACAGGATGTGAAATTATACATAGTGTTAGTAATAACCCTCCTGTAAGTCCCATGGCTGCCAATACAATTGAAATTGAAAGAAAAGAAAACTTGACAATCCCACTGCTCCAGCTGACCAGGGAAACAAACTTCCCTTTTCCTCCATCAATCATTCACTAGTTTTTAGGTTGACCTCCTTCAAGCAGCCATTGGTTTTAGTTCATTTTCATAAAAAAAAGAAAAAAATCAAACTTGCAGTAGAGAGAGAGAGAGAGAGAGAGAGAGAGAGAGAGAGAATTCATCACAGTCAATGTTTTATAGCCTGGTCCTACCAGACTCTCGTACATTTCATTTGTACAGAGAGTCTGGCCACTCTCCATTGACAAGTGTTAAAGGGATTGGGGAGAATCGGAACAAATTAAGCAGTTTTTAATTAAACGTAATTTACAAAGACATCGTAAAACACTGAAAGCTAATATTTTGTCACTAGCAACCTACATCTGTCAAATACAGTTGCATTTTCAGCTCTGAACTGGCCTGGACGAATGAAACAGGCATGGGGGACGAAAGAAACATACAGTTTAAGCTAGGTACACTTCCCACAACTTCAATATTTGGCAACATATCATGAATGGTACTTCAGATTAGGTGTTATTTCAGATAGATTGCTGCAGGGCTATACGTCTCGGTGAATGTCTGTTAACAACTCATTGCCGTCATCGTGAAGCGCGTATCTCGCGGTTATGGAAATACCACGGCACTATGCCATTTATATAGCTAGAATAATACATGTTTCCAATTACATAATGTTTCTATAGTACACAATGTTATTTCACTCTGTTCTTATGTGGGTAAGGCTACCACACATCCAAAATAAGTACCCTTCATGACCCACAGGCCGTCAGTCTTCATAGGAAGACGTCGCAAAACTCGACCCCCTACCTGATAGCCCCAAATATATTTACATCTTTCTAAAACCACTTTTCCATGTCTCACCTGCATAAAATACAGTATAAACACAGATATGTGTGCAATTACTTAAAATACATGGGGTTTACTGCCTGGTCACCATAGACATTTAGCATTATAGGCTGTTTTGCATCCATTGCAAACAAACATGCAATGTGAAAGTCTGGGATTGGAGAGAGCACTAAATGGGCTACTGAATAAGCATGACGTCAAATCTTTAGATGAAAAACACTCTTTAATAATCCCCAAAAAAAATAAACTGCTAATGAAGTTTACTTTTGACTATCAAAAATTGTTTATCGCCTGTAACTCTGTGATAAAAGGACGTTACAGGAAGGTATTTGGCTGAGCAACGGAGGTTAATATGGTCTATGTTTTGTCTATTAAAAATGTCAGAGAAAGCTTCAAAAACTTGGTCAAAACAACAACAAAAATGTCCAAAAAAACGACAAAGAACTTGTGAAAAGTGACAAAAGTGTCTGGAGCTTTTAACTTTAAATTTTGACCCAGAAAAACTCAAAGTTGCACGGTCTACGGGAAGACAACACAAGTGCTACAATCTACAGCCCTGTTGCTCCAGGGGTCCTGACCAGGAGGAACTTTTTCCTGGTAACATGACTAAAATTCAGTTTCGATTTTGGTGACCACTGTGGAATCGGTTTTCTCCTTTCCTCCCATCAGGCCACACTGAGTGAAATCAATGGCTGCCGGGGAAAAGAGAATCAATCTAGAAGCTGATTGGATGGTGGAGGTAAATGTGATCTGTAGCTTATGCGCTTGTCCTTTAACAGCAGGTGTGTTTGACAGGTGAAATGGATGGATCTGCAGATGGTGATCATTTTTAGCTGATGACTGATTTAGCGAGTGTTACCGGTCTACCTGGATGTTGTTTTTGAATCTCGTGTTTGGTTGTTAATTTCCCTGTGTGACTGTTGGCTTCATTACTCCTCTCTCATCACCCTCTCATTCTCCAATCTCTCTTGCAGCTTACTACTCCAACTACCCAGCATGCATCACGCCTTTTGCACTCATCTAATCAGTCCGAGGCTGGACAGGGAGACGCTGGATTCACCCAATTGCAAGGTTTTACGAGAGGGTGGAAAAATAAAAAATAAAATTTTACATGTCTGACATGTTTCTGTGCTATTAAACAGTTTGTGAACACAACATTGCTCAGCACACACACACACACACACACACACACACACACACACACACACACACACACACACACACACACACACACACCTCATCACTGAACAATGAAAACACTTCCAAGTATGGAGAGTATTCCTTTAGGGCCAAATGCACTGAAAGCGATAATAGACGCGCCTCATTTGACGCGCCTCAATTGATGCGCCTCAATTGATGCTTCTATGGTGCACCGCAGGCATCAGATTTGAAGCGCCGACACCACAGAACCAGCAGTAATTTAGAAAAGGTCACTATTTAGGCAAATGTTTTGTACGTCACAGATACCCCTATCAGCGGGGGCAGCAGACTTTCTTCCTTGACGTACATGGTTGTAACACCTCTGTCGACCCTGCAGTCACTTTTCATCACCAAACAGATGATTGCTTTTTCTTTTTTTTGCAGTGACAGCGCAAGTCACTAAAACGTTATAAATATATAGTTATAGTGCTTGCTCTTCATCCCCGACCCGCATAAATCGCTCATTATTTCTACTTATTTTTTTAAACGCCATCACAATTATCATCTTAATCTTATCTAGTTCTCCATCCTCCACCCGCATTTATCGCTCATTAATTCAACTTATTTATAAACACCACTACAATTATCATTGGGCTTTGTAAAGTAATTTTCACACTCAGCTGCCGTGACATTTTGCAATGGTGTCGGCCTAAGGAATAATGAGCGTGAGTCACACAATCATTAACATTCTCTGCTCTCGTGTTTCACCGTAAAAAAAAAATATGAATAGAAGCCAGTTTGTATAGCGGCTCTCCGTGGTGTGCTCCACTGTGGCACTGCGCTGATTAACAATGAACACACCGACCGAAGTCAGTGCGACAGCAGAGAGACAGAGAGATGGACATGCACAACAGTTTTGGGCCGTAACGCGCCTGTAAATACATTAATTAATATAAATTTTAATTCGGATCACATCATTACATAGCGTATTACAGTAATTCTCTTCAAACATGTAGTGCGGCTGCTTCGGTCGCGCTGGGTCCAGTGCGTTTGGGACTTGAAAGTCAATTTGGAGACTCCAAAGGTTAGCCTGGCTCCGCCCTCCTACTTACTTCCGCTCAATTTTAATTTTCCTTCAGTGCGCTGTCTGGGTTTGCGGTATATTCTTGGGTTTTCTTCGTCCAATCAGCGAACAGAGGGAATGGCTGAGAACGATGACGTTGAGGTCGTGCTCTAGTTTGAGTTGTAGTTCTGTAATGGCGGCGGAGAAAGATGAGAGCGAAGCCATTCGTTCTGTTGTGGCAACGCAACCGAATATCCAGAAGTTAAAGCCCGAGCAAGAACAATCTTTGCTGAGTTGTGTTGGTGGCCATGATGTTGTGGCCCTCCTCCCCACGGGGTTCGGAAAAAAGTTAGATTTTCCAGCTCGCTCCGTTAGTGGTGAAGGAGTTAGATAAGGCGAACGCTAGCGATGCTAAGCTGACGTCACGACCAAACGTTAGTGATTGGTTATGGCAGATCCAGAGTGGCTCTGGGCAGATCCAATAGTTTTAAACGTTAACAGAGTATCCGCCTTCAAGGAAGTTAACGCTTGTCAATGGAGAGTGGCCAGACTCTCTGTACTAATGAAATGTACAAGAGTCTGGTAATGATACTAAGTGGGCAGTCTTTTCCTTCAAAGCTTGGGTTTCTAATAGAGGCAGCAGGATAGCCCACTGACTTTCATATGGGAGACTAGAAGTCGTATCTCTGTCAGGGCGTGGCAACATCCAGTTTGTGAGGTGAGACTGGGGTTTGAATCCCGGTAATGGCGCGGCCAGTGTTTGAATCCCGATCAGGGATCATCCAGTGACTGCCTACCTCAACTATGAGCAATAACTCTAGGGGCCATGTATATATTATTTATTTGTTTATGGCTTTCACCTATCATCTTACGTAATGTAGGACGTCACAGGGGTTGGTCTGACAATAATCATTGTCTATTTATGTACCTGTGCACCTGCATGGCGGAAGCTAGAGAGGGTGTGAGTTTGGGTTTTTGCATTTTCTGTTGACTGCCAGTTTCACTGCAATTTCACCGTATCTAAGTTCACCATCATACACAGTATTTTTCTTTTGCTACTGGATTTTTGTCGTTTTTCTTGTTTTTAAATTGACAATAAACCTTTAAACCCATATCCCGGAGTGGAACTGGATTATTCAAACGGCGCGTCATACAGATGTTGATTGTTCCCTGACTCAGCCGCAAAATCGAGAATCGATAACAACCGGATTCGAAAGAAAGAATTGGGATTGGATTTAGAATTGTTGAAATCAAAACAATGCCCCACCCTAATGATGAGTCGTGTTCGGAGTGATCCATACATCTATCCTGGTTGACACCAGACCCTTCTCAGTTGTAACTGAGAGTGGGTCTGGGCAAGTTTCATTCACAGCGCATCACCAACGGACGCCACTCAAATGCCTCTGGGCGCAATTGGATAGTCCTTCAACCAATCAGACCAACGATCCGGGTGATGTAGCAGCGACAGCGGCATCAACGGGTTGCTGCGCTTCGGTGGCCGTCATGTTGAATGTAAACAAGAAGCTGCTTGCTGTCGCTGCGCTATTGCCATCGTGTAAAGCCCGCCACAACGGTTGTGATTGGTGCCTCGAATAGAAAAATTGGAAATGGGCTTGAATGGGCTCTTGGCCAGACTTACTTGCAGAGCAAATCTCAAATTTGCCGGGAGTTCGTCAGGGTTTTCCCAGGCTATCATACATCTTCATACGTGATCTGAATCCAGCAGTGCTGCTGGTGAAGGAGAGACGCAGGCTGCTGCATGCCAATTGTAGGCTTGTGTCTATATTATTATCCAGTCATGCGTTTACGTTATTTTACCTTTACACTACATCAGATGGAAGAACATGTCAACTCAATAATGCTGGAAAAGCGTACCTTCTGTTATTTTCATTGGACGTAAAATTAGTATATGCCCTTGACGGGATGAGTCATCAACATGTTTTTTATTGTTTTCCAGGAAAAGTCGAAAATGATTTGGAATAAAAAACTTTGTTGTCACTGTTGGGCCTGATACTGGCATATAGGTGATGATCAGCGCAAGATATACTGTATGGCATGAAAAAAAATAAACATAACATCTATTTTTATTTCACGGGAACTTTACGCTACGATAGAATCATGGGGCTATGTGCTTTCAGCCGATGTAAAGTTTGTCACGGTTGTGTGAGAGAAAATTGACAAAACCATCAACATACCCCTTGGGACCTTAGCTAATGTTAGCAATGAATTGCAGTTTTAAAAAAAATATTGCGATTAGACAATTATGTAATAATTGTTACAGGTCTAACTGGATGTACAGTACCCGTCACGTGGGACCGTCTGCTCCCGGATTTCAAAACACACCATAATGGCAGCTCGTTTGGAATACGATCTCTCATTTTACTAAAATAGTTTACAGAAAATGTGTTTCTGAAAACATGCGAGAAACAGACTATGCAGATGCTGAATCTGTCTTCATTTCAGTTTGACGACGGTTAGTGTTCAGAGCAAGATGTTCCGTGAGCTTTTGAGAGGCTGCGATCCAAGCTGCCCGCTCCTCATTTGCATAAAGTAGCCTGGATTCGACTTTATGCAAATAAGGAGCAGGCGACCCGAAGCCATGCTTCCCCAAAGTCCCCGTGACGCAATCAGAATGCATTGCACGGCTGCTCCCATAGAAATGAACGGGACGCGTGGAAATGACGCTGACAGTGGACACGTACTAGTACAAAGCAATATCCATCTAAAGTTTGCTAACATTAACCCTAACATTAGCCACCATAAGATAATGGCCATACCAGACCAAGTACAGCTTGGGCAGCAAACTCCCTGTGTACTGACTTGAACTGAAAAAGATTGGGTCAATAAATCTTTCAATAGTTACATTGTCTCACTTTATCAGGTTAAAAGTTTAAGAAACTAGGAGCTCCAAAGACATCTGATGCACCATGATGGAATGTATCAGCATGAATACTTATCACTGAAGATTTCCCCAAATCACAACACACACTGCAAAGGATCAAGGTTAACAGTAAGAATGTCAAGTAGGAAACATACAGTTACTGCTGAATAAATAACCCTTAAAAACAGATACATTCTTTCATGTACGAAGAAAGAAAGACGTATAGAGGAAAAAAAAACTAAACTAGTAGTTTCTACCTTCGCCCTCTATCTTCTATCTTTCTATATCCAAAGAGTGCCAAGGGGCAGCAGCTGGAACCACATTAGCTAGCTATCATCAAATTGGCACCATTACAAGAATGCCAAATTAGCTATTAGTAGCTCCAGATTGCAATGTAAGCATTGATGCGCAGATAACTATCACTGTATTACTGAGACGCTAAAGAGAAAAGTTTAAACCCTGATGATTCTCAGGCAAGTTCGGGAGTAGTGTCTTTTTTTCTATTAATGCTAAGCAGATTTATGGATGGTTCGTGACAGGCTTCAGAGTTATCATCGGAAAGTCATGCTGATCCTGTCATCCGTGAGGAAATCGGAGTAGAGCTGCTGCTCCTTTGCGTCGAAAGGAGCCAGTCGAGCCCCCTGGGCGCCTCCCTAGGGAGGTGTTCCAGGAACGTCCAGCTGGGAGGAGGTCTCGGGGAAGACCCAGGACTAGGTAGAGAGATTATCTCTCCAACCTGGCCTGGGAACGCCTCGGGATCCCCCAGTCGGAGCTGGTTAATGTTGCTCGGGAAAGGGACGTTTGGGGTCCCCTGCTGGAGCTGCTGCCCCCGCGACCCGACCCCGGATAAGCGGACGAAGATGGATGGATGGATGGATGGAGTCATGCTGCATCTATGATATCGTGTTCAGATGATGATATGTGTAATGTGTATGTTCAGATTTGACTGAGCTATGACTTGAGGAAAGAGTACAAATTCAAACTCAAGTTGAGGCAATTGGACACTACTTAATAGTTTTAAAGTATTTGAATTATGTACCGAGTAAAGTTAGTACAACTTTACGGAGCTAACTTTACGTATCGAGTAACGTTAGTACAACATTATGGAGCTAACGTTACGTACCGAGTTAACTTAGTACAAGGGGGAGTGACAGGCTGCGGCTGGAAATCATAACGAAGGACGGGAAATAGTTTTAACATGACTTTAAAATCGACATCCACCGAGCCAAAGTACTTATGTTAACAATAGTTAGCTCGTTCTTGTTTTCTAACTGCGTCGCGAGGTATAGTAACATTAGCGTAGCTGGGAGCTTCATGGAGACAGCTAAAGTGAATGTTAGCTGCCCTACAGCTGTCAGAGTTAGCTTTGACTTCATATATTACCTTCTAACAGCTGTATTCTCAGTAACGTGACAATCTGCTTATAGATCACTAAAATAGTAGTGACAGCACTGTTTGGCTTGGTTATTAATGCAGTTAGCATCGTTTGTTACTTACCTAGTTTATAACTAATCGTTTCGGCTGTGCTTTCTGACATGATGTCATTGTGCTAACCGAGCACCGTTAGCCTTTACAACAGAGCCGCTTCACTACACTTGTTAGATGATGTTACATTACAGAGTTCTCTGTTGATTTGTGTTTGTCGCTGTGTGCTCGTGGTGGAAAATGAATGTAAACAAAGATGCATGCAGGTCCCCGCAAGGCCAGGCTGATGTTGGAAGATCCTCTAGTGGACAGAACGTGTAACAACAACCACATGCTTGTAGTGGCATTGACAATGCATAAGCCTGAGTAGTAGGGGTGGAACGGTACACAGAAGTCACGGTTTGGTTCATACCTCGGTTCAGACATCGTGGTTCGGTACGAGTTCGGTACAATTGAGAGAAAAGCAAAACAAAAATGCAGAAGGCAAATTATTTTTTTTTATTGTGCAACAAAATAAGACAAACAGCTATAAAACAGAAAACACAGCATCTCAGTTCTCTGCAAAGACAAACTAAATTACCTGATTAATGCAACTTTCTCATGACGTCTCCTGGGCCATTTTTCACCGCAGAAAGCTGCTCCCTGCCAGGCTAAAGCTAATATAGTTAGCCTAAAGAAACAAGGCGTCTGTCCCAACTAGCGTTACGGTTTGGAGCCGCGACGCTGGAAAAGTACCACTAATCTACAACAGCAGTCTTATCCACCACTCTCTCGTCTGTACTACTGGAACTGACTGGTCCTCTAACTCTTGTGGGTCGCCACCACTCGCCATACTCGTCCTTGGTGCTGCTATCGCTGACTCACTAAAACTGCATACATAGGCAGAGATCGGCTACATAGGCAGCGCGCCAAACAGCTTCAGAGCTAAGGCGGGGCTACAGATTAGGTGTCCCTAAAGAACCCGCGTATCTAACCATAGTTCTGCATTACATTAGTTCCGCATTACATTAATTAATTTTCACGCAAGTTTTATTTATTTTTATACCCTCTATTCTCGGTATAAATTCATGCACCGAACCGTGACGCCCGTACTGTTTCGGTTCAATACGAATACATGTACCGTTCCACCCCTACTGAGTAGTGTAGTACATATTATTTAACAGGCTGCAATTGAGCATTACATATTTGAATATTATTTGAATATTTAAAAAAATATCAAATGGAATTCGAATGGTATTATAGAGGAAGATTGACAGCTCTAATCAAGACTATCTCCCACAGAGTTACATATTCCATAGGTACGGGGAACTGACCCACTAGGGCAGTTGATGTGGACATCTCTTTAAGACTAACCACTAATTGGCCCATGCTTGGGCATAAAAGGCCCAGGTGTGCACGGGTTTACTGTTTTACATTGACTGGAATGGCATCCGAGCGGCCTTGCCCTGGAGAGATAGTCTCTTCACTCAGAGAACCAAGGTTACCTTGTAACCGAACAAAATAATGAGTAGTATGGGACAAAAAAAAAGACTGTGTCTCACCGGATGTGTTCGTCAGTGATGGCAAAGGCCTTGCAGAGCGGCTGGGACGTGTTCAGCCAGATGGCCGGGTTCTTCTCGGCAGCCACGGACGTCTGTCCCGTTATCGGAGCAGAGCTCATGTGCAGAGCGCTAGCGATGGCCGACAGAAGAGTGTCATCGCTGGAGTCTGGACCAACACCTGCAGGGAGAGAGAGAGAGAGAGAGAGAGAGAGAGAGGTCAGAGGGTCCGGACTGGAGCGGGGGGGGGGTGTTCAGCTTTATGATGGTGACTTACTCTGCAGGCCTTTGGGCAGGTCCATGGTCCGCAGCACTTCCTCTGTGATGTCTGATGACCGCAGACCTTTCAACCTCCTCTCCCAAAACAGCTGCAGGCAGACAGACGGCAGACACAGTTGAATATCTGCTGTGGACTGTAGTCTTAGGCGTCATTTATTAACCCAGTTTCTATAGCTTTTTTCAGAGTTTCTATAGCTTTTTTCAGAGTTTTTGTCGCCTTTTTCAAGGTTTTTTGTGGACAATTCTTTTTGACATTTTTGTCGTCTTTGTCATAGTTTTTTTTTTTTTTACCCGATACCTGAACTTGCGTATTGGCCAATATCAAGTACTGAGCCGATACCAGTGTGTCATATATTTGATTATGTTTTGACAGCTTGTATAATACTAACCCTGTATGGATGTCATAGGATTGCTATCTTTGTGGTACGGCCTGGCTCAGGTTAAACTTTTTTGTGAAACAACAAACGCCATAGACCTTTCTTTTTTTGTTTGTCTAGTCATAACAGGAAAACCTTTTTTAGTAAACTCAGTGAACACAAACAATGTTGTCAATGCTTTCGTTAAGGTGTAGAGCCCCTGGTCATACTTGGAGCAAAGTCTCATGTTGTGTCGAGCCTTCTTAGTGTTTTAAAAATTTAGAAATTTTGCTATTTTGAGGCTAGCATAAAAATGCCCCTAGCACTCCCATTCAAAAGACCATTTGACCGAAAAATGAGAATACGGTAAATCTTAAAAGTGGCGCTTCCGTCCTAAATATGCTTTTAAACGAAAGTTTGACTCAGGTACATTCACAAAAAGACCCTAGGTTGCATTTTGCCGAGAGTTACACTTTAAGCTTTTCTTTGAGAAAAGAACGGCACTGAAGTCATTCTTGAAAAAGGAGGACGTGTTTGGAGTTTTGCCGACCGGATACGGCAAAAGTTGAATCTATCAACTAGCGTTGCTCTGGTTGGTTGGAGCGCTATCCTATTGCGTGCAGAGGGAATTTGAAAGACAACCGTTTATCCCACCCCTCGGAACTCCCCTGGGAGTTCCCAGACCCAACATCTGGATGTGGGTCTGGCTTGTCAGGCTACCTGCTTACATGTAGCCGTGCAAAATAGGATTTTGCCCAAAGTTTTCCACCGGTTGAGAAGTCGTTTTGACCGTGTGTGACCGTCCCTTCTTTCATTCCTTCAACCACCTTGTTTGTGCAGATCTTTGTTTCACCGCAATTAATTGCTAACATTAGCCAAGGTCTTAAGGCGTATGACTGGTAATTGTTGGTTTTGTATAGATATGCCAAATTGTAATTATATTATATTATATATATTCGTTCGGGCTATATATTTTTGATGATTATTTCAATTGTTTGTTGTTGGCACTTGACCCTATACACGTTCATAGCAACAAAAATGACAAGGGCTAAAAAAAATGTTTCATGATAATAAAGAGGCGTTTACTTTAAAGGCTGTGTATTTGTGTAATTACATTATCTGGGTCACATGACATTGATATATAACAAAAGATGACTTTTTGATGAGAAAGTAATAGATATATTTAAATATTTTTTTAATTTGACTGAAAGAGACAATTATATTGTTAATAGCAATTATTTCGGAGACAATTAATTGTACGGCAAAATTTGGAATTGTTACAGCTCTAGGCATGTGTCTCTACCGCAGCCCTGCAAACTGTCGGCTGGTTGGTTTGTGTTCAGCAACCATAGCCGCGCACAGAGCTGACTGTAAGCTGTAAACAGACAAGAGGCCATAAACCGTCACAAACTGCTGTAAAACCCCTAATTGAGATGCACCGTGTACATTTGCAAAGAATGCTTCTAAAACCAGAATAATACCGGAATATCCCACATGTTTTTATCTGAAAATGCTATATTCGGAAACAAGCCTTATTCAGAATATCCAAACAGAATATGCTGTTTACATGACCTGTATCAAATTCGGAATACTGTCATATTTGCAATAATAGTGGACTATTAGTGTGCGTGTAAACTGGAGTCTGCTGCAGTGTTAAGATACTGTTAATGCCAAACGGTGTTTGGTGTTTTTAGCCCCCAACGTCGCCTTCCAGGCAGCGCGGCAATGGTTATGTCAAAGAAGTTATGTTAGTGTTAAGGTGAGGGTTAGCTGCCTGGCGACATTGGAGGCTTAAAACACCATGGAGCCCACCGTGCACACAGCGTCTGTCTCCATAAAGGAGACAAGACGGCTGGTGAAATTCACAAGTTCACTAAAGGTTGGGATCTATCTCGTGAACACCTTCACACAATCACACATTCACAATCACCGACCGACTCCTAGCAAACAAGCGATTGCGTCTGCTTTAGAAAGTTAACTAGTCGCAAGTTTGTGGTAAAATGCAGTTGGGCTGTCGAGATCAAAACACTATATAGCAGCTGTGAATTAAATAAACGTATAATAATTAATGTTAGGGCATTTTTTACTCTGACACCCCCCTCTGTTTCTTCCTCTTTCACAACATCCAACTCCTCTTCCTCCTCCTTCCATCTTCTCGCTTCTCATTTTTCTTTCCTCTTATTTTACACTTTCATTCTTCTTCCTCTCCCATTTTCTCCTCGTCTGCATGTCATTACACCATCTTTAAATCCCTGTGTGTGTGTGTGTGTGTGTGTGTGTGTGTGTGTGTGTGTGTGTGTGTGTGTGCCATGTTGCTTTTCCCGTGACACCATAGCACCCTCTAGTGGTCGCAGTCACCATGACAACCTGGTTTCTTCTTGTGTCACAGGCAGCCTGACCTCGCCCTCAGACATTACCATGGCGACACAAGAATGAGTGTGTGTGTGTGTGTGTGTGTGTGTGTGTGTGTGTGTTCCGCGTGTGTGTGTGCCATGTATGTGTGCCGCATGTGTGCCTAGGGTGTGTGTGCCGCATGTGTGTGTGTGTGTGCTGTGTGGTGTGTGTGTGTCTGTGCCGTGCGTGTGTGTGTGTGTTTGCGCTCGCCGTGTGTGTGCCGTGTGTTGTGCGTGTGTGTATGTGTGTGTCTGTGTGTGTGTGTGTGTGTATGTGTGTGTGCGTGTGTGTATGTGTGTGTGTGTGTGTGTGTGTGTGTGTGTGTGTGTGTGTGTGTGTGTGTGTGTGTGCCGTGTGGGTGTGTGCGCGTGTGGGTGTGTGTGCCGTGTGTGCGCCGTGTGTGTGTATGTGTGTGTGTGTGCGTCAGCCAGCCTCTCACCTGTCTGGGCTGCTCACTAGCTCTCTGCAGGTCTGTCTTCACCTTGTTGCCGGGGTGACTGGTAACTTTGGTAACGGGCTGTTTAAAGATGGACGCTGTCTGTCTGATTGGCAGGGCCGTGTTCAGGTCCGGTTTACCTCCCTGGATGAGACAGAGACACAGTCTATGTGTTGGTGACATAGTTCCTTTCCTCTTTACTTTACTTTCTTCTTTCCTAATTCCTTTCTTTTTTCCTACCGTCCCTCCCATCCTTCTTTCCTTCCTTCCTTCCTGTTCTGGTTTACCTTCCTGTAAGTGTGAGCCAGAGGGCATATTTTGACCTGTTTGTAACATCTGTGCACGTGTTGACACCTGGCAGTAGAATAGGTGTCTAAATGCGTCTTTAGTAACCACTTGTGATCGGATCCCACTTCCCCGCTCTATATGCAAAAAAAGACATACATAGTCTATGTTTGCATACAGGCTGGTTGTGTGTGAGTGTATAAATGCAAGTTGTTACTCTCATATAAATCATACATTAGAAACGTGTGATGACTAAAGTAAATGAAAAGCACTGCCTACTAGAGGTGAGAATCTTCACTGATCTCCTGATTCGATACGATTATCATGTCTTCAATTCGATATCTCGATGCGTCAAATACGTTTTTTACATTTTAGGATATTTAATTCGTAGCTTTTCAAGCTTTAAAACCCAAACATTCTGCAGTGCTCTAATACTAAACACATTAGATACATAAAACTACAGCACTGAGCACATGGCACTTCCTGAATGTGCAAAACATACCAGAATATGTAAACAGAAAGGTTGGTAGGCCTACATTAAATTGTAAACAGAAATAATCGATTATGGCCCGGCCGATTATCAACGCAGCATCGTCGTCATGGCCACGATTCAATGCATCGATTATTTGATTCATTTCAACACCTCTACTGCCTACAGTTTTGTCTGTGTGCCGAGACCAGACATACAATACGGTTTTTAAAGTCTGTGTGGGGCCTTCTGTATGTGGTGTGAAGTTTAGTTTCTATATCTGCTTTTTACCATTTTACTAGGGGTGTGCAAAAAAAAAAATCGATTCACATTTTGTATCACGATTCAAGCTCTACAGATTCAAAATCGATTCATAGAATTCCAAAAATCCAAAAATCAATTCATATATATATATATATATATATATATATATATATATATATATATATATATATATATATATATATATATATATATATATATATGAATTGATTTTTGGAATTATATATATATGAATTGAAAATTCCAAAAATCAATTCATATATATATATATATATATATATATATATATATATATATATATATATATATATATATATATATATATATATATATATATTATTTTATTTTTATTTATTTTTTTTTTTTTTTAAATTGTATGTCTACTGCAATCACATGGGTAAGTAGCAAGTAACTACATTTACATACTGTGAATTGTTTTTTTTTAACCCAAGAATATAGAATAGATTTTGAATCGAAAATCGATTTTGAATCGAATCTTGTTCATTTCCTGCTTCATAATCTTAGGCCGGTTACACACTGGCTGCGTGGCGTGAGCGTGTCAGCTGCGTGGCGTGTCCTTTTATATTTCGGCTCCCATGGTAACAGGTTAGAGCTTGCACGCTGCCTGCGTGACACGCACGTCTCAGGCGCTGCTCGAGCCGGGCCGAAAGCACGTGCATGCTAGAAATAGAAGTGTGTTGGAAGCGTTTCCAGGCAAAATAGAATAGAAAAAGATGTTTTGACACTAATATATATTAATAAATGACGTGTTGATGTTTGAAAGTCTCTAAGTTTTGATATAAATGTAATACAAATTTAAAAAAATAGATTTTCTAATATTGCAACTGTCAATACAGAACGAAATATTCTGGAGCCTATTTTGCCGTCAACACTCCCAACGTTGTCTTTGCTGTAATCAGATCAGTATATATTTATGTTTAACATGGTATTTCATTTTATCAATGGGAACCATAAATTGTGTCCAGACAAGGCTAGCAGCAGCAGTCAGACTAAGTGGTTAAAGGCAAATAATAGAACAGCTACAACAGTCTGGTTAGTTCAGAAAATGACATCACTTTACTGTAATGCAGCCTTTAAAACCAGAAAAAGACACCACTAATGCCATATTACGATATTATAATATCCAAAATCTAAGACGATATCTAGTCTCATATCACAATATCGATAGAATATCGATATATTGCCCAGTTCTACTCTGAAGGTTAAATAACAAAAATAACCAGGGGAATTTTCATGTGGATTCAATTTTCTGTATAGTGTCAAATCACAACAAGCGTTATCTCAGGACACTTTACAGATAGAGTGTGGTCTAGACCTACTCTATCATTTACAAAGACCCAACAATTCCCCCCCAAGAGCAAGCATTTGGTGAGACAGTGGCGAGGAAAACCTTTTAACACAGAGATCTTCAAGTAAAAAGTAAGTAAAATGTATTTATAAAGCGCTTTTCACAAGTGCTGTACAAAAGAATAGGTAAAACAAACAATATAAAATGTGTATACATATGTAAAATAAAAATTTACACTAGTGAAAACCCATCAATTAAAGGCTTTCCTAAATAAACATGTTTTCAGATCCTTTTTGAAAGAGACAACAGAGTCTGCCAGACGCATGGACAGTCCACAGTCTGGGAGCAACAGACTGAAAAGACAGGTCCCCTCGGGTCTTATAACGAGTCTTAGGGACTACAAGCAGGTTCTGGCTAGAGGACCGAAGAGTCCGGCCAGAGGAATACGGCTTCAAAAGATCCAGAATGTACTGTGGGGCCTGACCATTTAAGGCTCTAAAAGTCAGCACTAAGATCTTAAAATCAATCAACAGGGGGTCCTCAGAGTCACTGCAGGGGGGCCTCCAAATTATTGTTCATTTTTGAACATATTATTAGCAAATATAAAACCCCACTGATGATAGGCTAACTGGTCTTGGTTGGTAGTCACTAAGATAGCTATCCACAGATACAGTTAATAAGGATTCACTGTGTTTAACATTAAGAGATGATTTATAAAATTATGCCAACAATTATTATTTTGATAGCTTAGTATTCTGTGCAAAAAAAGGTACATGTATATGATGACCTGTATATGCTATATCATTTGTCATAATCTGTATATGATTTCTGGAATAAAGTGAAGTTCAAAAAACAAACAAAAAAAAGGTATATGTACAGACTTTAGGCTGCCCTACACGTTTTTAAATATGAAACTTCATTTTATACATATATAGATATATAGTAGAGGGTCCCTGCTCCATCTCACTCTCAGTTAAGGGGTCCTTGGTTTAAAAAACGTTGAAGACCCCTGTTTTAACAGACAGAAACCTCAGGCAGGCCTTGTCTCTTGGTAGGGGGAATAACTTACAGGAAATTAAACCGTCCACACCTTTACAGCCGCTGCTTTAGCCACTCAGGCTTGCTGGCTTCTAAATAGTTACTCAGTGGAGATAGGTCTGGCAATGCAAGACTAATAAATAACGAAATGAGAAGTTGCGACGTAAAAAAAAAAAAAAAAATTGACTGTTTTTATATAGCGCTTTTCTAGTCTTAACGACTACTCAAAGCACTTTTACATAGTACAGGAACCATTCACACACTGGTGGCTGAGGCTGCCGTACAAGGTGCCACCTGCTCATCAGAGAAACATTCAGAACATTGACACTCCGATGGCGCAGCATAGGGGGCAACACGGGGTTCGGTGTTTGGTGTCTTGCCCAAGGACACTTTAACATAGGACTGCAGGGCCAGGGATCAAACCACCAACCTTCCGATGGGCAGGCGACCACTCTACCACTGAGCCACAGCCACCCGAGATGAGAAGCCCATAAGAGAAGGAATGTCTGTAGTAATACCCCACGTATTTGTGAAATCAGGGACGTTTTATAAAAACTACACTGAACAAAAATATAAACGCAACACTTTTGTTTGTTTTGTATGAGCTGAACTCAAAGATCTAAGACTTTTTCTATGTACACAAAAGGCCTATTTCTCTCGAACAATATACCCTAACCCCAGATAACAGATTAGAGTGGCCAGCCAAAGGCACACCTGTGCAATAATCCTGCTGTCTAATCAGCATCTTGATATGCCACACCTGTGAGGTGGAAGGATTATCTCGGCAAAGGAGAAGTGCTCACTAACACAGATTTAGACAGACTTGTCAACACTATTTGAGAGAAATACGTATGCCTTTTGTGCATAGGAAAAAGTCTTTGATCTTTGAGTTCAGCTCATGAAAAATGGGGACACAAACAAAAGTGTTGCGTTTAGAATATTTTTCAGTATAAAAATAAGGATATTGTACTACTAGCGGCTGCCTTTTCCATGCAACCGTGCTACACCGAGCTCCACGCAGCCGAGAGCAGGCGGCACAGGAACAAAAAAACAGCAACACATCAACTGGCAGTATGATGATAAGATCAGAAACACATGACACACTCTCAGTGGTTTCTGTGACATGAAAAAATCCTTTGAATGAGTACGTATTCTCGCTCCCAGTTGAGTAGGCAGCCCTACACATGTGGCCCAGGACACATTCCCATACGCCTAGACCGCCGCCGAATTTGGTTCCATTCACACCTGTATTTAGAGCTGTCCACTTGTGTCATTTATATTGGACTTAATACCAGGTCAAAACAGGGCCAAAGAATGGGAATAAACCTCTATAACATCTATAACCTCTGTATCCTCTGTGTGTGTGTGTGTGTGTGTGCACATGTGTGACAGTTGAGCTTAAAGGGTTAACTCGGTTAAGGTTTCACAGACAACAACAGGAAGTGTGTGTATCTGTACTCCCAAGTAATGATGTGTGAAGAGCTGCAGCAGAAAGTCATAACCGTGTTAATGCAACACACACACACACACACACACACACACACACACACACACACACACACACACACACACACACACACACACACACACACACACACACAATAACATTATTTCTGCCCTGCTGAAGGATGTTGATGTTGGTTGCCTGTAGGGATGCTCAATTATGTAAAAAAAAAAAAAAAATCATAATTCAGATTAATAATTCACAATGGTCGTTTCGGAGCACCAAAGGGCAGCCCAGGCATTTAAGTGGCACCGAAATGCGGAAGCGAAATCCGCATTGCTCTACGGTCCGGCAGATACTGGTCATTTTGGTACCCAACCCTACTCCCCAGAGGATGATCCCTTTAGATGTTAATGACCACATGACCTTTCCTTCTAGCACCAGCGTCAGAACAAACTTTACATCTTAGGGAATAGCTTTAGCTTAACTACTGGTAAGACTCTATACTTTCATATTGTGGTTGTAATGAACACTGCAGCCTTTACTTGGACCAAAGACTTCCCATTGGTTTTCAAGGTTACTTTAGGACATGAGGATCCTATGAGTGTCTCTTACAGAAAACCTTGTCTCGCATTGCCAGACCTTCCTCCACAGCGCTGCAGAGGAGGGTCTGGCACACACAGTATTCCTGGATTATTGGCATTTCTTTAAACCAATCACAATCGTCTTGGGCCGTATGGAGCAACGGTGCCTCTGCAAAATAGTCTCTGGAAGGAACTTGTTTTGGTGGAACGTGTACATTCAAAAGTAGTTTTAAAACTCAGATTGGACAGATAGTCTAGCTAGCTGTCTGGATTTACCCTGCAGAGATCTGAGGAGCAGTTAACCTCCTAGTCTAATAGTCCCCAGAAATCCACCGGAGTTTAGAACGGCAACACAAAGAATAATAATAATAATAATAATAATAATACATTTATTTTTTATAGCGCTTTTCTAAACACTCAAAGACGCTTAGAGAAAGCACAAGGTAACGGATATCTGGCCTAAATGAGTGAAATCCGGCGGAATTATGTCGATAACGGAGCAATCCCGGAAGTGGAACGTCGTGGCTGTACACTAGAGAAAACCACACCTGATGGTCAAACTAGGGCTGCACAATATATTGTTTGTTTTTTAAAATCTTCATCACAATATCAACTGCCGCAATAAACACATTGCGAAAGGCTGCGACATATCTCAAAAAGACACACATAGATATTTTGTGTTAGGTGAAAGCAAGTATAAGTATGGGTTGGGTACCCAACTCTGTACTTTTCTTCCGAGGACCCTATCACGTGAGGTACCGGTGCCGTATTTCGGTACCAGAGAGTACGTGAGCGCAAGCTTTTTTGTCCTCTCTGCCTGTTGACAGAGAGCGGGGCTCTGACACACACACACACACACACACACACACACACACACACACACACACACACACACACACACACACACACACACACACACACACACACACACACGCGCGCGCAGAGGTGCGGACGGAGCAAACTCAAGTAACTAGTCATCTCTGCAGTTTTGTTAAAGTCACAGTGAGTCACGGCAATGCCGATAAAGCGTTTGCATGTGTGGTTACACTTTTCAAAACTCCACGTAGACACCATTCGTGCAATATGATGTGTGGGGTGTGTGTGTGTGTGTGTGTGTGTGTGTGTGTGTGTGTGTGTGTGTGTGTGTGTGTGTGTGTGTGTGTGTGTGTGTGTGTATGTGTTTGTGAGAGTGTATGGGTTCTTGGCCAACATTTTGGTTTTGTCTATACTACTAGACAGTCCCTCCAGAAAAACGTGATTATGCGATCGCATAATTCAATGCATAATTAGCCAAAGTCTGCATATTTATGCAGGGGCGCATTTTTTCAAATACGCCGCACTTTCGCCGGATAAATTGCAGATTTTCACGCAAAATATGCGGGGCTTCCATGATTTCATAATCCCCGCATTTTCGTTGCAAAAAAAGTCACACATATCTTAGCAGAAAGTTGAAAAATGTTGTGTTTACTTCACACAAGAGCAGCCATTTCCCCCTGTTGCCATGGGAACGTTATGAAGTGACGTAATTACGCGACGTGAACATCATCGAAAAGCTGCAAACCCCGCGATGAAGCGGGGTTTGCAGGATAAAACTAGACTAAAATGTCATCAGTTTGCGTCGACTAAAACTAGACTTAAATAGTCATGGATAAGTCTGCCTAAAATAAGACAAATGCTCAGACTTTTAGTCGACTGAAACATGACTAGACTAAAAAGAGTATGAACGTGACTAAAACTAATAAAAACTAAAATTAAAACAGGCCGCCAAAAACAACAGTATGGGGGACCCAGCGAGAAGCCGCTGCTGACGGGCGCAGAGCTCCGCCGGAGCTCCGACTGCTGTCGGCCCGCGCGGCCGTCTGACGCCATCAGTGTTAAATTGAGACAGTTTCACGACGGGTTAAAAACGTCTCGTAGTCCCGTTAAATAGTAGTTCAATTCGGTGTTTTGGTACAGTTGGTTTTAACACCTGATGCGAAGTGTAGGCCTACGGGAGTACACGTGAAAACCCTGAACAAGCGGCGTCATTCAGCGCTGTATTTCTGCTGTGCCCCATTCACGTAGTTTCATTTTTTCACTATGAAGGTTAAACTCATGATGCATGAACTATGGTGGTCTATTACACTGTAGGCTCAACATTACTGATCATTTTTTTATTATTGTACAATTTAGCAGTAAAAGCAGTATCCTATGTAAATCAACCCTAACCCTAACCCTAACCCCTAACCCATTTTTCAACTTGAGAGCAAAACGTGCTCCTTGGGGGAAAAAAAGACCATAAGCCCTGTTCCTAGGCCTACTGATTAAACAAGTGGACTTTGGGGTCAAGTGTAGTCTATCCGGGCCCATGTCCTGGATGTGGAAGCCCCCTTACTGGAATACTGAATATAAAGATATTCCATTATATTTTGTATTTTGAATTGTTACCTGCCACCAGAATTTTGTGATTTCCTTGCCATAAATATAGCCATTTTTACAATAAATTGCTGCCTAAAAATGTATCAGAATGCAAGACTTGAAGTCTTTTACTCTCAAAATTTCCTGGGGGAGGACCCCTCAGACCCCGCCTGCTTAATGTGTCCCCCCCGCCCCTCCTTAAGGCCCATTCTGAGCCAGGAAAAACCCTGTGGTGGTGGAGAGATTATATCTCCATCCTGGCCTGGGAACCCCTCGGGATCCCCCAGTCAGAGCTGGCTGATGGGAAAGGGAAGTTTGGGATCCCCTGCTGCTCCCAGTGACCCGACCCCGGATATGGGAATGAGGATGGATGGATAGATGGACGGTTGTTGTTTCTCCGTCATCTCAGACTCCTACAGTGGCCATGGTGTCTGTAAAAGGGCAGCTGCAGGCTACCAGTAAACTACGCTGTGACGTCTTTGAAGTGTATTTTCCTCAGGGGGCGCGCAAGTAGGCGAGTGAGAACTAAAAATACTTGGAGAATAATGATTCTGCTTTTGATTTTTCGAAATGCAGGAAGACCTCTGTTAATGTGATAATCTAATAGCCCAGACACAACACAGCCACAGTTAGTGCTCCTTAGGTGTTACCTTGCCCAAGCTGAGCAGGTCATGTCGGAGTCTCTGTTTGTTCTTCTGCAGTTTCCCAGGCATCATCTTTCCCGTCCGGAAGTCGAAACATCCCAGATCCACACTGTTTCCGAGGTAACGGGACAACTGAGGCTTACTCCTGAACTTCTTTCCTGAAGGACTGAAGGAAGAAAGAATGGAAATAGGAGAGAGTCAGACGGATATAGAGTGTGTAATTAAATATATCACATTTGTCCTCATTGGATATTCAGAAAAGATCAGTAACAGATTTTTAACTACCAGGAATTAAAGCTATTTTAACGGACATTGTGAGCAGTAAGAACTAAAGTGTAGCTATGGGGTGGCAGTGGCTCAGTCAGTAGGGAGTTCAAGGCCCCATACGGACCAAAGTATGGTGGTGGACTGGTGGCTGGAGAGGTGCCAGATCACCTCCTGGGCACTGCCAAGGTGCTCTTGAGCAAGGCACCGAACCCCCAACTGCTCGGGGCACCTTTCCATGGGCAGCTCCCTCACTCTGACATCTCTCCATTAGTAATTTCCTAATAAAGTATAAATTATAATTATTATTATTATTATTATTATTATTATTATTATTATTATTATTATTATTATTATTATATATTGAATTTGAGACAGAATTAGAGAATTTTACAGGATGGAGTTGTAGTATTATCAGTGGAGATATCTGGAATTCATGTTTGACACAGTCCAAACTGTAGAACTAAAGGCTCCTAAAACACTACAGTCATACTCGGAGGGTAATTAGAGATTAAACTGTGACACACATTTTATGCCACTTTATGTTAGTGCTGTAACTGGTCATCAATAAACCACACCACAGGAACAACCATTGCTGCCTCACATCTGTCCATAAATTAAAATACTGTAACTAAAGTCTCATTTTATTCTTAAATCGTCAGCGGTAATGTCATACATTGGATAAACTCTTCATCCAGCCTGAAAATGACATTCCTCATTATCAACGATGGCAGAGGCCATCTTCGCTTATCGGATGGGGCAACTAGGGCTGGGTACCGAATTCTTTTTAGGC
Organism: Zingel zingel; assembly: GCA_023566125.1. Taxonomy (NCBI): domain Eukaryota; kingdom Metazoa; phylum Chordata; class Actinopteri; order Perciformes; family Percidae; genus Zingel; species Zingel zingel. Next base: position 2,406,154 of record CM042329.1, on the reverse strand, counting down.
ACCCACCGAATTGCCTCCAGGGTTCAACGCTAAGGTGTTTTTTCACTTGTCCAGTCGGGCAAGTGACAACAAGTTCTACGTCAGAAAAAAAGTCCCAAAAATATTGAAAACTTCCAGACAAAATAGCATCAAAAATGCATCAAAAAACATTAAAAAAAACACGTCAAAAATTTAAAGAAAAAAAAGTTTAAAAAAAATAAAATGTCAAAGTGTCAAAAATGTAAACAAACATCAAGAAAAAAAGTCAAACGTTGAAAGCATAAAAAGTGTAATTTGTTTTCGAAAAAAAAACGACTAAAGCATCAAGCGCCGACTCCAGTCTTGATTGGCCAACAGCACATTCAAATCAAATGATTATGGTACCATGATGCCCGAACAGGTGCTATATTACAGTATATGTTTATATTTACTTGCCCGACATGGCATTTTACTTGCCCCGGGTCTTATTGTTGAACCCTGGCCTCTAAAGTATTGAGTATCTAAAAATGACTCGTCATTCAACACCCAATTTCAATTCCTAAGGAGTACATCTCATCCGAGTTAGTGAACCAATAAGCACGCAGCATGCTTCTACCAAGATCTAATAATGTCTGTGATTGGCTGTCTAACGTTACACGTCGTAGAGACACGACGTTACACAGAGACGGCTCACGTAGTAGGAGCTGAAAAATGAATTTAAAAAATTGTGCCGTAATATTGTACTTTTTGTTTTATAAAATTGGTATCGAAATAAGTATGGTTTAGGAAACGATATCAAAGTCATAGTATTGGTATCAGTATAGACAATTTCTGAACAATACCCAGCTCTAGATGCAGCCATATAAACCCCTCCCACCCACAGGACCTGACCGCAGCTTAGAGACATTAGGCCCAGGCCCCCAGGTCACGTGGCGGGCTTTCAACCAAACTGAACATAGTGGCCAAACGGTGGCCCCTCACTTATTGTACTCTCTGTCCCAAAAATACTTTTTCCCCTAGACTTAAATGGTGAAAGATAGGTCTGTAAATCAGTGGAAACATTTTTTTGAGTGTCACAACCCCGGCGAAATGACTCTTTTCCCTATCAGAATTTGATCCATTCGGTCCGATATCATTTGGAAAGTCTAGAAGAGCCGCACGATTAAATCATTTGATCCGCATTCAAGTCAGCTGAGTGCTAAACGGGAAGCACTCGGCTCGGCCAGTGGAGTTCTTTAGTGCGCCTGCTCTATGGGGCGCACAGTGAGGAAGCAGTGGCAATCATCTGGGTAATTGTTGACTCCATGATGGCTTTGTGCTCCACTGAGCAACTCTCAAAGGAAAAATAATAGTAATGATAATAACAACTAGAGAATGTAATTTCTGAAGAGATTGCGGTGTGAATGCTGTATGTTGAAAGGCTGACGCTACCCAGAATGTATGAAAGAGGTGGAACATTTTAAAGTTGGAATGGTGTTTCTTGGTGAATGCATGAATGAGTAGATAGCAGTTGAAATGTATGAATGTGTTAAATTTAAAAATTCTGTCCATTCACTTGAATGGGGAAAATGTTCCCGAAAACATTTCGGAAATTATAAAAGGTATGGAAAATCTGTATAGTAGCAGGAATTATGTCTTAATTGTGCTAAACGTTTTTGATGTTTGGATTAAGTTTCTATGTTGAAAAATGTGCCCAAAAAAAAAGGGTACGGAAAAATAATAACTCTGTAGAAGAACGTAGGTTGTGAATGCATTCAGCATTCACACCAATAATAATTTTATTTATATAGCACTTTTTAAGCATTCAGCACAAAGTGCTTTCCAGATTAAAAGATTTACAGGATATAAATCACATGAGAGCACATTTCAAGCAGCACTTCATAAAACAGTGAAAGTGTAAGATAGAATGTCAATAAAGGAAACATCTAAATGCATCTAAAAATACTAAAATGAAAATACAAATCAAGCATAATTTAAATAGGTAATGACAGTGAAGTTCAAATAAAACCATAAAAAAGTAGTATAGTAGTATATGCAGATAACGGAAAAGAAGACATGGTTGTAGGCCATCTTGTATAAATGAGTTTAAAGGAGGCACTTAAAATGAAAGGGGCTCCGCCTCATCGCTGTATCCAGTACTTACTGTACAGCCATGGTTAGGCCTTTCTTAATCTGCATTCTTGTCTGTACTTGTATGTGTTCAACTGTGTTGTATAACAGGTGTGGCCTACTGACTTTGGCCCGCCTTATTTTCACGAGTGGCTTAATCCAAATACTGAGTCTTCCTGCTTGAAAACTACTCAACTGATCAGTTTAACTAGAGAATGCAACTCCTGACATTGACGTGACGCAAACTGGCTAAAGAGAAGACCTGACACTCAGTTGTTGGAATGTTGGATTGTACAGTGGTGTCAAGTACAGACACCTGCTCGCAGAAAGCACACAAACCTGACCTCGGACAAGTCTGATACTGGCCTGACATAAAGTTACTCACGGAGCCAGCAGTAACTAGCGACAGCTGATATGACCTGCTGCCACCGGCAGGGCGGGGGCTAGAAGGGAGGCATGGGTTGGCACCGCCCCTGAAATAGGATTTTTTTTCTTTAGTGTGTACGATATTGTAGGTTGGGACGTAGAGCTGGGCAATATATCGATATTCTATCGATATCGTGATATGAGACTAGATATTGTCTTAGATTTTGGATATCGTAATATGGCATAAGTGGTGTCTTTCTGGTTTTAAAGGCTGCATTACAGTAAAGTGATGTCATTTTCTGAACTTACCAGACTTTTTTAGCTGTTCTATTATTTGCCTTTACCCACTTAGTCAATATATCTACATTACTGACGATTATTTATCAAAAATCTCATTGTGTAAATATTTTGTGAAAGCACCAATAGTCAACACTACAATATCTTTGTGGTATCGATATCGAGGTATTTGGTCAAAAATATCGGGATATTTGATTTTCTCCATATCACCCAGCCCTTCGTCTCTGCAGCATCACAATTCAACACAACACTATTCAACACAACACTTTACCAAATATTGCACCCCCATATTGCAATTTTGATCAAATTTGCGGTAAATTGTGCAGCCCTAGTCTCGGGACAGACTAGTTTTGAACATAAGATATGATTCCTTCCTTTGTGGGAGACATGTGTTACTGCCAATAAATTCTGTTAAATATAAGGCTACCACAGCAACTGGTTAACTTAGCTTAGGATTCAGACTAACGCTTTTGCTACATTGAACGCGTAATGTATGCGGACCGTTGGAGAGCGTATGTGCCGCGGAATGTATCTTTTAACCGGCTACACCTGCAGCGTCACACACGGCGTAGGATTGTGTGAGTCACAGGCGAGACAGAGAGCTTTTTGCTTTGGGATCGTTGTTGTTTGTTCAGTTTTTTGGAGCCGGCATAGAGCTGTGAAAACCTCAATCTACTGTCAGCTGTTATCAGAGGACGCAGGGGAGGGAAACAAGAAATAAAATCAGAAAACTCTCAAAATGGAACTGCCAATCCGCTCACTGACAGTCATCAAGTAATTTCCTGTATATCGGTAGTTTAATTTAAAACAAATTTAAGTTAAACTTTTTTTAGGTGACTAAAATACATTACGTTAGCTGCCGGCCCCGTCCACAGCAGTACATTTGCATATAGCAACTGCCATCTACTGCAGGTAATGTGCAGACTATGGAGAAGTACCTCGTGGAACCCCACTTCAAAATATCCAAACTATCCCTTTGGCCTAAGTCTTATTCTAACCTTAACCCTTGTGTTGTCTTCCCTTCAACCTTTGTTTTTGCTTTTTCCAACATTTTACATTTTTTTATTTTTCTTCTACACATTTTCAGCGCTTATTTCTACGTCCCATATTTTCTGATATAAAACTAAAATTTAAAACGGGTCAATGTGACCCGAAGTCAACACAAGGGTTAACCCTAAAACCAAGCCTTGAACCCTAAACAGCACCTTGAAGAAGAAGTGTGGGCCGGACAAAATGTCTTTACTTTCCAAAAATGTCCTTAATGTCTCTAAAAGGTCTAAAAGTGGAATTGGTCCTCACAAAGATGGAAGTACAGGAGCAGACACAGAGTCAGTCAGCTGTGTCTGACATGTAGGTCAGCAGCAACACAGCAAAGATCAGAGGCTGTGTGTGTGTGTGTGTGTGTGTGTGTGTGTGTGTGTGTGTGTGTGTGTGTGTGTGTGTGCGCATGTTTGTGTGTGTGTGTTTCATCTGGCTCCAGCTCGTAACTGAAGCTATATGGTGCTTGCACCGAGTCAAATATCCAAACGGACTATGTACCTCAGTATTCTAAGTGTCACTGAAAATACAAATGTGAGTTTGAATAAAGTTTCCTGATACACAGCACGCGTCTGTAAAGATGGAGCCATCAGAGGCCCCAGCAGGGTGTGACTGCTCTTCCAGTAAGTCGACCTGCTGACTGTTTTTTTTTTTTTTACTGGAACTGATGAGTCACATTACAAAGTCAACTGAAAGTAAAGCCGAGCGTCGGCTCTGAACTGCAGCTGATGTCCTTCATGTCGAGAGTTCAGGATGTGACGGAGCTCCGGCTCTTTCTGACTCTGACTGGTAACCCTGATCAAGCGGCGCCTCGGCCCCCTGATCAACAGGAAGTGAACAGCCAGCGGCTTTAGCGGCGTCACACCCTCGCCTCAGACCTGCACTAGCAGTGAGATCTTTCACCTCTGCAATTTTACGCAGCAGTTAGTTGTTGTGTTTATTGTGATATTTTTCCTCTATTTATCTATTAATGGATAAGGTAACATGACTATTTCTATAAATGCTTGGCACCATTTTTTTGTGTGCATTCATTCATTATACAAAAATCGACATATATATATATATATATATATATATATATATATATATATACAGTGAGGAAAATAAGTATTTGAACACCCTGCTATTTTGCAGGTTCTCCCACTTGGAAATCATGGAGGGGTCTGAAATTGTCATCGTAGGTGCATGTCCACTGTGAGAGACATAATCTAAAAACAAAAATCCAGAAATCACAATGTATGATTTTTTAACTATTTATTTGTATGATACAGCTGCAAATAAGTATTTGAACACCTGTCTATCAGCTAGAATTCTGACCCTCAAAGACCTGTTAGTCTGCCTTTAAAATGTCCACCTCCACTCCATTTATTATCCTAAATTAGATGCACCTGTTTGAGGTCGTTAGCTGCATAAAGACACCTGTCCACCCCATACAATCAGTAAGAATCCAACTACTAACATGGCCAAGACCAAAGAGCTGTCCAAAGACACTAGAGACAAAATTGTACACCTCCACAAAGCTGGAAAGGGCTACGGGGAAATTGCCAAGCAGCTTGGTGAAAAAAGGTCCACTGTTGGAGCAATCATTAGAAAATGGAAGAAGCTAAACATGACTGTCAATCTCCCTCGGACTGGGGCTCCATGCAAGATCTCACCTCGTGGGGTCTCAATGATCCTAAGAAAGGTGAGAAATCAGCCCAGGACTACACGGGAGGAGCTGGTCAATGACCTGAAAAGAGCTGGGACCACCGTTTCCAAGGTTACTGTTGGTAATACACTAAGACGTCATGGTTTGAAATCATGCATGGCACGGAAGTTTCCCCTGCTTAAACCAGCACATGTCAAGGCCCGTCTTAAGTTTGCCAATGACCATTTGGATGATCCAGAGGAGTCATGGGAGAAAGTCATGTGGTCAGATGAGACCAAAATAGAACTTTTTGGTCATAATTCCACTAACCGTGTTTGGAGGAAGAAGAATGATGAGTACCATCCCAAGAACACCATCCCTACTGTGAAGCATGGGGGTGGTAGCATCATGCTTTGGGGGTGTTTTTCTGCACATGGGACAGGGCGACTGCACTGTATTAAGGAGAGGATGACCGGGGCCATGTATTGCGAGATTTTGGGGAACAACCTCCTTCCCTCAGTTAGAGCATTGAAGATGGGTCGAGGCTGGGTCTTCCAACATGACAATGACCCGAAGCACACAGCCAGGATAACCAAGGAGTGGCTCTGGAAGAAGCATATCAAGGTTCTGGTGAGGCCTAGCCAGTCTCCAGACCTAAACCCAATAGAGAATCTTTGGAGGGAGCTCAAACTCCGTGTTTCTCAGCGACAGCCCAGAAACCTGACTGATCTAGAGAAGATCTGTGTGGAGGAGTGGGCCAAACTCCCTCCTGCGGTGTGTGCAAACCTGGTGAAAAACTACAGGAAACGTTTGACCTCTGGAATTGCAAACAAAGGCTACTGTACCAAATATTAACATTGATTTTCTCAGGTGTTCAAATACTTATTTGCAGCTGTCTCGTACAAATAAATAGTTAAAAAATCATACATTGTGATTTCTGGATCTTTGTTTTTAGATTATGTCTCTCACAGTGGACATGCACCTACGATGACAATTTCAGACCCCTCCATGATTTCCAAGTGGGAGAACCTGCAAAATAGCAGGGTGTTCAAATACTTATTTTCCTCACTGTATATATATATATATATCTTAGAGGTGTTGAAATGAATCAAATAATCGATGCATCGAATCGTGGACATGGACGATGCTGCGTTGATAATCGGCCGGGCCATAATCGATTATTTCTGTTTACAATTTAATGTAGGCCTACCAACCTTTCTGTTTATATATTCGGTTATGTTTGGCACATTCAGGAAGTGCCATGTGCTCAGTGCTGTAGTTTTATGTATCCAATTTATTTAGTATTGGAGCACTGCAGAATGCTTTGTTTTTGAAGCTTGAAAAGCTACGAATTAAATATCCTACACGGCTTTAATAGGAAAATGTATTTGACGCGTCATGACGCATCGTGATGCATTGAGATATCGAATCGAAGACGTGATAATCTGCTGGCATAATCTGATGAGTTCTGCTCTAGGAATATCACAGCATCGTGAAACTAAACCCAGAATCTAGATACCTGGATCATTCAGGAAAATAAATGCATAAATCTCAAATTTTTCAAACGTTATTGATACTCCATTTCGGAAATGTCTGCTTTTTCCATAGATAAATATCCAATTTCATTTGTAATACCACCTCACATTTGTATTAACGGTCCTGTGGCTCAGCGTTAAAGGAAGTTTTTCTAGTTACATAATTCAGTGTTTCCTCTATCATGATGGTCCAAAATGATGTTAAAATGTGCAGTCAGCACTAGAGCTCGACCGATAAAGGATTTTTAAGGCCAATATCAATACAAATATTTAGTGATTTAAAAATCCGATATTTTCCAATATATCGGCCGATATAATTTTTTTTAAAGAATCCAGCAATGCATAGCAAAACATAAACACATTTCCCTAACATTAGTTATTTGTAATTTATGAGTCCTCACTAAAATATGATAATGCAGTTTGAAAAAAAAGTGTTTGTTTTATTGTCACACCAGAACAGAGGAACATCAAAATATATTAAAGTTCTGATAAATAAAATGTATAAAAATACAAAATTAAGATATGAAACTTAAAGTCCTTTGAAGAAAAACACAATAACAAACAAAAAAATCAAGTTACCAGCATTAATATACTTGGTAAGCTTCATAAATATAACTTTGAACAAATATTTTTTTAATAAATATTCATTTATCAGCCATTATAAATGCCGATACCGATAGTTTTGGAAAATGCCTAATATCGGCCGATAATATTGTATAGTTAGCACGGTAGAATAACGTTAAAAAAAGCCCTAAAGCTCTGATCCTAAAATCACCCCTGGTAAGCTCTATCTATAGTAATAGATGTGTGAATGAATGTTATGTATTTATGCCTGATTTCATGTGGAAGTTGTTGATTGGTGCACAAACACAGTCACCGCCTACAAAAGATGGCTTCTCGGGATGTATTACCGAAGCGTTACCTACTATTAAACTTAATATTTTTTGCAAGTTAGACAGTGTGCGGGAGTTTCTTTCCAACAAATGCAGCAGTTATAATGCCTGACTTTGGTCTGCTTTAGAGATGGATTGAGCTGAAATGTGATGGCTATTGAGGCAGAGAAAGAGACAGACAGACGGTAGTTGAACGCTGAGTTGCTACTGCCTAGCTCTTGTTCCTACTGTATGGAATCTGAAAGCACTTATTCTAAGTGCCGTGGGACGAAAATGTCATGTGCAGGAAAAAAATGCATAGAGAATGAAACAGAGCTGATGCTGCAACTTACTCATTATTGATTTTCTTTTCTTTTTTTGGATTGCACTTCCATAGAGTTGGGGGACTTGTGAAAGAGGGATTGGGGAAAAAAAAAAAAAAGGTCAGAATCGGAGCAGGAGCCAAGGTATCCTGACTTTTAGCACTTAGGGTGGCTACATTTGTGCAAAAGTGAATGTGAGAATGCTGTCTTACAATATTCATATATTCTAATAAGATATTTTTGCATATATAAATATGAAATTATATATATGATAAGATATACTTCATTGTCCCCGAAGGGAAATTTTTTTTTGTTTTTGTCCGTTCCGTAGCTTTACAAAGACAACACAAAATACAGAAAATAAGCATCGCTCAACACATACTCTCTTGCAACACAAAACATGCTCTCATACATTAGACAGACCTACATAGTAAGCACATTAACTCCTCCTTTCAGTGGCAGCTTTTAATTGAACAACCCTGTACGTATTGCACAAAATGACACAATGCACAACCCCAATAGCCTATGTATTGCACAACTAACATATTGCACAACCCCAATAGCCTACATATTACACAAATGACACATTTCCACATAACCTATGCAGTACACATTTCTATGGGGTCAGAAAAAAAATATAGAAACACATAAACTCAGTAATACACAATACAATTCAACAGCACCACAAACCACTCTGAAATGAAGATGCAGCTGAATCAACACCTCTAGAATTGATTGCAGGACTGTTGTATTAAACCCAAGTCAGACCAAAGACGAGTTGAGACTTGGAACTTCTTGCAACGCGTCGGTGTGCAGCGTTCTGAAAGCTGCCACTTCACACCATTGAGACCAGACGGTGTACCCTCTGCACAGCAACGACTCCTTGTGCTTCCGTCCTAACTTCCGACTAGGCTTTTTGTAGCTGAATATATCATTTGTGAAAAATGTGGATAACGTCAGTGACAGTGAGATGCATGCTACAGTTACACTGCCAGCGATGAATCGGCAAAAACACGTTTTATTTCTCTGAGTCACAGCTTTGTCCTAGGCGCTTCCTGTCTTCAGTCACTCTCTTGCTTGCTCCAACACATGTGCTCGTGGGCGCACGTTGAGCCTCCGGTAACAGTTTGTAACAGAAATAAAAATGGATTATGGACAGTGACGGACTGGCCATCTGGAATTTGGGAAAATGCCAGAAGGTCCGCTGCAATTGGTCTGAACTGGGCTTTGGACTGCATTAGTTGTTGCGATGTGTATCTTTTAAACTGGCAACTAAGGCCTGGTTAGGCGTTGTTTGCGTCAATAGGTTAGGTTTTGGCCTTATTTTATTTGATAGGACATTTAAGACAGAAAAGGTGAGAGGGAGAGAATGAGGGGGGGATAACAGCAAAGGGCTTAGTACATGGGGCGCATGCTCTACCAGGTGAGCTACCAGGGCACCCCACAATAAGTAAGGTTTAATGCCCGACGAGGTGTCCATTATCAGGAATTAATGGATGAAGGCGAGGCCATAACCGTTCGGCACGTAGCAGTGGACGGTTGAAGTCCATTAATTACACCTCGTCGGGCATTAACACGCTTATACCTGAGTCACTTGCCAAATCATTTTTTAAGACCATTAACTTATATTTTAATGTTAAAGTTTTTTTTCAAACAATAACTCTGCTTCCCTGGTAACACCTGAGGGTTCGACTAACCTGGAACAACCATTCCAAACCCATTTGGTTCTTATGCAATGCAAACGTTGTTCAGTACTCCAGTAAATAGGATGGGCCTTGGATACGACTTGCCATGCTTAGCGACGGGAGATATTTATATAGCCCGCTCGGCTCATGGAACAGCTATGAGTCAGAAAGCTAATGTTATGCTGGCTGCCAATAACTCCCCAGAGGATGCTGATTGGTCGAAACCACTTGGGGGTTCGGACATAAACACATAGAGCACTGCAGGGTTGTTGTATTTTCCCTTGACAAAAAGCCAGTGGGATTATGTTTTTGCAGAAACTAAGCTCTGTGGCAACCAACAGTTTGATACTTTTTTAGCAAGATAATCTTCACTTTCAATGAATGTTTTCAATGAAAACCACTTTTATGATTTTTGAAGCGTAAATGCAATTGCCGGATGTAAAAAGCTAACATTGGGCTATAAACAAACTACCCCAACCTCTGTAGTCTTGTTAGCAACTGCCTTTTTTAAGACGTGTAAAAGCTTAAAAACTATCTGAGTGGGGTATTTTCCGGCACTCTTTATGTCATAGACCAAATGTGAAAGTCTCTCAAGCTTGTGTTAACCACAGACCTTATTTCAGGCATCTGACCAAAAACCCATCAAAAAAAAGAACTATGAATTTGTGATAAGGGAACCTGAAGTGCAAAAATGCTTACTCATTTCAGGAATTTAGGACTCATTTCTGCAGCACTCTATTGCTCGAAGCCTGATAAGATAGATTTCCGTGTGGTGAGCCTGCGATTCTGTTTGGTGTACAGAACTAATATGTAGCTACAGCCGCCATCTTTGATGAAGATTTGATGGAAAGTTATATCTGTCACTGGAGCGTTATTATGGATCCCACATAACTTTTAGGCAAGTCCCGCCCTACGAAGCAGCCCGATTGGTTGGGGTTAGGCATTGACCTTGAGTGGTTAAGGTTAGGATAGCCGATTGGTCAGGGGATAGAACCTGAACAAATCGGGTTACGTTATCTAGCGTTGGCCTGGCCAATAGTAGCGTGTCAATGCTATTGAAGGGCGGGTCCCTCCTAGAAGTTGCGTGGGTTCCATAATAACGCGTCACTGGAACATAAGCGGCATGCCATTTTTAAGTGGCATGCAGAAGTGGCACATGACAGTAAGCCTGATTTAGCAGTTTAGGCTCTACGCAGAGCCTACGGTGTAGCCTACGTAAGTGGCCAATGGCGTTGTGAGGATTTATACTTGTCCGCTGGTGTTTCTGCGTCGATCTAGCGTATCTCTTTAAGAGAATAGCAGAGCTGGTAGCATACGTGTGTGCCACGGATGTATATGCGTGCGACGGGAGAGCTGGGTAGAGCGTGTGAGCTAGGCGGCGATTCGATTTGTATTGCGATTTTCATTTATTGCGATTGTAGAAGTATTGCGATTCAACAGCATTGAGTACTGCGATATACTTTTCCTTCTTTGACAAAAACTAAAGTTGAATAATACACTTCTAGAGAAATATATTAGACATTTTTAAACTAATTGTTTTCTAAGAAGAATGCACATCACACGTCAGTCTTTTTACGGAAGTACAGTACATAAAATGTATTTTCTGCATTTTCTGCTTTCGCTCTGTTTTGCATGAAACGGATATGATATAGTCGCCATCTGCAGTACCGTATAAACAGAAAATATTTAGGTGGGGAAAAGAAATCTTGATTCTAGGGAAAAGAAACAATTTTCAAAATCTACGCACGATACATACACATTTTTTCCCCACCCCTAGTTGGAAAGCTGTAGCAAGAAAAGTTAACCGTCTCCTGGATTTGATGTTGTTTACGGAAAAGGACAACCTGGAAATGAGTCGGGGGAAATGTGACGCTATCAAGCAACGGCCAAGCGGACCAATCACAGTTGTTGCGGTCTGCGTTACCGCGACGTGTAGCTTAATTTCTGGGGAGGTGTATGGTGTAGGGTACGCCGTTGGGGTCTGTATCTACACGTACCTAGGTACGTGTAGAGCCATGAATCAGACTTAAGAATAGGGCTGAGTATCATTCAAAAATGTCAATACCGTTACCGATACCAATATTGCGACTTCGATACCGGTTCCTAAACGATATTATTTTCAATACCAATTTTATAAAACAAATCTTGGTAGAAGCATACTGCGTGCTTATTGGCTCATTGACTCGGATGAGATGTACTCCTTTACGTATTGAAATTGGGTATTGAATGGCGAGGCATTTTTCGATACCCTATACTTTAGAGGCAATTCGGTCGGTGCCTAAAAAGTATGGAATTCGGTACCCTGCCCTACTTAAGAATAGACATGCCGGCAAAGCATAGTATGTATAGCAGTAGGGGTGGGACGGTACACAGAAGTCACAGTTCGGTTCATACCTCGGTTCAGACATCACGGTTCGGTACGAGTTCAGTACAATGGAGGGAAAGGCAAAACAAAAATGCAGAAGGCAATTTTTTGTATTGTGCATGTCTCAGGCTGTACCACCTAGTATCATGCAGTCTCTCCCCTGAGCTAGCTCCAACATCCTGAAGTGTGTAAAGTAAGATGTAAACCATAGTGGTGTAGCCTTGTAGGCCTCTGGGATGTTTGTGTCACCTTGGGCTGGCCTTTAACAGACAGATATTCCAGGTTCTCAGAACAGTGACTCCCGGTCATGACAGCGTTCGTACACCATGCATTGTTGAGTCTTCAGTTGTTCTGTCAGCTCTGAACATAGTCCGCCCCTCCAGTTCGATTGCAACGTCCGGAACACGGCCGTTCAACCAGGTTTCAGTGTAAATCATGATATAACAGTCCATAATCTGTCTGTGAGAGTCGTATTTCTATACTTGAATATCACATTGCACTTTTCTGCTCTTTTTGCACTTCTGGTTGGACGCAAACTGCATTTCGTTGTCTTTGTACTTGTACTCTGCACAATGACAATAAAGTTGAATCTAATCTAATTTCATCCAGTTAATGGATACAGTGAGGTCCTGCACATTGGCTAGGAATAAGCTCGGTAGTGGTAGCTTATGTGGGGTTAGCCTTAGCCTAGCTCAAAGGCCACGGCGCTTTCCCCGCTTCTGTTTACGGTCTTGACTACCGCCTCCGGGCCCTCCTTCCCGGGAGAGCTGATATGCTTGACCCCAGCATCCTGGCTATCTCCGGTGGAAGTTGAAGATTTGGAAATGTGCATGGATGTCCAAAAGTTCTTGTCTACGGTACAATAAAGGGTTTCCTCTATGTTGATTGGCAAGTGGCGGTCCGCCACGGTTAGATTACTCCCGCCACGGTATCATAAATGTACAAAAAGCCATCTATCAGCAGTGATTGTTAAAGAGCCCGTCGGAGAATAGCGCAGACACGCGCTTCACAGCGCGAGTGGGCATGCGTGCCACTCGGAGAAAAGGGAGAAAGAAAAAAGAGACAGGCTGTCCGGAGGACCCAGTTGAGATGGCATGTGTGCATCCTTGAGAACTGTAAGTCGTATAACTTATGTTGTCAGTTCATTTAAGCCTGTATTAGTCTATAGTTCTTGCAACTTTTTAGTTTCACCTTCACCTGCTAGCTAAATTGCACGTGGCTGTTGATTCAATACAACGCCCTTGCTCACGTTTGTATTTTAGGTGCATTATTTACATGCTGAAGTAGTTACACTGCATTAAGATACCGGAAGTGCCGGAATTCCATAACTACTAGAACTGCCATGAGCGGTCATTTTAACCGCCAGATTCCAAACTCTATAATCTCTCATGATAAATACCCAATTTGCGTGTACATGTATCAATTCATGTATTATCTTAGGATATCTTTAGAACAACGTAATAACACCGACATCTACATTTTAACGATTTTAATTATACTTTTGAGTAGTAGCCTAATACGTGTTTCAATAATTCATATCATGGCATAGTAGGCTAAACCGTGATTATTTCATGCATTCATGTCCCGAAACATATTGGGGGAAATTCATTCAACATAATTCACAGCCAAATAACAATTAAAAGTATCTTATTTGAATATTTAGCTATAACCTAACCTGGCACTGCCTCCGTTTTGGTGTCTGCTGTGGTGCGTAGCGCTGCTCGGACCGTGCGCTGCTGCCCTTTTTCCTCCATAAACTCCGCTCTCAGCTCTCTGCCAGTTGCTGCATGAACTTCCTGCGGGACATTTTACAGCCGGTGCACTCCTTGGAGAGGATGTGTGCAATGATTCCAGCCAGTTGTAGCATGTATAAAGTTATATGAACACGTAGACAGCTACCGGCCATCTACGTGTACCGCGCCTTTCACAGAGTGAGCGCCCGGTGCTTTTCTTCTGATTCAGAACAGAGTCCATCCACGCCGTAGTAGCCTTCGTTACCGACTCTGGCTTTGCCTTCGGCCCATCGGTGATGCCCACACTTGTTACTCGAGACCGCTAGTTACGTTTCTCTGACAGAGACTATGATTATTACCAAGCAACCAAGATGCATCTTCAACCACGCAAAAGATTAAAAACAAAACCGCCAAAATCCGAGAGGTCAATATGACCGTGTAGGCCAAAATAGGTAAAAGTGATTGTATTTTCTTTGCCTTTTGTGTAATGTATATAAAACAATTTTAAATTAAAATACAGACTCTTTTAGGAAAAGTCAGGTACCAGCAGGATTGTATTTTTTTATTAAGCAAAGTTATTACACAAAGGCCTATACATTCAAAATGAGCGTCCTGGCCGTTCTAGTGTTAAGGAACAGGCCGCGGGGGGACCATCTACAGCATGTATGCTACTCAGCATTAATGGGCCACCTCTTTCTGAATTCCCCTATAACCGAGCCTTGGAGTTATTTTTCCAAAAGCCAAGAAAAATCAAATGCACACAGCAAGGCTGCCAACCTTGCCACTGAGGTAAATATGCAATTAGTTTCATTATGAATGGTTTCATACTATAGCCTACTTTGGGTTTTGGTTTCCCTATGAACAATTTCTTGTAAAATTCATTTTGTAGACCTACAGTTCCTCAAAAATACAGTTCAATCAAAATGAAATGAAAATATGCCTCATTGTGTGTGAATAGAGGTGAATAAATATATTTGTTTGTGTTGCAGCAAAGTGTCAGATCCGTTTAATACGTAAAGCATTTGGCGGCGGGGCGCGGGACCGGGGGGGGGGGTTTCTTCCGACAGATCTGCCCCCACTGCTAAAAAAAATCCTAAAGGAAACACTGCAATATATTCCCATGGTTGTCTTGACGGAAAAGCGCTGCCAATAATAATAAATAATAATAATAAACAAACACTCACTAATTCGCAAAAACTGGGGAGACGCAGAGCCTGGCGCTGTACTCCCGACGCCATCTCGTCCTGATGGACAACCCGCGTATCTAACAGTAGTTCCGCATTACATTAATTCATTTGCACGCAAATTTATTTATTTGTATACCGTATACGCATTCTCCGTGTAAATTCATGCACCGAACCGTGACGCTCGTAACCGTTTCGGTTCAATGCGAATACATGTACCGTTCCACCCCTAATAGGCCGACTGGCAATCTGGCAGTTCTGGTGAATGCCAGAAGGGCCGATGAACTCTTGGGCCAATTTGGGCTGCTGGAACATGCCTTTGAGTGTTGCAAAAAGCACTATGTAAATAAAATGCATTATTATTATTATTTATTATTTTAGATCAGTAGCTGCATACCATTCACAAACCACTCTGAATTGGTATAGACACTAAAACAAGAGATTTGTACGTTACATGTATTTATCTGATCATTCGCTAGCTGCACGTCATCGGCCACTTTTCAATCAGCTTCTCTCATTATCAGGCCGATAAAGAAATAAGTGATTCATGATGGAAAATAGACATACAGCTGGGGCTGGGCGATACGGAGAAAATCACATATCACCATATTCTTGACCAAATACAGCGATATCAATATTGCAAATATATTGTAGGGTTGCTTTCACTAAATATGTTTTACAATGAGATGTTTAGATAAATAATAAATAAAACAGTTTCAAGTGAAATTATAGAGAAAAAATAAAAAAATAAAAATAAATCCACCGGCCGTATACTGACTATGCACGCATGAAAATAGTGTGGTGTTAAAACAAATCTGCAATTCTTCAAAAGATATTCCCTCAAAATGTTTCACAACAGATGTTCTGAGAAAACTGAGTTAGTATGTGCTTGTTATTATCAATTTAGACAAAATACGATACACGATATCTCGATATATGATATCATCGCGATATGATTCCATTGAAAGACGATACATCATCATATTGAATTATTGCCCTATGTATATATAGCCTACATTTACACTCAAGTACAACTTACAAATGTAAAAAAAAATGTATTACAGTTTATTATTTTGAAGTTGTACTTTGTAAAGAAATGTATTTTTTTGCTGGATGGCTGGGACTCATTGACCCTGCATTAGGCTAACCGTCAGCGGCAGTACACAGCTTGTCGACAGCCACAGAGGCGATATATAAACCTCTGCAGCAATATTGTTTAAATATTCAGGGAATGTTATAGTGTTATTACAAAAAAAAAACATCTGTTTATGTTTGACGCTGACACCGTGACAGGCATAGGGCGCCTACAGGAACACCGTAGAATGTACGCTACATTGTAACTACTCTGACAGCTAACTGAGTCATGTAACACTGTCTGAACAACTTTGATCAGCAGGAGCGCGTTCAGAACCGAGGGTGACAGTCAGAGCCTATAGGAGCATTAGAACCACTGGTTGACTGCTCGGTCACCGCTGTGGGGACCGGTCCGGGACTGGTCAGTGACTGATGTGTCGGAGGAACTGGTACCTGTAGTAGTAGACGTCGCTCTTTCCAGCGCTCAGTCCGGACTTCCTGATCACTTCTTCTTTCTTCCAGCCGGGCGGCAGAGCGGGACAGTCCGTCCTCTTCTTCTCCATCATCACAAACTTCTATCTATCCTACGGTTATAGGCTCCGAGCGAAACCGATATTGACCGCTCCGTAAACACAGATAAGGAGCCTTCAGACAAAAACAGCGTAGTAGTAAAACCCAGCGGAGCAGCAGCAGCCCGGGTGGACCGACGTCACGGACGTTACGCTAACGGCGGCTCTCCCAACCTCCGCCCCGGCTGTTTTGACTGGTTATTTCGGGTTAAGTAAAAAATAAAAAAGTGTCCCGGTTCAGAGTGTGAGATGGCTTCCCGGGTCAAACTGCCTTCGGGTCCGTATATTTAGTTCAGTTTACGTCCGGGGGAGAACCAACGGTTCATCTGAACTGAACTGGACCAACGGTAGGCTGTGACGTCTGCGATAACACACTCTCACACACACACGTACTCACTCGCGCGCACACGCCCACGCATGCGCTCTCAAAGATCGTCTATTTGTGACAGATGGTTGACTCATTTGTCAATTGTCAACGTATGTCAACATATCTGCCAATTTTTGGTGCTTTTATCACATAATTAACAATTGTTACAATTTGATGAGCTATGCCGCCCCACTACCAGTTGTGGTCTTAAGAGTCAAACACTTAATTTCCTACACTCTTAAGAAATGAATACGTAAAATAACAAAAACATTTCTGGTATGGTGGGGTGGCAGTAGCTCAGTCCGTGGGGAGTTGGGTTGGGAACCAGAGGGCCGACGGTTCAAGTCCCCGTACGGACAGAAATACGGAGGTGGACTGGTAGCTGGGTGACAGTCATTAACAGGCGCTGGTTCACCTCCTGGGCACTGCCAAGGTGCCCTACCGCTCAGGGTACCTGTTCATCTCTCCGTGTGTGTGTGTATTTCAGGCCTGTGTGTAATAACAATAGATTGTAATTTCCCCATTGGGAATCTATAAATTATAATGAGCGTAGACCTGGTTAGCGGTTAATATTTACGATTGTTTTTTTGTGCTTTGCTAGAACAATGCTAGAAAGTTGCTGTATTCCCCCACGGTAACACTGATTTAGACATAATCCTTGGGATTTGTAGTTCTGCAACCACATTGTTGAGGTGAGTCTGCTCTGACTGAGAACTTCCTGTGACAGTGTCTGTTCTGTGTCTGGTGCCTGGGCTTTGAAGCAGAGTGATCACTCGTTGCTTCCCTCAAACCTCTATGTTTCAATCTCCCCCCCCCCCCCCCCCCCCCCCCCCCCGTGACGTCACAGGCTCTGGGTTAAAGGGGCCTGCAGCACCCATGAACATTGGAGGGCGGAACCTCCCTGGAAGTTCTGAAATCTGAAATGAAATGTTATCAGTCGCTGTGCTGGCTTTTGACTTCATTTTTTTGATTGATTAAAGCACTCTGAATTTGGATTTGTGGACATGGGGGATAGCTAGGCTAAAGGATACACTCTAAGAAATATCTGTGTATTAACAGTTGTATAAGACTGTATATTTGAACAGAAATTGTCCGTAGAACGTGATTCACAGTTGTATTTTTGTTTTTTTTACATTTCGAAATGCATAATTTGTCCTCCGACAAAAGCCACGCAGGTTGGTTTTGGGAGATTAGACAAGTCCATTGTCACTTTTTTCTACGTTTGTCTCTTCTTGTCTTTTCAAGTCGTTTTTTTTCCAGATGTTTTTTTAATTTTTTTTCAACGTTTTCAGAAGTTTACTTACTGAGCAGCTTTGTATGAGAGAATTGTATACAGGTCTAACAGAAAATGTTGCTACACACATAATTTCTGCTTTTTAAATTAAGAAGCTGCCAGAACATTTTCTGTTATTTTGCAGATTTATTTCTTAGACCAGGGGTCTTCAACGTTTTTTAAGCCAAGGACCCCTTAACTGAAAGAGAGACAGAGCAGGGACCCCCTACTACATATATACATATATTGTATACAATTAAGTTGCGTATTAAACTGGGCCTACAATAATGTGTAAGGCGGCCTAAAGCCTTTATACCTTTTTGTATAGAATACTATTAAAATAGCCTACATTTTTGAAAAACTTTCAAAAATGTACAATAATTTGGAGGCCCCCTTGCACTGACTCAGAGGACCCCCTCCTGTTGAAGATCCCTGTCTTAGGCCACGTTCACACAGCAAGTCTTTATGCTTAATTTGGATGTTTTGCTCAGATCTGATTTTTTTAAAGAACAGTAACAATGCCATCAGACGCAGCACGCTGTTGTACTAAAGTTAGGGAGGTTATGGAGGAAGTAAGCATTTTCGCATTTTCGCTTCCCTCACTCTCCGTCCAGTGACTTGCTCCATCGCTGTTCTCCATTTTGTAGGCCTAGTCAAGTTTAGAATTTTACTGTCTGTGTCTAGGGCTAACTCCCACCGGAGCATCATTGTGACAAATGTCGATGTAGATTGACGTAAAAGTCGCATCAAATCCACCTCGGTTGTTCACACTGCGGCCGCATTGAAAAAAAATCAGACCTGGGTCTGCTTCAGGACCACATATGGAAGTGGTCTAAATCTGATTTGAAAAAAATCTGATCTGGGCAAGATTTGAGTGTCCACACTACTTCTGAAGAAGTCTGACCTGGTCACTTGACCCCCAAAAAATCTGATTCGGGCCACTTTTGCCTGTAGTCTGGACGTAGCCTTAGAGTGTAGGTATTAGTACTGGTAGAAGGATATTCTTGCTTACAACCTCTAAAAGAATAGCGGCATGGAGACAGATGGGGACAGCAACACCGTGGAATTTAGTGAGAAGTGATGAGGGGGAGTGGGAAGAGGTGGTGAGAGGAAGATCCAGGAAGACGAGTGGCTAAAGAGGGCATATTAGTGTCTAAAAGTCTAGCCAAGTAGTAAGAGTGAGGCAGTAGAGGTTCAGCTGTTGCAAGGGGGTGATTTCATGAGTAATTCTCATCAGTAGCTCAGTTGGTTTGGGATCCAGAGGGACACTGATTCAAATCCCGTATGGCCCGAAGTACGGAATGTGGACTAGTAGCTGGAGAGGTGCCTGGTGCCCAAGGAAAACAAGGGCTGAATGGGTTGAGTGACAGTGACAGTGGGGGACCGGGGCCTTGTTGGTAAGGCTGACTGCGCATCACACCCCTCCTCACTCAGCTCCCCTGGATTCCTGTGCCCCAATCGGATCAACTACAAAATTATTCTGCTAACCTGCAAAGCCCCCACAACCTTGTCCCCCCCTCCCCCCACATCTGTTTGGGGCACCTGGATAGCTCACCTGGTAGAGTGTGCGCCATAGCCTGTAAATATAACTATTAGCAGTCTATGGTGCGTGCCCATACACAGACACTTAGTCCTCCACGTAGCGGCCGCAGGTTGGCCCTTTTGTTGCATGCCACCCCCCCTTCTCTCTCCCCTTTCATGTCTAAGCTGTCCTGACATAATAAAGGCCTAACAATGGCTCAATGGTGTTTTAAGCCCCTAACATCGACTTCAAGGCAGCGCTGCAACCGTTGACTTCAAGGCACCTAACCCTAAGGCCGGCTTCACACTGCCTGCGTGGTGTGAGCGTGTCAGCTGCGTGGCGTGTCCGTTTTTATTTCTGCTCCCATGGTAACAAGTTAGAGCTTGCACACATGAACACTCAGGCGCGGCTCGAGCCGGGCCCAAAACGCATGCATGCTAGAAATAGGACCGACGCCTATTTTTCACGCAAGCGTGTTGGAAGCGTCTCCAGGCAAAATAGAATAGGAAAAGAACAGTATATATTTATGTTTAACATGAAGTATACTACTGCTTGAGTGCATTTTATGTGTACAGACAGGGCTAGCAGCAGCAGCAGTCAGATACGTTTCTGGTGTGTAAAGACATAGAAAACGCCATGCAGCCGCCACACAACAGACACGCAACAGAAACGCCACGCTCACGCCACGCAGCCAGTGTGTGGCCGGCCTAACCTTAACCCTAACCATAGCCTAATCCTAGTGCATTCCAGGCAGCGCTGCCTGGAAGACGACGTTGGGGGCTTAAAACACCAAACATCCTAAAAATGCCAGAATAAATAATCACATCTGTTTAGATTAGCATACCCTACATAACTTTCACCATGTCCACTATGACTGTATTGACTTGACTAGCTGAACACCTTGATATTACTTACTACGTGATTTTACTATTGATAAAGTTGCTGTGCTTGTATTAATGTTTTTATTAATGTTTTGTAAGGTGTCCTTGGGTGTCTTGAATGGCACCAACAAATAAAATGTATTATTATTATTAATAATAATAATGTATTACATTACATTGCATTATAATTCAATTTTATATAATGTGTAAAATAATGCCGTTTTTACTTGATATATCAAATGTGACACAATATTGTTGAAATACGGTTCCTTCTCGTCCTTTTTGGCTGCGCCAAGCACCCGTACCGTAATAACACTAATCTAAGTGGTGGCTTTCGCAGATGGCTTAGCTAGCTTTAACGTTACCCGGGAGCCTTGAATTTGTTGTTACGAACAACTGTAAAGTTAGTCACTGTAAAGTTATGCAGACACACGCGAGATGTAGCTAACGTTAGCTAGCTAACAACGTTAGTAAAAAGGAAACATTCTGGAGTAAAAATGTAAGTGTGCTATTTTGGTTAGATACAGAATCGCGGGTTTAATTGGAACATTTGGATTCTACTGTTTTTACCCTGGGAGTGCTAACGTTAACTTGACGTTTCTAACATGTAGCTAGCTAACTAGCTAGCTAGCTAACGTCAGTGATGTCAATATGTTAGCTAGCGTTAAGTAGAACAGTTGTGAAAGGTCGTATAAACATTGTATTTACACTAAACTACCCTTAGCTATGTAAAACGGTTACTAATTTCTGAATTTGTGTTAACGGTATGCCTTTTACGGTATTTCTTTGCTTCGTGTTTTGGTTGTTGTTTAACGTTAGCTAATGCTAGCTGTTTGCTAAGCTAAAGCCAGTCAGCAAACTCACGTCAATCAGTTTTTCTAACATTAAAACAACACGACCTCGATACTGACAGCTTTTTTTGTAAAGGCAAAACAAGCAAACGGGACAAAATCACTCGACATACTGACTCGTATTCTTCTGAGGGGTTGTCCGTTCTTGTTTGACGTTAGCAGACTTGTGTTAAGACCAGTGTTTGTGTCTGAAATTCAACCTAGCTAAACATCCGAGTTACTAATGGGAAAACCTGACACTGGTAGCTGTCTGGCTATTCTGAATATACTGTACTATATTATACTTTACTGATTTAGAATGCCAGTTGTAGGATCACAAATTTGGATAGCTGTTATCCAAAAGTTGTGACCCATAGGTCACTACAGTTGCCTAACAAGCAAGCAAATTAAGTAATGATCTAATTTGTTTGCTTCTTTGTTATGTTTATGCTCTGTTTTATTTCTAAATAAGCTTCTGCATGTTGAAAAAGGTTATGCATAGCCACCCATAGATTTAGATTTTAAACCCATCCTCCTGAACATTTTACACTTCACTCTAGCATCACACCGTCTTTTCATTTGTGATTTGGGGATTTATAACATCATAATATATAAAATCAGAATGTGCTTTAATTGTTTTTTGTCAGCATGGAGTCCGGCACTGACTTTCCGTCTCCTGAGTCGACAGTAACCTCCCTGCTGTCTAGCTCAGGTCACCTGAGGAGCAGCCTTCTGGCTCCTGAACACAACACCACCTTCAGATACAGAGACAAGGTTTACTCTGCTTCTACTATTTCTACTGGGGATCTGTTTCCTACAGCACGTAATGAGGCACTGTGGGGGAAATCTGCCTGTCTTTAACCTATGTCCTGTTATGATAACTGAGCCAATTTTGTACGTCAAAGAGTTCAAATGGATGATTGTAGATGGAAGTTCCCACTGGGTTTAAGATAAAGAAAATGAGCAATGTAAAGATCAAAAGAGGATGTTACCATTTAACTTTTGTTAAAGGATAACTTCGTTTTTTTTTTTTTTTTAAACCAATCTTTGAGCAGCGGTTAAACAAGCTATAAAGTTATTGGGCAATTGCATACCTTCATGTACGTCCACTTAATGTTCTTGTTTTGCCACTGACAGGCTCAGATTATTACTCTAAGTGTCTGACAACATTATGGAAATGATCCCTACAGAGATAGACCTTTGTGTTAAAGAGTAAGATCCTTTTAGTTTAACATAACACATCCCATAAATTGATATCGCCAAACCCACCAGACGCCACTAACCACTAATTTAATCATCGTAAAACTAACTACATTTAAAGTCACAGATGCAAAATAAAACTCAAAATTTAAAGCCGTCTTGGTTCATCTTCCCACTGTTCCAATAATCACCACTCTGGTTGAAATAAACCCTTAATTCACCCATTTACATGTGGAAATATGCTGGCTCTATACACGCTAAAAGTACTGATTATTTACATGGAGTCTGGTGAGTTTGGCGATGGCGATTTTGGGGCTGTTTCTGGTTAAACAAAAAGGATATTACTCCTTAACAAAAAGCTTGTAGGGATCCTTTCCATAATGTAATTAGAAGACACTTGGAATAACAGTCTTAGTGGCAAAAACAGCACTTTTAGTGGACAAAATTAATGATTCGCTTCCGGTTGCAGCGTTCTCGTTCAATACTGGACCAATTTCAAAGATTATCTTGCAGGTGTGAAAGCCCCCTGGAAAATAGGGTCTAGGTTGAAAAAAATAAAAAATACCCTTTGATTTCTGAATGATTTTAGTGCTTCAAGTTAAACTCCCTCCAGCTGCTTCACAGGAAAAGCCCTCCAGCAGTCTTTTTGATGTCAGTAATAAAATGCCAAGACAAGCTGTTGGCTGCAAAGATTTTTAGGCGCTGGGCTTACTGAAATTATCACTCATGCTTGTTGATTGGTTGATTTATTGCAGATCTATGACTCAGCCTCGGCAGCGTTGGACGCCTACATCACAGACTTTGAGCGGAGTCGTCAGAACAGCGGATCGTTGACAGGAAGTCTGGTTCTGCCGCACAGTCGGCCCTCCACACCGAGCAGACCCAGAGCGAGCACGCTCAGAAACAAAGATGGTAGGTCGCCACGTTCATCAAGTAAACATGCCGACAGTCTGCAACAGTTTATCTGTATATTATTGTTCTTTGTGTGTTTTTGTCTCCCAGTTCTCAGGGAGCGTTTGACCGAGAGGGAGCTGGAATTCTTGAACCTCCCTGTCAGCTCTCTACATCACCGTGGCAACCGGGACCGACTCTCCATGACGACAGACGAGCTGCTGTCTATCCCTTACGACGGCTCGATGCCCGTCACTCACACCTCCGCCTTCATCCATGGTCTTTAAATGCATCGTCCTTAACTCTGCCTTCACCACAAGTTTTAAACAGATTGCCCAATATTAAAAGTATATATAATCAATAATAAAAGTATTAATAAGTTGATGCCTTTGTGTCAGTCTGCGTGCCTCAGTTCTTCTGACTTGTCTCGTGTGCTGATTCAGGTCTCCTTTCCCAGTCCGGAGCCTCCCAGCCTTTCTCCTCTTCCTCCAGACCCGCACACAGAACCTGGGACAGACCTAGCAGCAGCCACGCCGCCCCCCACCTGAACCACCACCAGCCTCATCCAACCAGGACGCCCCGGAGCTCTAGGTTCATGCTGTTGACACTTGACCTGTCTCATTTGGGATGTTTTCTGAAAGATCTCTGTTCTGTCCCGTCGAAAGTCTGCATCACATTCTACCTTTCATTCCTTTCTTATCTCTCCAGGTGCAGAGAAAGACCAGGGACGGTCATGTTTAATCCAGATGTTGACATCTCCTCAGTCAGCTGCTATAGGGTGACTACCATTCACGTATTTGTTTTTGTACTTTTTGTGGGCTTTTTTGCCTTTATTGGATAGGACAGTGGGAGAGTACATGGGGTGCACGCTCAACCAGGTGAGCTACCATGGCGCCCCATACATTTACATTTTAATTTGCATTTTTTTTTTGCATCTGATTCTGAGCAGGACTGTATTGAATCTCACCGTTCCCTCTTTGTGTCTCCAGCAGTCTACACACAGAGCAGCGAGGTCCGAGAGGGCAGAGCCGTCTTCATCCCTCCACCTCCCCCGCTGGTTCACCAGTAACAAGAGTGACATGGACTGTTCTGGAATCACCAGCGTGCCCGACCTGGAGTACCCAGCCTGGGTCCAACGCTGTGATCTCAGCGAGCCGCCACCGTCCTCCGAGTCAGAGCCGTGGTATGACCACGGTACAACACCCCCTGCACGCCACCAACACTGCCAAGGTCCATAGTTCAGTTCCCTCAATAACACATCATGCATGTACCTCCATGTTACTCAAGCCACTTGGCACTACATCATCACTCCTTCATCTGTTTGGCAAAAAAAAAAAACAGATAAACACTGTTTATCTGCCCTGATGTATGCTGCAGTTGTTTGCATATCTGGCTAAAAAACTCAGTATTTACTGAGCTTTATTTTAAGGCCAAGACTTAACTTACTGCATTAGTAACTGCATTAGTTTGTGGGGTTTTATGAGTCAAGTGGAAACATTTAACAGAGACAGAGTTTTTAACCAAATTTTAGTTGAGTTACTTAGCTACATCTGATCAAATCTGCGTTTCAGTGGTGTTGAAATGTGCTCCGTTTGCACTGTTAAAGGCTGCAAATCCGTCAGTGAGCCCCTGTCACAGTCCTTAATATTATTAGCACCTTATTGACCTGCATACTGCAGGTAGATGCATGGACAATCCTTTTTTCATAGATAAAATCTTCAAGGACTGTTGTCATTTCAGGCGGCAAGACTGATGATAGCACACTAGAAATGAGAAGCTGCTTTTGTCTTATTTGTGAAATCAAGAATTGAATAGAATTCAAAGTTGTTGTTTTTTTAAATACTGTGAGTAGTAAGTGGAGATGGTCCCATATCATGTTTTGCTTTTCAAAACGGATTCCAATACCTGAACTTGCATATCAGCCAATACTGAGTACCGATCCAATACCAGGATGTCATATATTTTATTATGATTCATTCATGATCATGGTGGTGCGCACGAGCGCAGCGGCTTACAGCTCCCCAGTATGGTGCTTAGTTTGGTTCTTGTTTTTGGTAGTTGTTTCGGAGAACTCTCAAGCAAATTATGTCTACAGTCGTGAAGAACTTACTAACTGGGGATTACAGCTCAATGGAGTCATTACTCAGGACTTCCATCGAACTAACAACATTCCCCCCGGCGATAGCGAGACCACCGGGCTCTCCCTGGATTGTTGTCGGCTCTGTTAAACAGCGGCGCCAGGCTACGGAAACAAGCGCACAAGCCACCGCCACCGAGCGTATTTCTCTCCAACGCCAGGTCCTTGTTCAACAAAATGGAGGAGATGTAACTGCAGCTGGCGAAAAACAACTGTATGCAGGACTGCTGTGCGCTAGTGATAGCGGAAACCTGGCTCCACCCGGCTATCCCCGATGCTGCGGTACAGCTAGCGGGCCGCACACCCCACCGGCAGGACAGAGACTCCGGTAAGACAAGGGGAGGAGGACTTTGTGTATACGTGCACAATGCCGGGGGTTCGAACAGCAGAATCATACACAGCCATTGCTCCCCTGACATAGAGGCTGTGTCAGCCATGTGTAGACCATTTTATCTACCTAGAGAGCTGTGAAGCTCTGCCCCCACAAATCCTCCCCCCTCACTCTCAGCGCCGGCTCCCCTCAGGGCTGTGTGTTGAGTCCTCTGTTGTACTTGTTGTACACCCATGGCTGTAACCCCATCATAAAGTTCGCCGACGACACCACACTCGTCGGACTCATTTCAGGGGGAGATGAGTCGGCCTACAGAGCAGAGGTCCACAGACGGGTCACATGGTGCACAGAAAATAACTTGTCTCTCAACACGGGGAAAACCAAAGAACTAATCATAGACTTCAGGAAGTGCCACGCCGACCACCTCCCTCTTTCCATCAACGCCGTGTAGAACTTTAAATTCCTGGGAACCCTCATCTCGGACCGACTCACATGGACGGATAATACCACGGCAGTGGTAAAGAAGGCACAACAGTGCCTGTATTTCCTCAGGCTTCTTAAAAAAAAAAAGACCTGTCTGAGAAGCTATTGTGCTCTTCTACCGTTCCTCCATAGAGAGCATCCTTGTGTACTGTGTGACTGTGTGGTATACTGGATGCTCTGCAGCAGACAAAAAACGAATCCAGAGAGTGATCAACACAGAAAAGAAGATCGTTGGTTGTCCTCTTCCCTCACTAGAGGAAATTGCCAACTTAAGACTGTTCTCAAAAGCCACCAAAATTACACAAGACTGTTCTCACCCTGGTCACCCACCGTTTGAACTCTTGCCCTCAGGGAGACGTTACAGATGTCTAAAAACAAGGACTAGTAGATTTAGGAATAGCTTCTTTCCCAAAGCAATAACAGTCCTAAATTATGAAGCTAAACCTCTTAAACGTATTTTTTTAATGATGCGGTTTGCACAGTTACTCAGCGCTTTATCACATTAGAATATTTACTATTCACTTAGTGTGAGATTTGGCAAGTTGTTTTCTTATGCTTTTGGTTAGGATGTGCTTGTAGGAAAGACAAGGTGTGTGTTTGTGTGTGTGTTTGTGTGACATATATATATTAGAAATGCACTAATTACAACTTTCTAGGCCGATTCCGATTTTCTTTGAGTTAGGCCAGCCGATTCCGATTTCATTTTTTTTCTAACCACTTTACAGCACACACAAATATTTATTTTCTATATTTTCTTTAATAGAACATTTTGCACAGAACATAGAAAAATGTTTGAACAGATAATGGATCACTATAAAATAGAGCTATATAAATGACTCCTGGTGTGGGAAATTCACACACATCTAAAGGTCAATGCTAGAACCATTTCCTTCCTTTCACATCCATATATCCAACAAAAAAATGTGATGTTGGTTTTTGGTGTGGTCCCTCCACGCCCTACTCTTTCCTTGCAGCTGTTGCATATTGCAAACTTGTTATCTTCTGCACACACGCTGAAGAACCCCAAACAGCTGACATGTTGCAGGTTAATTCACCAGGTTCCTACATGTGGGAGAATAGCGCCGACACGCCTTCACACCGCGAGCGGGTACGCGCCACACACGGCGGAGAAGTTGAGAGAAAGGAAGAAGAGACCGTGCTGTGGCGTCCGTGTGTGCGTGCGTCCTTGAGAACTGTAACTGGTAGAACTTATGTTGTCAGTTAATTGGAGCATTGACCGGCATGAAATCGGCATATGTCAGACTGACCTGTCGGTCGCCGGTCATGGCCGAGCACGTCAAAACCGGCCAATTCCGGTCACCGGCCGCTCTATCGGTGTATCTCTAATATATACTGTATGTTTTTTATAATGATGCACCTTACTAGAGTGGCTCTACAATCTCATTGTACGTAAATGCAATGACAATAAAGGCATTCATTCATTTTACGGCTGTATACTACTATCCATGTATGTATGTATGTGATATGATTTCTATATTTTCTGTACGGCCTGCCTCAGGTTAAACTTTTTGTGAAACATGAACAAACACAAAAAATTAATGCCATAGAACTTTGATTATCCAGTCTGACAGTCAGTCATAACGGGAAAAGAAGGTGCATAAACTCCAGGACTTGCCGATACCAGCATTTCAGGCAGAATCGGAGGCCTTTCAGATACTGTTATCAGTATCGGAACATAAGTCTGCCACTGTTATGTAAACTGCACGTGCTGTGAAGAATGAAAAGCTTGACAGGCGTAGCAGGAACTAAGGGGGAAAGGGCTCAACAAACAGTCCATTGCATTATGTATCATCATCACGAAATGTGTTTTTCTTAACAAACCATGATGATAATTTTACCAGTAAAATCTCTGATGTGGAATATTTCTAGCATCCAACGAATGATTATGCTTTTTGGTGTTCTTCCACCTGCAGCTCCCAGAACTCCGTCCTGGGTAGCAGAGCTAGAGGATGATGATCCCGACCACAACCCTGAACAGGTGAGGGAACCGAATCAAACTGATGTGGAACCTTCAATTTGATCAGTCAGCAGCTCATGTTGTCTGATAAACTGTATCTGACTTAAAAAAAAAGGATGGCAGAATGGTCCTGAGTCAAGAAAAAGTGTTCATGCCCACATATTTCAGTGATTGTGTGTGTTTGTGTGTTATTAGGTTGACAGCCAGCAGACTCTCAGAGATCTGAGGCTTCAGTTTGCTGAACAGATTTCTCTACTGGCTGCAGAGAGAAACCCCTCTGACATCATGGAAACGCTGTTCAGAGGTGATAAGACAACACGTTGATGTAAAACTACATCAAATGTGTGTTACAGACTAATAATGGTGTTTTTGCCGTTTGCGTTTGTCCTCCTGACAGACAACCGGATCGAGTCTCTGATCCAGAAGGCGGATCAGGTGTTGAACTCTCTGACTCAGAGTTCTGGAGAAGCAGCTCCAGGTGAGTGCAGGACTCGACCCATGACTCAAGGTTATTCAGGACAAGATCAGTGTTTGGTTGTAGTTTGTTCTCTACCAGACTTTCTGTTAGGATGTATAACTGAAGTCATCTATTGATGATAATAATATGATAATAGCAATAACAATAAAACAATATCAGTCCCCAGAGAAACTACAGGGTTTGGTCTCAATCTCCTATCAACTTGATGTGTCTCTTTGCAGCAGTAGAATTTTCAGAAAAGCCGCTTTAAATTGACTTGTTCTCTCTAAAGCAAAACAACAAATACATGTCTACGTCCAAGACCAATACAGTGGTGCTCATAAGTTTATGAACCCATGCTAAAATCATCTTTTGGAAATTGATCTTAATGCCTTAATTTGAAAAATGGGGGAAAATCCAACCTTTAAGGACACCAATTGTCTTTGTGAATGAATAATGTATTGTAAATAAATAAATGTTGTTCCTTAAAATACAGGGGGCATAAGTGAGTACACCCCTATGTTAAATTTCCATAGAGGCAGGCAGATTTTTATTTTGAAAGGTCAGTTATTTCATGGATCCAGGATACTATACATCCTGATAAAGTTCCCTTGGCCTTTGGAATTAAAATAGCCCCACGTCATCACATACATGGGGTACTTTCCGTAGAATCATCTCTCAATGCAAATCAAACCAGCTATTAGGCTAACTGAAATAATACCATGCCAATCTCTAGGTATGGTGAAGGCCATTTTTAAAAACTCCTGAAACACCACCTGTTCAACAGCCTACAACCTTCCTTAGCTTAGCCACCGTAATTCTGTAAAGTCTCCTTGGGTTTCATGAAAGGCGCCATATAAATAAGTTATTATTATTAGTATTATTATTACATTTCCGTAAAACAGCTAAGAGTATGATACATATGCCTCATTTTGCCTCATCATGCACATTTAGTACCAGTACCTTTTCTCTTTTGTTTTCCACTGCAGATAGTACTACCTTAGTGCAGGCGGGGTTCTCAGCTGATCGCCATAGCAACGTTTTAAAAGTGCCGTGACATCATCTTACATTTTTTTTAAATCTTGGTCGAGTGAATAAAACGATTGTGGTCACTTGACTTTTTTTGAAAGTGCGGGTTTGTGCAAGGTGGCCCTTGTGACAGTTCTCTCTGACCGATCGGTGGTCTGCAGTGTTTTAACTCCACCTTCTAGTATCGACTCAGCTCGCTTGGATCCCCGACCGAGGTGGTACCAAAAATAGTACCAGCTACTATCCACAGCTTTTGCTAATGGGGAAAAAATAGAAAAGAGGAGGAGGAAAGCTGTGCCGTACCATGCAGTGGAAATGCAGCAATACACAATGTTACCCTTGTGTCTTGATGCTTATTGCAGGTTTTATTGTGTCTAAATGTGACAATTATTGTTATGACACAATCGGAGAGACAGTTTGCAGTGAAATCCTTATCTTATAACCCCATCACTGCATTAAAGAGGATTTTCACATATGTTGTCCACACGGTGATGCCTTATTCTTAAAAAAACTAAATGTTGACTAACTGTTGTTGTAGGCAGTCCTGCTGATTGTGTTGAAGAAGCTGTCAGTCCAGTGAACACTGAGGAGCTGCTGCACTGTTCTTCCTCACACTGTCGTCCATTCACTCGGTAAGACTTATTTACGCTCCCTTTTTTACCTAGCTCTGATGCACCATGAATAAACCCACTGAGTAATAAAATGTTGAACCTGCAGGGACTTTGCAACAGCAGCAGCAGGAGGGCCCACCACCGAGGCTCTGACTGACATTAAAGCTCAGGTAGGTGTTCATCCTGTCCTCCTTCACTCCTCAGAGCCATCTGCCGCTGCTGCTGTACTCCACATGTGAGAGACACACACACACACACACGCACAGAGGTTCCTCCATTTATAGTTAGATGTGAAGTTGCGGGTCATTAAGTTCTTGGAGTGGTAGTGGAATAGGCCTATTCATCACTTGTCTATATCCTCAACGTTCCACTTCCAGGATTGCTCCGGTGCCGCAGGAAATTCCGCCGGATGCATGTTCGCCGATGTCCATTTCCTTCTGCTTTGTTTGTATTGGAATTTTCAACTCTGCTGGATTTATGAGGTTAACTGCTCCTCAGATCTCTGCGTGGTAAACTGAGCCAGCTAGCTAGACTTATCTGTCCAATCTGAGTTTTAGCTCAAAATGACTAAAACAACTTTGGAACGTACAAATGTTCCACCAAAACAAGTTCCTTCCGGAGACTATTTTACAGCAGCTCCATGCGGAGCTTAGCGCCGCCCATCACTATTGCGATTGGTTTACAGAAATGCCAATAAACCAGAGCATGTTTCTCTCCCATCTCAGAGCGCTGTGTGGACTAGCCAGACCCTCCTCCGCAGCGCTGTGGAGGATGGCCTTGGCAAATCGAGACTAATTCATCACCACCTACAGGAGAGATGGACATTTTTCTCTTTCCCAGATTATTAAAGAAGCTGCAGGGCCATGGGTAGCCTGTTGAGTAGCGTAATCCACGTTTTGTGTTCAGATATACGATAGTGTTTGGAGACCTCAGCTGGATTTCCCATGTGGTTCCTATGACCCAGAAGTCTATGATCCTCTGACATATCCAGGATCACAGCGGCCCCTTTTGTCTGCTGTCTCTCCCAGGCTCAGGGCTCCGGTCTACATAGAAACCGCATCTTAAAGCAGCCTGGTCCAGTGGAGGCTCTGAAACAGATGCTGTTCAGACTGCAGGCAGTAGAGGCAGAGGTTCAGCGGCAAACGCAGGCATCGGTAGCTCCAACAATCTCCAACCAGGACGGGCGGCCGACAGAGAAGACTCCAGAGAAGCAGGTATGAAAAGGCACTCTGCGTCGATTATTATATTAGCAACGACAGAACAGGAATATCCAGCATGGCAACATTTAGCCTTCCCCGTGAGTTATGTAAACGAACAACCAACGGTAAAGTGTTTGAGGTC
This sequence comes from Zingel zingel, assembly GCA_023566125.1. Classification (NCBI taxonomy): domain Eukaryota; kingdom Metazoa; phylum Chordata; class Actinopteri; order Perciformes; family Percidae; genus Zingel; species Zingel zingel. The sequence continues at coordinate 2,374,088 of CM042329.1, read as the reverse complement.
CGACAGGACTTCATGGTGCATTCAGGTACAGCTCGTTAAACTCATGATGCGTTCATGTGCACCTCGTCAACTCTGAAAACCTCAAACAGTTGTTGTAAAGTACCCGCCTGCCATCTAGTGGCTCTAATTGTGGCATTGCTTTCACTGCTGGAAAAAAAAGTTCATATAGAAAAAATGTAATCGTATCAGACAAATGAAATTGTGGATTTGGAGAAACGTGACACTCTCTAGGTTTATTTAATGTATTCATCATTTACACAGAGTTCCTGAACCCACCTGGAAACTCTGCTAAACAATCAGCTGTGTTGTAAGGTGAAAATAATAACATCAGAATGCCGTTGGTTGATTTCAGCTCAGCGTTAAACACAATCTCTCCATTACGCTGATTCGCAAACATAGCACTCTGCGACCGAGTACTACGCTCTGCAACAGGATATTGGACTTCTTCACAGACAGACCCCAGTCATGGCAGTCGCACCTCCTCCACTGTAGTATAGATAGTGGTGGTGTAGTGGTTTATGATGCACCCATCAAGTCCAGAAGACTTGCGTCCCCTGTACCTGTGGTACTGTGTAGAAAAACCAGTACCGTCAAGTTTTCTCCTACTCAGCCGGATTAACCATTAGGGCAACTGGTCATCTAAGGGGCCCTGGGCTTCGTCAAATTAGATCACATTATAAAGGCAGTCCTCACTTTCCTAATTATATGCAGATTTTTGCAACCCGTTCCATCAAAATATTATGTTAAATCGTGTTAACAGTTTCTGTAGCTTCCTGCGAGGACGAGCGGTCACAGACCGTGGTGAAGTTGGTTTTATATTGGAAGGTCAAGCTGCATAATAGATTTTTCGAATATCCAATATAAAACCAACTTTACCACGGTCTGTCACAGCGAGTCTGCTGCGGTGTGGTGGCCCTGCATTCCGGCAAAGACTGGAGTGACTGAGCCTCTGAAAGTGAAGTCCATTTCCCCAGGTGAAGTTTTAACACACTTTTAATTTAAAGTTATGAATGTAATGTATGCTAAAGGCGAGTCAGCATCAACAGCGCGTCTATCACGTTAGCCAAAAGTCAAATCGCTCCCTCGTGATTTGTAAGAGCTCTCAGCCCTTTGATTAGTCTTGACAAGAACAGCGTAATACAAAATATTACAAACTGGCATGTTTGAATTCATAACGTTTAAAGAGGGTCGCCGTTTTGGTGGTGTTACGTTACAACACACTACACAGTGCTTGGTGAGACTGATCATTTGTATTCAAATTCTGAGAAGTGTACAGGAGGAAGATAAGGACGGAAATGAAGGAGGAGAAGGCAGTAAACTGGAGAGACCAGGCCGGTCAGAGCAGGAGAAGACCACAGAAGGAGATGCAGAAACAAGTGAAAGAGAAGAGGGAAAGGAAGAATTGACTGTGAGGGATGAAGAGGAGGCTGCAGATTCAGAGAGAGGGACAGAGGCAGAGAGTGATCAGGAGCATGAAGATGACAGGGAGGAAAAGGCCAGTTGGAAGGCCCATTTGTTAAAATAAAATAATAAGAATATATAGTAGTGCATCCACATAAAATGTTGATCTAGTTGATTGTGAAACAATAAACATGATCTTGACTTTGAACTACAGGCAACAGTGTAGCCAATGGTTTACTTTGACTACATACACACGAATTGCCTGCGTCATGATGATGATGTGATAATTTCACATTTTAGAAATAATCTCTGGTTTTGAGTCTTGTTGCCCAGGGCACATTAAATTGTTAATCCGGCCCTGCTCCTACTTGGTACCGAAGCATTCGTTCTAGTGACCTCTCTACTTTTAGAAAAGCATCCTGGCTGGAAACATTACAAACTGGTATGGGATGTGCACAGCCCAGGACCGGAGAGCTCTGCAGCGGTGATTAAAACTAGGGTGGCATGATATATTGACAAAATGTGATATTGAGATATTGATTATGAATATTGTGAAATAGATAGGCCCGTCAGGATAAAAAAATTTGCTGGACGATAAATTGTCCCAGAAATTATTGCGATAAACCATAACATTGTCGTTCAGAGACCATTTTCATCTAATTTAATAATAATGGCATAATGATGCACGTACACCTTTTCAAAGATCAATCAACTTTTATTTCTAAAGAATATTTCACACTGCAACTCCTTTTTATTTATCATGTGATTAATTGATTTATTGCATATTGCGACAGGCATATATATATATATATATATATATATATATATATATATATATATATATATATATATATATATATATATATATATATATATATATATATATATATATATATATATATATATATATATATATATACCCTGCTATTTTGCAGGTTCTCCCACTTGGAAATCATGGAGGGGTCTGAAATTGTCATCGTAGGTGCATGTCCACTGTGAGAGACATAATCTAAAAACAAAAATCCAGAAATCACAATGTATGATTTTTTAACTATTTATTTGTATGATACAGCTGCAAATAAGTATTTGAACACCTGAGAAAATCAATGTTAATATTTGGTACATTAGGCTTTGTTTGCAATTACAGAGGTCAAACGTTTCCTGTAGTTCTTCATCAGGTTTGCACACACTGCAGGAGGGAGTTTGGCCCACTCCTCCACACAGATCTTCTCTAGATCAGTCAGGTTTCTGGGCTGTCGCTGAGAAACACGGAGTTTGAGCTCCCTCCAAAGATTCTCTATTGGGTTTAGGTCTGGAGACTGGCTAGGCCACGCCAGAACCTTGATATGCTTCTTACAGAGCCACTCCTTGGTTATCCTGGCTGTGTGATTCGGGTCATTGTCATGTTGGAAGACCCAGCCTCGACCCATCTTCAATGCTCTAACTGAGGGAAGGAGGTTGTTCCCCAAAATCTCGCAATACATGGCCCCGGTCATCCTCTCCTTAATACAGTGCAGTCGCCCTGTCCCATGTGCAGAAAAACACCCCCAAAGCGTGATGCTACCACCCCCATGCTTCACAGTAGGGATGGTGTTCTTGGGATGGTACTCATCATTCTTCTTCCTCCAAACACGGTTAGTGGAATTATGACCAAAAAGTTCTATTTTGGTCTCATCTGACCACATGACTTTCTCCCATGACTCCTCTGGATCATCCAAATGGTCATTGGCAAACTTAAGACGGGCCTTGACATGTGCTGGTTTAAGCAGGGGAACCTTCCGTGCCATGCATGATTTCAAACCATGACGTCTTAGTGTATTACCAACAGTAACCTTGGAAACGGTGGTCCCAGCTCTTTTCAGGTCATTGACCAGCTCCTCCCGTGTAGTCCTGGGCTGATTTCTCACCTTTCTTAGGATCATTGAGACCCCACGAGGTGAGATCTTGCATGGAGCCCCAGTCCGAGGGAGATTGACAGTCATGTTTAGCTTCTTCCATTTTCTAATGATTGCTCCAACAGTGGACCTTTTTTCACCAAGCTGCTTGGCAATTTCCCCGTAGCCCTTTCCAGCCTTGTGGAGGTGTACAATTTTGACTCTAGTGTCTTTGGACAGCTCTTTGGTCTTGGCCATGTTAGTAGTTGGATTCTTACTGATTGTATGGGGTGGACAGGTGTCTTTATGCAGCTAACGACCTCAAACAGGTGCATCTAATTTAGGATAATAAATGGAGTGGAGGTGGACATTTTAAAGGCAGACTAACAGGTCTTTGAGGGTCAGAATTATAGCTGATAGACAGGTGTTCAAATACTTATTTGCAGCTGTATCATACAAATAAATAGTTAAAAAATCATACATTGTGATTTCTGGATTTTTGTTTTTAGATTATGTCTCTCACAGTGGACATGCACCTACGATGACAATTTCAGACCCCTCCATGATTTCCAAGTGGGAGAACCTGCAAAATAGCAGGGTGTTCAAATACTTATTTTCCTCACTGTATGTATGTATGTGTGTGTGTGTGTGTGTATATATATATATATATATATATATATATATATATATATATATATATATATATATATATATATATATATATATATATATATATATATTAATTTTGATATTTTTAAACATATGTAAAATGACAAGTTATGGTAAACGCATCGAAATAGATTCATAACAAATAAGACAAGTTTTCCAACAAACAAGGTTTACAATTTAAAAGAAAATAAACCCAACAAATGAAATGTAGTTTGATTTATGTCTTCATACAAAAATAAAAACCTTTGCTACAAAACTGCAAAGTGCCAAGCTTTGGCTAGCTTTCAAATACATTTTAAATCAAGTATAAAATAAAACTTAAATAAAAAGAGCTTTTGGTTCAGAGTTGGGCGGGAGTTTGGAGCATTGAAAGAGTGCGTTGGTAGACAGGCATGTTAGGAGGTGGTACTTTAGGTTGCTGTTGGTCCACGTCTTTAATGTTAATCTCTGGGTGATGGCGTACCATGTGAGTTCTCAAGTTTGTGGTGTTTCCAAAATACTTAACTTTCGCTTTACACAGCCTGCAGATGGCATGATTCCTATCAAGTTCCGTCTTCTCCTCGAGGTTATAAAAGCCGAAATGTGTCCAGACTCTGGCCTTCAATGAGGATGGAGCAGGGTGAATAGTTCTCTGTGAGGTCTGCCATTGTTTGCGCCGACCAAACTACTTGTGCTGCACTCGTTCTTCTTTTGATTATGACAAACGCCCAGGCGTCAGTGTGAATTTGACGCAGAGCCATCTATGGGAATGGCGAGGTAAAGTCATTTCAGGACAATAGTTTACACGCCATTACAAAATTAAAATAAAAAAATATGAATTTTTGGAATTCTATGAATCAATTTTGAATTGGTAGAGCTTGACTCGCGATACGAATGTGAATTGTTTTTGCACACCCCTACTTTCAATATAATATTGCGCAACGTGATATTGCGATAACGTTATTGAGTCAATATATCATGCACATAATTTAAAACCGGCCAGAACATCATTGGTTTGAATCTACCGAGCATTGTGATATTGGTGAGTTGACAGGCCTGTGCACTACCACAGCAACAACCTGTTTACCTCAGGCTGTGGCACTCCTAAACTCAACCTCCGTACTCCTTTAAAAAAATACTTTCTTGTGTAGTGTAAAGGGACTACAACTCACATTTCGTTGTGTTGTAGAATGACAATAAACCAACTTTGTAATCTTGTAATGTTGCATGTTTTTTTTATGGCAATGTTAATAAGTTTGTTTGTTTTGCAGAGGCCTGAGAGTGAAGCAGAGCTGGAGAGTTTTCCTGGTGGACCGTCACTACAGAGGTAACTGACACTCAACACGTTATGAATCGGAGAGTTTCTGTGTTGTCACTTATCCTGTGAAATATCTCACCATCTTTAAAATGTATTGGCACCAACATTTTTACAGCCTCAGCTGTACTTTGCTGTGTTCCAGTTGCACTAAAATACGATGGTGAAAATGATTAACATTATGCCTGCCAAACAAAAACTGAAGTTAGCATTCAGCTCAATGCACAGCTCTCCCTAAGTACAACCTAAGGCAATGGTCTCACTTGGGGTCTTTTTTTAAGCTGCCCGCGTCTGTTTTACATTATAAACCTATGGAGTAAATAGTATTTTATAAAAGTCCTTAAAACTCCACCTCCGACGATTTTATTCTGAAAAAAGTTCAACTTTTCTGAAAAAATGCCTTTCATCACAAGTTTTCTGACAGCTGACCAAGACCTGTCGTTTCCATAACAACAGGAAGAAATGGTAAAGGTGCCGTTAGATAGACTTGTGCTATTGTCCGAGTACAGCGAGTTGTGTGACATGACCGGGTGCTCCCTGTTCAGGGAACTCTTTGTTTTAGCTAACATTAGTATCACTGCTACTTCTCTCTGTTCGTTTTCTATCTCGCTCCACACAGCACTCGTGGATACTGTAGCAGTAGCTGTTGTTAAAGCAACAAAAGAGCTTTCCTCTCTCTCTCGGCTGCTTTTTAAAACCTGCCAGCTTTTTTTTTTTTTTTTTTTTTTTTGTTACTACAGAAGCATCAACTTTTTCTTGTCGAAACAGACGCCAAGTGTGATCACGGCCTCATAGACTTCACTCATGTTACTTCACTTACCTCTGCTAACAAAGCTATTCAAATCCAAATTCAAAATGAGCCCAAACGCTTGCCTTCTTTGAAGATGAACTAAAAGGTAACTCTTATGCGTTTGTGGTGTATTTTGTCCAGATCCTGAACATGTACTTTACATATAGTTTGTAACGGAACTGTTTGCATCAAATCACGCTTAAGGCGTTTTTATGCTTCTGCGTCAACTCCACGCCGTCTCTCCTACGGCGTCGTGACCCTTTCGGAGTTCTGCGTCGGGGGTAATTTGCATCGCGGTGCATTTTACCGCCATAACGCTAGGGGGCGATAAGTCTGAGGTTATTTGCGAGGTGTCTGCCAGCCAGTTTGTTACGTTAGCAAGCAAACTTTAGCACAGCTGCCCGCAAAGTACTGCTTGCTGGCGAAGTGCTAATTTCAAAACGTTACTTTACAAACGGATAACCCCGTCATTGGAACCAAAATATGTTTGAGTTTATTTGCAAAGCTGATGTCAGTGAACTAGCATGTTGCTACTCCCCACAGTAGGCTGCTGGGAACACCGACTATCAACACACAGGACCAGTTGACCAATCACAGTCCTTGACGCAAAGTTACACATTTTTGGAGGTGCACGTCGAGCTACGGCGGAGGGCTCAGAAAGGTTCGCGGTGACGCAGAGGGGTCTGGGGGGGGGGGGGGGGGGGGTACGCCGTCGATTCGACACAGAAGCATAAATCAACCTTTATACAGTTGTGAGTTCAGAGCCACATTTTTTGATGAATATTTCCATCCTCAGAGCTATGCACCACCTGAGCCGTCTGAAGGTGCTGGTGGAAGAAAGGGAGAAGGAACACACAGAGAAAGAAGAGGAGAAGGACGAAGATGAAGGACGCTACTCCTCCTCTTCTGCTGAAGGACTCAACTGCACTCGGCAGAGCCCCACCTGAAGCTAGAGGCCCTTCCAGTCAGTGTCGCCGTCGGTCAGTGTTCTCACTGGGCTCTCACTCGCGTCCAGCAGCAACAAGTCTGCCCTGGATTAGTATTTTTAGATGAAAAGGTGCAATACCCAGTACATGGACCAAACCAGTTCCATTTGGAAATTCATAAAATGTGTGCTGAAGTTGTGTGAACAGTGTGTGTTAAGGTGAAGGAAGCTGGGAAAGTTTGAGCGTGTCCTTTTCCAAGTCTAAACTGTCCCTATATCCTGAATCAGATAATCTGTAAAAATGAACATTCCTGTGCCGCCTCCTGGCGCTTCTAATGGCATAAGAACAAACGACCGTTCGGAGCAGAGGACTCTCCGCAGTAACCGAATCTTGATTCAGATAAAATCTTCGCTGCCCAGTTTTACAGTTTGTCATAGTTCATGAGCTGAGTCATAAGCTGTGTTCAAAACCACTCCCTCATTCACTCGCTCACTATTCCCTATATAGTGTTCATTATACATAGGGAACGACAAACCAGATTTCAGACACTACACTGAAAATATCGTTGCATCAGTAGATGCACCAGTTGTGGTATGACGGAGGCTGGCGCGCCCAGCACCATGTCAACGAGCCAAAACCAAAATACTTCTAATACATCCCTGAAACAAACCGAACACTCAGGAGAATAGTAAACGGTTGTATATTATGTGTTACATTTCCACTGTTAAGAAGTCAAAGTCCGCTCCATTTTTCCTTTTTTAGTTTTTGCGATGCTTCTTCTCCTCCAGGAAAACACGGCTGCGTTGCACGGGAGAAAAATGTTGGGTACATCGTATGTACGCTCAACTTAGCAGTGCATTGTGGGTGAATGAAATCAACCGTGGAGAATTCGAACACCACTACAGAACGGCGAACACACTCTAGTATGGTGCTCTATTCCCATGATAGGGAACGGTTTCCAACACAGCTATTGATACTCAGTGTCTTCTTGGCTCTGATTGGTTGTTGTCCTTACGGGCGCATTGGAAACATGCAAATGCCATTAGGAAAACTATGGGGGATTATTATTATTTATACAGTGAATCTGTCACATGTAATACTGTCAGGATATAGTGAAAGTTGCAGTAAATATGGCCAAAACTTGTTTTATAAAAGTTACCTACTGCACCTTTTTAAAGGAACACTGACCTTTTGGGAAATCCTCTTGATAGACATTTTACCAGATTCAGATGAGAGGATGGTATCGACAGCTCTAATGTTAAGTCACTAACTTTGTTTTTTTTTTTTTTTTTTTTTTTACATTTCTATTTATAAAAAAAAAAAAAAAAGTTGATGGTGGAAATCCGACAGCTCCAGTGTTGTTTGGAGGTCGATTTATTTTTTTCTTCACTTTTGATGACGCTAGGCTCCCGCTTCCAGTCTTTGTGCTAATGTCCAGGACATATCTCTCTGTACTGGCCACAGAGAGGAAACTGGGATCCATCTTCTCATCTAACTCTGCACAGATAACAAGAGGAGTTATCTTATTGTCACATTGTTGCTCTTTAAATGCCGGCTGAGTTAAAGCTCCGCAGTCTCTCAATGACCACATTAACATGCACGTAATATTCCGGTTTTTGCCCTTATTTGTTGAGACACTAAAGGTGTCAAAATGGACCGTGAATGTGCCAATACGACTGGCTATATAATGTCTAGTTACTGCACTGAAAATGTTTTGATGATTAATCTTTCTATATGTCATGGCGACTGTAAACGTAGCCACATCACCATGCCAACATTGCCATATTATAATGCCAAGTGTTACATGCTCAAGTATAGCATATTTCCATGCTAAAAACGTAAATGTAACATGTTAAACATCACACGTGATGCTAAACCTCGACAACAAGGATGTTGGGAGGAGAAGAAAACTTTTGTAACTATACTATTATTTATTTAGGCAACATTGTTTATTTAACACTGATGTAATGAGCAGTTTGGCAGTTTTTGTGATAGTATTGAAAAATGGTTTTATTCCCCAGACTAAGATGAAGAAATAGTTTAGTTTTTTTACTATTTGTACAGAAATGCTGTTATTGTACCGACGCCAATATTCAAAGTTTTCAAACAATACCCAGCCCTACTGAGTGTTGGCATGCCATTGCCGCGCTATAATTAGCACCTTAGCATTAAGCCAGGGGTCTTCAATGCGTTTTAAGCCAAGGACCCCTTAACTGAAAGAGACAGAGCAGGGACCCCGTGCCACATCGCAAACATTTGATTAAATTGTATACAAATGAAGTTGCGTATTAAACTGGGCCTACAATAACATGTAGGACGGCCTAAAGCCTTTATACATACCTTTTTGTTTTTTTTGCATAGAATACTATGCTATTAAAATAATACTTGCTGGCATGGTTTTATAAATCCTGTTTGAATGTTAAACATACATGTAGCACAGTGAGTCCTTAGGTAGACTCCACAGATCCAGTTCATCCTAAGTGACTACTGATTGGTGCCTCCATTTGGAAAAATTGGAAATGGGCTTGAACGGGCTCTAGGCCAGACTGACTTGCAGAGCAAATCTCAAATTTGCCTGGAGTTCATCAGGGTTTTCCCAGGCTAGGTAATCGTAGTCTGTCCTAACCACAGACTGTTATTGTTGATAGCTAAAGTTGGCCAAATAAGCATAGTCATAATTCCGGACGTTACCCGATGACTCCAGTCTTGTGCCGATGCTCTGACAAGCAAAAGCCCCGCTGTCTACGTCCTGAGAACTTCTCCCTGTTTACCACATTATTGATGATTATTTACCTAAAATCTCATTATAAAACCTATTTTGTGAAAGGACCAATTGTCAACCCTACAGTATATTTGCAATATCAATGTATTTGGTGAAGAATATAGCGATATCTAATTTTCTCCGTATCGCCCAGCGCTATTAATAATATAAAAAAAAGCAAACAAATGTGGACGCCTCGTGTCAGCAAAAGCCTTTCGTTTGAGGTTATTCAACCTAAATATATTGGATATAGTGCTGTATTAAATGTGCAGAATTATTTATTACTCCTTTTTTCTCAACATGGGAATCTTTCCCATCTCTACCATCCACCCCATATGACATTTGATTAAGAAAATGTTCTCTTCGGGCTCACACTTTTGTTCCTGAATGATTTCTGTCAGTATGATTTTTGACATGAATCAGAAAATCTGTTTATTGATCTATTTGTAATTTTTTTCACTTTTTTTTTTTTTGGGGCTTTTCAGCTGATGAAAACCGTCCGTCAGTGTTTTCTCTCGTGCATCACAGTCGGAACCATTAAAGTGCCAAATCAGCGTTGAGACAGACAGGAGACCCGAACATGAAAAGAGATTTATTTTCTAATTTCTATTTGATTTGAATGATTAACACAAAGTGCTTATATTTCCATGTAATAGGCTCGTCTCCAGCTGCTCTGAGTTGGTTTCTCTTCAGACAGTTCACAATAAAACGTGTCTTAGTTTACTACTCATGGTGTCAGCTCATTTTTAATGTCATTAAGGATCATTTGGACGTTATTTGGAGTTGGACCACTTTCACAGCTTCCCATAAACTCTTTTGAAACATTCCAATTAGAGCTGCAAAGATGAATCTATTAGTTGTCAACTATTAAAGGTCCAGTGTGTAACGTGTTGAGTTGTTCATTATCAAAATCAGTGTTGTCCGTTCTCAAACTTGTCCTTTTTCATGAATACTGACCACCACCATCAATTCCAAGTATTCCTATTGGCTTGAAATTTTACATTTGCATTTGCATGAACTGGGGTAGACGCTCCATATTCATGCTCCATCTTGAAATACGTTAGCAGGTAAGGGACATTCAGGACATACTGCTCCACCTTTCACGTTTTCGCTGTCACATGATAAACTCACAGCTGCTGCTAATGGGTCGTATATCGTAGCTTCCTGGTCCAGCAAGTTTGAAGAAGGAAACATGGAGGACCACACATATTCAAAATCCAAATTTCAGGAACAGGAGTCTTCTTCTTCGCCCAGAAAAAGAAAAAGGATATTGAAAAGAGCAAGAGAGCGGCTTTTTGAAGCGTGAAGGCTACCGCAGCTGTAATACGTACTTTGAACTGCGTGGCGCGAGAGAGTTGATTGCGATATATGATCTCAACGCTAGATGGGAGAAATTCCTACACATTGGACGTTTTAAATAATCACCAACTAATTTTGTAAATTGATTTATCTATTTTTCTGATGTCAGCTTGTTAAATGTGAATATTGTTCTAGTTTCTTCTCTCCTCTGTGGCAGTAAACTGAATATCTTTGAGTTGTGGACAAAACAAGACCTTTGAGGACGTCATCTCGGGCTTTTGGAAACAAATTTTATTTATTTTTTTTCAAGATGATTTTTTTTTTTTTTGGCATTTTAGGCCTTTATATATCAGAGCTGAAGACATGAAAGGGGAGAGAGAAGGAATGACTTCCAGCAAAGGGCCGCAGGTTGGAGTTGAACCCCAGGCCGCTGCGTCAAGGAGTAAACCTCTACCAGGTGAGCTACATTTTCTAGACCAAACAACTAATCGAAAAAGAATCCTTAGTTATTCCTAAACAAAACGATTTTATCAAAATCTCATTGAAGTGTGAAAGTTTTGTGTCGTTAGAGTCCAAAGAAGACATGTTTAGTAGTTTCTATGAAGTTGGGAGACTTGTGAAAGACAAAGATATCGGCAGAGAGTGTCAACCTCCAAAAACACTGGATCCTACATTTTCCGAATTTTTGTTAGAACCTCCCTGCTTGTAAAAAAAAACACCACTTGTTTGTAACGCAGGCTTTCTGACCAGATTTTTTTTTGTGTGTGTGTGTGTGTGTGTGTGTGTGTGTGTGTGTGTGTGTGTGTGTGACCCCACGACTATAGTTAAACAAGCCCACACACGCACGTGTGTGTTCTTGTTTAACTATATTCGTGGGGTCCAACAACCGGGAGTCCAGTATACTTGTGGGGTCCCGACAGCTTTGTGGGGCCAAAATGCTGGACCCCACAACTTTAAAGGTCTGTTTGAGGGTTAAGACTTGTTTTAGGATTAGGGTTAGAATTAGGTTATGGTTAGGGTGAGGGTAAGGGGCTAGGGAATGCATTATGTCAATGACGGGTCCCCACAAAGATAGTGAAACAAACCTGTGTGCGTACGTGTGCTAGTAGTGAGATAACTTTTCCATTACCACAAGAAAACATTTTAAAGATCATCTAATCAGCTGCTTTCATTTCCAAGTCTGGCATTCACGTGATGTCACGCCCAGATGTTAATCAGCCCGTCACTCCCTGCTGACATCACAGTCTCCCCCGTGTGATCGAACGTCACGCTCTGCACGCCATCCCTGTGTCCCGAGAGGCTGCTCGCCGCGTGCGAACCCACCTCCACCACTCTGACCAGGCTGTCGCTGCTGGCGATGGCCAGCATCTTCCCCGAGGGGCTGAACGCTACCTGGTTGGCGGCCGACGGCCCGGCGTCTACCGTGGCCTTTGGCGCCGCAGGTTTCCTGATGTCCCACAGGTTGACGACGCCGCGGGAGTCGCAGGAGGCCAGGACGTCGCCCGTCGGGTTGGAGGAGGCGTGGTTGCAGGGGTGCTGGTGTCGGCGGAAGGTGGAGCAGCAGACACCCAGTCTGGCATCCCACACGGCGAGGCTTTTGTCGGCCGAACAGGTGAGGAGGAGGTTGGAGGAGGGCAGGAAGCAGACGCTGTTGACGGAGGCAGCGTGGTGTCTCAGCGTGAAGCGGCAGCGCTGGCTGTTCAGGTCCCACAGCCTCGCGGTTCTGTCAGCCGAGCAGGAAGCCAGGAAATGGCCGCACGCGTGGAAGGAGCAGCCCCAGGTGGGCTGGCTGTGACCGGGGAGCGTCAACACGCAGCGGCTACGAGAGAAATCCCAGAGACGCACCTGCAGGGAAGAACAATCCAAGAGGGGAATGAAATCTTTATTGCCTCCAGGGGAAGTTGCACAAGAGTATAAGAGCACCATACCCACTGCTATGATTATTATGAATCATATTTCTCTATATCTGTATCAATGTCTCTGTGTTTTTCTTCGCCACTGTTGCAACAAAGGCTTGCTCGTGGGAAATTGTTGGGTCTTTGTAAGTTAGAGTGTGGTCTAGACCTTCTCTATCTGTAAAGTGTCCTGAGGTAACTCCCGTTGGGATTTTGATACATAAAATTGAATTAAAAAGACTATAAAGAGCATCAACAACCATACATGACTGCACATAATATAACGGTTTAACTTGTGTGTAAGAAAAAATCGATACACTTGAGTATCGCAATATTTTATTTAGCAATACTATATTGATTTCCAAAAACGCAATATCGATTCTTTTTATTTTTTAATTTTTATTTTACTTGTAAAAACATTCATGTAAGACAGTGGTTCACGTTTATGTTGTGTTTAAACCCCCTACAGCTAGATGGCTATGCTGGGACAGCACTAGTGTCCTCGCCTAACAGTGCCTAACAGTGCCTGACTTTTTGCTAGAAGCTAACAACGTAGCTATGGCTGAACTTTGGCCTACTTTACCATCTAAACATTAGCTCACTAAGAACCTGGGAACCACAATCCCAAACTGGCAGTTTGATTTTCTGTGTACTGAATTGTTTACCTAAATAAACTTATTTGACTTTTATGCACATCATGTCTTTTTTTAAATATTAGTTTTTCTAAAATTCTACTTTAAAAAATATATATATATATATAAGGCGATATATCGCGATATATCGCCTTACGCACAGTAACGAAATATATTGCGATATATTGAATCGTAACCCACGTATCATGATACGGATCAAATCGCCAGATTCTTGCCAATACACAGCCCTATGAAGTACCCTGTCCAGTTGGTTCTTGTTTCGTACAGACAGTGCTTCCCCCCCCCCCCCCCCCCACCCTCAATACAAAAGAATTGGTTGTAAAACAGTCGTCAGCATAGTTCTGTTAACCATAGAACAAGAAGACACCATTTAAGTAAAGAATACTGTAATCATAAACTATAAAGAAAGGATCTTACTCTTCAACAAGAAGGTTAATCTCTGTTGTCAGACACTTAGAATAATAATCTGAGCCTGTCAGTGGGAAAAACGAGCACTTTTAGTGGACGTAACTTGAAGGTGTGTAATTGCCCAATAATGTTACGTTGCGCTGCCGACTGCAGCGATCTCGCTTAATACCGGACCACCTTCAGAGACTGTAGTCAGTCACTTAGACACAAAAACGTAGGAAAGTAGGGTCCAGGTTGAAAAAGAAAAAACAAAGTTACCTTTTAACGTGTCACCCACACACTGTTGCAGTAGTGTTTTGTAATAAAGATGAACTGACCATAGAGTCTCCACTGGTTGTTGCCAGTTTTGTCCCATCAGGGTGAAAGCTGCAGCCAGACAGCCAATCAGAGTGGCCCTCGCCTGTCTGCACCATCTCACCAACCTGGCAACACACATTACGTGACATCACATTTCAGTACAACAGCCAATCAGAGTGACCATCACCTTTCAACAAAATACTATGATTTTGATATGATATGGATAGTCACCATGGAAACATTAATTGGTCATGTGACAAGGGCCAGGAGTGCAATACACAATTTATAACTTACAGCAACAAGTGCTCTACAGTGAGTTCAGTATGTTTCTACTTCTAAACGGGCCCTCAAATTTCAACAAAGTACACAGTTGCAATACAATGTGTGTTTAAAGTATTTATATATCCATTTACGCAATGGAAAGACAGCGATTGGCAGAACAGGCAGCAAAGTACTCTGACCCAATGGAAATCAAATTTGTCAGATTGACAGCACTCTAGCCCATTGGATTGGGCTGATTATTTCAGGGGGGGCTGGTACCACCCCAGGCTCCTCCTCTAGATCCGCCCCTGAGCACATTTTAAGGTGTTAAAACCATGCAGTCCATTATTTTACAGTAGGCTTTCGGGTCAGAAAAGTGAAGCCAATGTGGAAGTGCCCTAAAACCTGCATTCTATCTCATTTCCAGCGGGGGGCGACACCACTGGTTGCAAAAAGAAGTATGTTTCTATAGAAGTCTATGGAGAAATGGCTGCCGTTCTTTTCTGCGGATATTAGAGTTAAGTTTAGGCACTGAAACGACTAGTTAAGTTTAGGAAAAAGATTGTGGTTTGGATTAAAACCATAAAAATAAAATGGAAAATAGAGAGCTAGGTGACCGTGAGGAGACTTAATATACCTTTAATATGTAAAATAGTATCTGTAATGTTGACATGTATACATGCACACATTTGCCTCACCTTCTCTCCCTTGGCTTGTAGCGCCCACAGCCTCCAGCTGCGGTCATCACTGGCGGAAGCCAGGATCAGTTTCCGCAGATGGAGGTCTATGCAGCTGATGGGAAGCGTGTGGGCTCTGATGGAGTAGGACAGGCTGAAGGAACCGGCGCTTTTGCATTTCTGAAATTCCACCTGAGCCAGGTATGTGTTCACCAGGCGTCTGCAGGCGGCAGGAAACTCCGTGTCCTTCGGATGTCTGCTGCTTATGGGGCTTTTTGCTGGCGACTTATCAGCGCTGTCGCTCTTTTTGACGCTTTTTTCTTTCGTGGTTTGGGCTTTTTCCTGATTCTGTCTCGCGTCCGTGGTGTTTTGAACTCGGTCCTTTTTTAAACTAATGAGCATTTTGTGCCTCAGAGCTGCTTGATATTTGTCCTCCAGCTGCCTCAGCGCCGGCTCGTAGGACTGCAGGTGTTTCTTCAGCTCTTTGAAGTCCTCTATCAGCCGGTTTTTGTCCCCCGCGACTCGTCGGTACTGTAGCCGGTGGAAATCCCTCTCCTTCTGCATCCTGACCAGTGCCTCCCCCGCCACCAGCACCTCCTGTCGGAGCAGGTCCGTGTCTCTGCGGACCGTCTCCAGCTCGCTCTGGAGGAGCTGCCCGTGTGTGCGAGCATCCGGAACGAACGAGAAGCCCGCCGCTGCCATCGGCGGAGCTTCTGTCAGGAGCTTCTGCGCTGAGCCGTACCACTCCGCTTCAAAGCGGTTCAGAGTTCGGCTCAGGCCGGCCCTGCGGAGGAAGTTCCTCAGGAAGTCGTCCACCGCCTCCGGGATTTCGGCGACGCTGCTTTGTGGTTCGGGTGGTCCGGCTTTACTTTCAGAAGCAGTGGAGGGGGCAGACTCCCTCGCTGCCTCTTCAAACTCTTCCTCCTCGATACTCCTCTCCTCCTCCTCCGAGAAGACCTCCTTGTTCTCCTCCTCCGCTCTTTCTTTTCTTCTTGCCGACATTTTCTCTCTCGTCTCTCTTCTTGTTTACATGTTGCCATGGTTACTGTGCCCAGTGCTGAGTTCTATCCTTCTTATATACTGTCCATAGATATATACACTATGATATACTACTGTCTATGGTTCTATCTGATGTACGTATCGTCGCTGGTTCTAGAGCCGGAATGGAAAGATGACACTGCATTTTTCGTGCCCCCTCCAAATGAATACTTTATTTGGTGAATAAACAAGATTGCTTTTAACTGCCACATGATTATTATGCTAATTGCTTTATTTAGGTATTTGAAATGCATCTAATTCAGGCTTATTTGAAGGGCTTGAGAGAAACTTGTGTAAAGCCCGATCTTTGTCATTTTACTTTACTGTAGGCTACTTTTTTATTAAAACAATATAGTAACATATACACTTAGAATATACACTTAGGCCTATTAAGTGTTTGTTGTTGTTAAAAAAATGTCAGAAGGGACCATTGGTTGAATACGAGCACTAATCTCAGTTTTACCCCCCAGAGTCTGGCTGCACTGGACTCTCCCGGTGATTTTTACTGGTAGTATTTAAATATGTTTTACCAGTTTGGTTAATTAGGCCGTTAATTAATTTCTGTTTAATAAGGCAACACAGACTCATTGCCTTTACTGTACGCGGAGCAATCATGCTTACTCTTGTAAGTAAGACTAATTCTGAGTCAGGGAAAACCCTTCACTGATGCAAGATTGATATGCTAATATCTGAATTGTATTCATTTAGGTTTGCATCCTACGACCTACTCATGAGAATCTGGACCCTGATAGAGCCCTCGCTGTCATCTATGGTCAGTGTGACACGGGCACAGAGAGATACCTTTACAGAGCCAAGTTCCACTGTAGTAAGTACTTGTTTCTATGGACCACACAATACAACTTAAAGGTGCAGTAGGTAAGCCTTACCAGCAATTTCCACTGGATGCAGAACGTCTGCAGAACGTCGGTGGAGTCATTAGGTTTCCATTAAAGTCAGTGTGTGTATTTCCACTGACTGCAGAACGTCTGCGTCCCTACTCCGTCCCAGCTCCGTCAGTCTGCAGCCCTCTGGAGCAGATACGCAGGGTTCTATTTTTGCCGGACGCCGGAGAGCTCCGCAGCAATTCAGCACAGGGCAGATAGTGCGGGACAGGAAGTCGAGCACAGAAACAAAATAAACATCCGGTTAATTTTCAAAATAAAATCCACCGTGCTCACGGCGGATCATATCTCCTGCTCTACACCTTGAAAACACAGCTCAGAGCTGTTTCCCCTCTACTCCTCTGGATGGAAACTAACTGGTGTTGGTTTTGTGGTTCTATTCAACGTGAATTCGCGAGATCTCGTGGGTCCTCGTGACTACAGCTGTCAGTCATGGCCGCAGCCGTGCCGCAACAAATCTGGACCTGGTGGGTATTGACGGACGGCAGAGCAAGGAGCTGTTCTGTAGCGGAGCCGGTCCGCAGACGTTCCGCATCCAGTGGAAATTGGAGGTTATAAAACTAACTTTCTGTCATATTTGCTGAAACTGACCCTATGTTCCAGTAGAACTACATGAAGCAGGTCTCTGGCCCCACCTACAGCCTGTAGTGAGATTTACAAAAATTTACCGCTCCCTGTTCAGATGCACCAATCAGGGCCGGGGGGGGGGGGGTCTAACTGCGTGTCAATCACTGCTCATGCACACGCATTCATTCTCCCTCGTGGGGGGAGGCTTTAGCGGAAAGGGGAGAGGGACTGAGAAGTTGTGGATGTTCAAATTTCTTTCAAAGTCCTGGATATTCGCAATCCTACCTACGGCACCTTTAAAGGGTCGTTTTTGGGTTTTTCAATCTGGACCCTATTTACAAATGCATTGGTGCCTAAGTGACTAATATGAACAAAAAACTTGAAATTGGTCCTGTATTGAGCAAGAACACTTAACTTCAACCAGGGGGGCAAATGTTCATCCTCAATGTTGTCCACTAAAAGTGCTGTTTTTGTCACTGACAGACTCAGATTATTATTCTAAGTGTCTGACTACATTATGGAAAGGATCCCTTGGAAAGGAGTTACACTTTTTTTTCTGCCCACTTTGAATTAAGTGTATTTTACATTAATAAAATCAATCAAAAAAAACCTAGAAGTTTTCCTTTAACAAAGGTCAGTGCTAATGAAAGTTGAGAGAAACATAATGTAAATTGTATTTCTTTTTGAACAGACTCCTTCCCTGCAGCCCATTGATGAGATGTTCATGTTTCTCAACTACCTGGCGCTGTGTTTAATGAGCAAAGCAACCCCGACACAGAACTCCGAAGGGGTCACGACAGCGTAGCTACCGCGTGGAGTTGACGCAGAAGCATAAAACAGCCTTAAGGGCGTTATACAGTAGCCGCAGCCCACCTGGCGCGTGCAAATGTGACGTCATGGAATCGCCGTAACTGTTTATACCCGCGTGGTGGTCGCAACACTAGTTGCAGTCTTCTCCTGAACAGAGGTGGCGCTAATGAGCAAAGGCTACCGACTTTGCTCTTTTTACGGACTAGAAGAAGAAGAAAAAGGTAAACAATGGCAGAACTGGCAGCGGCATTGACTTTCTGTCACTAACTGTCAACATCTGTTTTATCTAAAAAGATACATTTCTCTGTTTGTTCATCTCACTTCAGTTTTATTGCCCCAAAATGGGATTGTGAAGCAGACAAACTGACCAACACATACAGTATATAATAATACATCCATACTTGCCGTCTGTGTATCGATACACTATTACCACTGAAAACATTTTCTCCCCCACCCCTACGCGCTGTAACTTTAAGTGGTCCTTGGTCTAAGAAAGTCTAAGAAACACTGGTCTAAAGGACAAAATGTAATTCTTGTAAATGCATTTGTGTGTACAACATGAAATGTCTTTTATATTGTGAACATTGAATGGATATTGGTTTATTGAAATACATCCAGTTTGTTCAATTGAACTTGTACTTTGATTTTTGTTGCTCACCTACATTTCTATAACCATTACGTAACTTTACACAAAACCCTCAAAACACTCCATTTACCCATTTATCTTTATTACAATTGTTTGCCATACAAATAGCATGAGACAACTGCGCTTTATAATCAGACAAGTTCATAAAGTTTTTATTATAACGCCAGTCCAAATTCCACTAAACTAAACTAAACTAAAATCTGTAACATTCAACAGAAGTGCATTCATTCAGGATTCATTAAGTGACAGTATGTAATATGAACATGTACTGCACATACAGTTAGCCTGCCGAGGACTAAACTAGTTAAGAGAGAACATGCAGGGAGACAGGAGAAAATATGACATTCAAATATGCGATTTTTGGTTAATGAGGTATAAGATAAGATAAGATTATTTATTAAGTATTTATTAATCCCAGACTGGGGAAATTCCTTTGTTACCGCATCTCAAAAGAAAAATTCACACACATCAGAATAACACAAATACACATTAAATAGACAGGAAAAAATATGCAGTGTTATAAGAAATAAAAAATATAATAATATTAGAATAATAGTAATAATACAAATGTGTTTACACTTAAACACCCTTATATAAACAGACAGTAATATATATAGATATATACAGATGAGCATATCAACACATGGGCATAGCAGTATAAGGCAACAGAAAGCCCTGCACACAGATCAGAGAAGCCTATCAGAAGCTAATTATCTAGGGAAGCACACAGGTAACAATACAAAAAGAAATAATCCTTTTTTTCTTTCATTGTTTTGTTGATTACGTTGTCTCTAGGATGATATGTGAATGTGTACTGTACTGATCTTAAAGTGCTCATATTATGCTCATTTTCAGGTTCATATATCAATAGGTTTACATGGTTTAATTAAAAAAAAACACCATATATTTGTTGTACTGCACATTGCTGCAGCTCCTCTTTTCACCCTGTGTGTTGAGCTCTCTGTTTTAGCTACAGAGTGAGACCTCTCACTTCTGTTCCATCTTTGTTGGGAGTCGCACATGCTCAGTAGCTAGGTAAGGACTACTAGCCAGTCAGAAGCAGAGTATGAGGGCGTGCCCTGACAGTACCTAGGTAAGGACTACTAGCCAGTCAGAAGCAGAGTATGAGCGCGTGCCCTGACAGTACCTAGGTAAGGACTACTAGCCAGTCAGAAGCAGAGTATGAGGGCGTGTCCTGACAGTACCTAGGTAAGGACTACTAGCCAGTCAGGAGCAGAGTATGAGGGCGGGCCCTGACAGTACCTAGGTAATGACTACTAGCCAGTCAGTTTCAGAGTATGAGGGCGTGCCACGCTAGCAGCTAGGCGAGCATTATAACGTGTGTTCCAAAGTGACCACGTTTGTCTCTGAAGTAAAGGCTGGACTACAGTAGAGCTGTTTGGAGCAGTGTTTTCTGTTGGAGATGGTAAGTTCCTTTGGGGTGGACTTTGGGCTTTTTCACTTTGTAAACCTATAACGTGCACAAAAAAGATATAACACTATAAAGGAAAGGGAAAAAGCCAAAAAGCATAATATGAGCACTTTAAAGGTTAAAGCTGTAGTGCGTAGTTTCTGTCTCCCCCATGAGGAATTCTAAGTAATAACAACAACACTGTTGGCGCGTCCACATGATACAAGCCTTCCGTGATCGCGCAGGTGTTAGTAGCTAAGGAGAACATGGAGGATTAAAGAAACATGATGGACTCTTCAGAGGAGGTCATTATCTTCACTCGAGTTTCTGCGCGGGAAAGTCGCCAGGCGACCCAATCTTCTGAACATAGTCATACTGAGAAATGCAGAGAGAGTTGTGTGGAGCTGATAGTCTTAATTATGTATGGACGTTCATTAATATCAAATGTTACGCACTAAAGCTTTAACTTTTTTTCATCCTGGACCCTCTTTTCCCATGTTTTTTATCAGTCTTAAGTAGTCCATATCCTTCGCATTCCACTTCCGGGATTGCTCCGGTGCTGCAGGAAATTCCGCCGGATGCATGTATTTTCCATTTCCTAACGCTTTCTTTGTGTAGGAATTTTAAATTCGGTAGATTTCTGAGGACTATGGTTAACGGCTCCTTAGATCTCTGCAGGGTAAATCCAGACAGCTGTCTGATGGGAACAACTCAGGACAGAGCCGCTGCAAAATAGTCGTGCGAAAGAAAACTCAGATTGGAGTCGAGGATATAGACCACCATGTTTTTAACCAGACCAGGTTTAACACCGTGCATTGAAACAAATTACGGTTTTTAATAAACACAAATACCCATAAATAGAATCAAAGTAATAAAAATAAAATGGATATAGGGGCACCCTGGTAGCTCATTTGGTTGAGTGTGCGTCCCATGTAAGGCTCAGTCCTTACTGCAGTGACCCGGGTTCGATTTCAACCCTTTGCTGCATATAGTCCCCCATCCTGTCTACAGCTGTCCTATGAATTAAAGGCAAAAAAGCCCCCAAAAAAATCTTTAAATAGAAATAAAATGGGTAGAAAGGCCATTGCCATTAAAAGGCACATAGCTGAGTGGTCAGTGCTGGAGCCAATTTTGTGTGTACCATTGCCATGGCAACCTATAATGCTTCTGTACAAACGGAAAGTCACGGAGGTGAGGTTTTGCAGTAACGGACAAACGAGCAGTGGAGTAGAAACATTACGAGAGCCACAAAAGTTTTTATGGCCGTTCTATCCATTTTATTTCTATGATCAAAGTATTCTATTAGAAAAATGAGTTACCATGGTTCTTGGCATATGCCACTTGTGTTCAGTCTCTGTGTCTCTGTGTATGTGGGGGAACAGAGGTGATCTTCAGCTCTGAACAATGTGCAGTGTGCACTACCATATGTAACAATGACGGTGTGCACAACTAAATATAAGCAACAATCAAAGTTAAAGCTAGGAAAATCATCTTTAGGTGTTATGCTATGATACTATGCTAGGAGTATTTCTAAAATCCAGGCTTTGAGCCTCTTACGTTTTAAAAAGACGGGCTAATAAAAAATCAGTTCAGCCAAATGTTTGAAGGAAGTTTGAGTTTGATCTGCTGGTCAGACTGTTTTTTATTCTAACTTAAAGTGGAACCGTGTTCAGGTCTGGACTCTGTCATCACTGGTATTTAAGACTGAAGGGCACACAGAGCATTATGGGTAAGAACCGCCCTTATCACAGCAGGGAATGTTAATGAAACACAGATAGTTTCCATATCTGACACCACCTCAGGAGATACAGAGACTCAAATAGACTGTAGGGAGAGACAGACTTATCAGACTATTTTAACTGCAATGGCTATGGAAGCAAATAAGAGACATCGGTATTTGAATTTTAACAGCCACTGAATAGTCAATATTGAATATTTTTTTTATTTTGAAAACCATCAATCTAAATTCAGTAATATAGAGGTCACCTCTTTGAATTTTTTTGATTTACAATTTTAAAAGCTTAAATTAAATGAATAATAAATGTATTTTTCAATGGTCACATATTCACATTCAAAAATTCCATTGTCAAGGATTTCCTGAATTTGGCCAAATTCATTTTTTTTTTTTTAAATTCTGAAGCGGAATCCTGAATGTGTGACCACTGAGGAAAAAACTATTCAAATTCAAATGTAACATTTAAATTTCAAAAGAGGTGTATTCAGATACATGTTTTTTTCAAAGTAAAATATTTCAATATTAAGTATTCAGTAGCTGTTAAAATTCAAATACTTATGTCTCTTATTTGCTTCCATAGCTGTCCACACTTTTATCTTTACTTATCTTTATATATGTATACAACTATATATATGTATTTTTCAAGGGAAAATTTAAGTTAAACTTCAGTCATTTAATTACAATGTAACAATGTTACACAGCTCTGTTTACACTTTTTTCTAGTAGATCTTTACTATTTTTCATTTTACACCTTTGGCAATGTAAATGTCTGTTTCAATGTTCACAAAACTGAATGAATTGCGGCAGACATAGAGACAGAGACAGCACATTGTGATTGATAGATTGTTGTCATTGTAACAGGTAAAACTCCTAATAGCCACAAATTCATTCATGTTTTCTTTTGACCATTTCCTAGAAATTCAGTTAAAATGTGTAAACTAGACTGAAGGAAGTTGTTCCTGTTGGTTCCTGCAGGTCTGACTCGGACCTTTGAGCCGGAGCCTTAACAGGTTCAGACTGGTTCATTTTCGTCTGGAAGCTTTTTATCTATTGTCTCTTATCTTCTCTTTAAGTGCTTCTATTCCAGTTTTGTTCCATCTTTGGTTGGCTCTTCTCTCTCTCTCTCTCTCTCTCTCTCTCTCTCTCTCTCTCTCTCTCTCTCTCTCTCTCTCTCTCTCTCTCTCTCTCTCTTTCTCTCTTCTCTCGGTCATTCTGTCCTGCCTCACTCCCCCCAGCCTCTGGATATTATAAAATGCCTCCATCTCCGTCCATCCTCTCTGCACGCAGCATGGCACCGAAGAAAGTAGAACCCAAGAAGACGGAGGTGAAGAAGGTGGAGGCGAAGAAGGAAGAGCCTCCTCCGCCCCCCAAACCTGCGGAGCCTGAATCCAAGCCTCCCGAGGTGGACCTGAAGAGCATTGTGGTGGAGTTCACCCCCGACCAGATCGAAGAGTTCCGCGACGCCTTCACGCTGTTCGACGAGACGCCCGCCGGTGAGATGAAGATCACTTTCGCCCAGTGCGGAGACGTCATGCGAGCGCTCGGCCACAACCCCACCAACGGCGATGTGCTGAAGCTGCTGGGGAGGCCAAAGGCTGAGGAGATGAATGTCAAGCTGCTGGACTTTGACACCTTCCTGCCAATGCTCCAGCACGTGGCGCGCTCCAAAGAGCAGGGCACCTTTGAGGACTTTGTGGAGGGTCTGAGGGTGTTCGACAAGGAGGGCAACGGCACGGTGATGGGGGCCGAGCTCCGCCACGTCCTGGCCACGCTGGGAGAGAAGATGACGGAGAATGAGGTCGACCGGCTGATGGTGGGACAGGAGGACGCCAACGGTCTCATCAACTACACCGAGTTCGTCAAACACATCCTGGCCGGGTAGAAACCACTGCCGGGATCTTTCGATGGACTGAGGTTTGGTCGGTCTTGTAGATTATTATATGCTAAAAAGTTATAGGTGTGATACAGAAATAAATAGACCAAAATCTCCATAAGAGATGAACAGATAACAGTGCTGGACAAGAAGACAACGCCCCAGAGCAAGGGGGGTATAAGAGTTTAGGGAAAGGATAGAACGGGGCTCACTCGGCGGAAGAGATACGTGGTCCGGCTCCGACTATTTGTCTGTTGCTAGGGAAACTTAGTCTCTTCTTTGTGATCCCACAGATATGCAGATCTGTGTCTGTAACTCTCATGCTTGACTAAAAATGCTAGACCAAAAGTCTATAACGAACTGAGATTCCATCTGTCTTTGCAGGACAGAGGTTCCATCTGTCTCTTACGGATTAATGTTCGGTCTGTCTTTGACAGACTGAGGTTCCGTCTGTCTCTGATGTCTCTGCTGTATTCAGTGCTGCACCTGTATGTCTCCACGCTCTCTGTCTCTCTAATAAAACATCTTCAGTCCTTCTCAGTTATGAACTGTGCTTGTTGGAAAGCCAAAAGAGCCCAGGATGAACGGATCAACTTTTAGATGGAGATTTACTGCAGATGTATTTATCCTTATTTGTATTGTTTACAAGACAGTGGCGTTGTTTGTGTGTATTTGTGTGTGTATACATGTATTTGAGTGCAGTAACAGGAGACCTGTTAACAGAGATGTTGCTGAGGCTCAGATAAAAGGAAGGTGGTCGTGATAAAAGAAATGTGCATTCAATACAAGATTTTTAATAACTCAAAAACTGATTATTAGAGATCAAATTTAAGCAATAGGCTTTTTATTAATGAACTCATGATCTGATTACAGTCACATAAACCATGTGAGAATGTGGACGGCTGTTATAATAATAACACATGTAAAAAAAATATAGTTTGTGCCAAAAACAGATTTGTGTCAACATCAGGACAAGGTATTGTCTGTGTATGATAGTCTCACATTGCCAGACCTTTCATCACAGCGCCGTGTCAGCGCTGGAGAAAGGTCTGGCTACATCTATTCTGGGATAGGGGGGAAATTCACTGGCTTGTGTGGAAGAAAAAGTTCTCTCAGGTCCAACTCTGTGGCTGGTTCAGATTACTTGTATTCACTACGCAGTGGAGACACAAGTTTACAAGAAGTTGTAGGATTCTCTCTGAGCAGAATGAGTTTCTGGCCGGGGTTTTAAACAAGTGTAGGAAACAAAAGAATAAACAAAAGCTGAGAAGACAACTTACTTAACCGCCCTGTTGTCCTCGGGTCAAATTTGACCCATTTTTAAAAAGATTCCATATCAGACATTTGGGTTTCTTTCAACCAATTATCAAAGAAACTAACGTGGATGGGTCCATACAACTATTACTATTCACAGGTAAAATAAACCAGTTCATTACTTTTATTGAATTTGGCTTTTATTTAATTTTATAGCATTTGTAAAATAAAATGACAAAAGAACGTTGACAAAAGTGACAAAAATGTTGGAAAGAGCTTCAAAAATGCGGGGGGAAAAATCGACAAAAACAAAAAAATTAAAAAATCTGGGAATAAATCGACTAAAACATTAAAAAAAAAAAATGCTGAAAAAAATCGACAAAAACATCCAAATAATCACTGAAAAAAAACCGGACAAACACGTCAAATGGTCACAAAATGTGCGTGGTCGACGGGAAGACAACACAAGGGTTAAGTCTGTCTGAGTAGACAAAGGTGCTTTGATTAGGGAAGTAACACTCGACTCACGATTCTATACGATTCATGATTTTAAGTTCACGACACGATTTTCTCAAGATTTGTATCAACAGTACAAGCTACAGGAGCTACAGACAAATGACTGAAATATATTTATTTATTTACACAAACAAAAACACGCCCTCTTATCAAAAGTGCAACTGAAATTGTATTTTGTCTTTAACACAAATTAAATATTTTTTTTTTAGATTTTTAAAACAAATCCCATATATATATATATATATATATATATATATATATATATATATATATATATATATATATATATATATATATATATATACACACACATTTCGCAGCGCTGTGGAGGAAGGTCTGGCAATGCGAGACTAAGTCAATTCAAAACTTCACAAAGATAAAAGTAGCCTGTGTAACCTAAATCTAGTTCTAAAAGAACTAAAAAAAATGATCAAGTACAATTTCAGTATCTTAGACAAATTAATATGATTGAGAATAGGCTATATATATGTTTATTTATTTATTGTTATTTATCATTAGTTCTTTATTTTTTTGTGTGAATGTTGTACATAGGCTAACAGATATTTGTCCACACTCCATACCAGTTGAGGGCGGTAATGCACCAAGGCGTTGTTTGCGACCCGCCATCAAACCCAAAAAGAAGTTGCCTGCGTCACATGACTGTCCCAGGGGGCAAATACAACAGGAAGAGTTTTCTCTTCGTTGTTGTTGTTGTATACATGTTATTACATTCAGAATTTGACGGAGGAGCACACTGGACCTAAATTAAGTTGACTCCGTTCTCGCGGGTTGAAGGTTTTGTTTCACGGCGGCACGCGCTGTTGTCTTGCACGACGAACCCGAACTCCAGTACAAATTTGCCCGATTGAAGATAATCTCGATTATTCACCGAGGTATGTAAACATTTAGACACGACTAAAGGCCGTTCTTGTATAAACGAGATCCGCTTGTTGTTTCGGCGTACATGTAACCTTTCAAGTATTATACAAATTCGTCAGAATACTAAAAAACTTTGACTAAATCGTTGGTTATGGCGGTAACGTTAGCGTTGCACGTCGTTGTGGAACACTCCAAATTGAACAGATATCTTGAATTTATCAAATTTCGCGACGTTACCAATGTTTGGTGTTTGCTAAGTGGGGAGTAAATGCGAGCGCTTCCTTATTTATGTGTGTCCAGTTTTATGATATTTTTGAATAGAGTGGCTTTGAGGTTTTTAAGCAAATGCAGAGCGGAAGGAACTACAGAAACCGTTACATTCAGACAGACAGCATTGTATTTTATGCTTACGTGACGCGTTTAACAAAGTTAGGAGTTTAACACATAGGCCTAGTTAAAAGTCGATGTATATCATACTGTACCTGGTATTGCCATACCAGTGTTATAGATATCTGCAGATTCCCTATGTTGATAGATATGAATTAGTATCAGGATAGAAAAAGTTGAATTGGAGTATACCGTAATTTTACTTTTTCTACATATATTCTCTTAAAACATTTAGATTTTTTTCAAATGACCAACAAATGCCAGAATCTCCTGTCATATTAAGTCATTTCTATTGATAACATCCTAAAAGCCTACATTTCCCTAAAACAAGTGACATCTGCCAATACAGAAATGCTTAGTTTCCATCCACGTTTTGAAACAATAATTAGTAAAACAGGTCACTGCATTAGAATATGGAAACAAAAATTAGGCTTGAATTCAAGATATACTTCAAATAAGTGACCTAAATGGGCTTTGACTTGGAAACGTGTTGAAATATTCTCACTGCACTGTCTATCTAAATTTGACTCTTTTAAAGAAAACATGGACGTTAAGGGATCCATTGCAGAAAAGAAGATTACTTGACATGTTTTAAAAATGAAAATAATACCTTCTAACCAAATTGCCCAGATTGGACTTTATAGTGAGATTCCTCTAAAATGTATCTTGTCTCAAGAACCAACTCTGGGTAAAATAATATGTTACCGTTACTGCTGTAAAGCATTAGTCATCATTAAGTAACAAAACAATCCTATCCCATCAGATATTATTGATGTTGTTTTATTCCAGAACTCATTCACCTGTTCACACTCCCAGACCATGTGTAGGAAAGTTCCAGTTTGTTCAGGTTGACAGACCGTGCAATAGGGAGTAGGAATGACTTTAGAGACGTATCTCTTCTGAGGAGTCCAATATGTCCTATGACATATGTTGAAGTGGATCTGCTGGTGATTTGGGTTCTTGGAACAATGGGAAATGTTGTCCCAAATTGTCTAGACGTTTTAGTTTTTGAAAAAAAACTTTAAAAAAAATAACAATAATTTGGAGGCCCCCCCTGCAGTAACTCTGAGGACCCTCTAAGGGTCCCTGACCCCCTGTGAAGATCTCTGCTTTAAAGCATTAGTCAATGGTTCAGGTCATGTAAACAGTACGGCTGCAACTAACGATTATTTTCATAGTCGATTCATCTGTCGATTAGTTGTTTGATCTATGAAAATGTCAAAACATGGTGAAAAATGTGGATCAGTGTTTCCCAAAGCCTAGGATGACGTCCTCAAATGTCTTGTTTTGTCCAAAACTCAAAGATATTCAGTTTACTGTCACAGAGGAGAGAAGAAACTAGAAGATATTCACATTTAACAAGCTGGAATCAGAGAAATCTTATTTTTTTATAATGAAATTACTCCAACGATTAATCGATTATCAAAATAGTTGGCGATTAATTTAATAGTTGACAACTAATCGATTCATCGTTGCACCTCTAGTAAACGACATATTCCGGTTGGATATTCCGAATAAGGCCTTTTTCCCAATATAGCATTTTCCGATTAAAGCTATAGTGCGTAGTTTCTGTCGCCCCCCTGAGGAATTCAAAGTAATGACAACAACACTGTCGGCACGTTCACATGATACAAGCCCCCCTCCACCACGCAGTTGCTAGTAGCCAAGGAGGACACGGAGGATTAAAAAAACATGACGGACTCTTCAGGAGAGGTCATTATCTTCACTTGAGTGTCTGCGCGGGAAAGTCACCGGACGCCACAATCTTCTGAACATAGTCATACTGAGAAATACAGAGAGAGTTGTGTGGAGCTGATAGTCTTAATTAGCTTTGTAGGAACTAATTTGGCAATGGCTTGAATGTAACGGACGTTCATTAATATCAAAAAGTTCAACACGGTCTCACGGCAGTTCGTTAAATTGTCACGTTATTTTTAATCTGTTGATTTGTGTACAAGAACACGTTTATCTCGTTTTTTTTTCATGGTGGCCAGCCTGAAATGGGAACCATCTATACGGAGGTTGGGTTTAGGGAAAGAAGAACGGAGAAAGCAAACGTCACACCCTGGGACATGATCCACGGTCTCTGGGGGACACGCGACAACAACAACGGGATGGCGGAGGTTGGGTTTAGGAAAAGAAGAACGGGGAAAGGACGCGTCACACGTGGTCCACGATCCCCGGTCTCCTGTGTTGTTTGACCCATCCGCCACCCCAACCAACCTCCTTACACGGCATTTCATAATACTCGCTACCATAGTCGTGCTGTGATCATGGCATATGCTTCCCATTGAAATACATTAGTTTACATTTTCGTGCTGGCCACCACGAAAAAAACGACAAAAACGTGCCCGTGTACACAAATCAATAGATTAAATAACGTGACCAGACTGGGTTGAAAAGTTAGACACTAACGCGGTCCAACAAGTCCGCCACTGCTGGTAAACTTTGAAAAAATCGTATTTTGCACGGCTACATGTAAACGGAAATATTAATGGAATATTCACTTTCATTAGCCATTTTAACAGCTTAGTCAGAATATTGTCTTTTTCAGAAGAAGGGCAAAAAAACTCAATATTATATGCATGTAAACGTTTTCAATGTCACAGATGTTTATGGTCAGAACAGTTTTCACTGAAGGATTACACATGACTCAGACCAATGCTTGTACACTTTACAAAACACTGTTATATTGTACCTTGGCAGGGTCAGAGGTCACCATGGGCTCGGCAGTAGAGAGGACAGACGAACACGTGAGAGAGTACCTGATGTACCGCGGCTTCACCAGCACCATGAAGCACCTGGACACCGAGATCAAAGCCGACAAGGAGAAAGGCTTCAGGGTACGACTGGTGGAAACACGGACGGATCATTTGTCTGACGAATTTGTGTAACCGTTGTTTTAGAGACCGACTATTTTTTTGTAAAGATTATTTTTTGGGGTGTTATTTCTGCCTTGAATCATCAGGACAGGTGGAGAGAAAGGGGGAAGATGTGCAGGAAATTGCCGCAAGTCGGATTCCAACCCTGGGCCTCTGCGTCGAGGAATACTAGTGCGTTCCATTTGCCTCGGAGCTCGGAATGACGTCCCACCCGAGTTGAATGCGTTCCATTTACAAGTCAGATTTTCATTGTTTCCGTTAGCTCTAGCCAGGTTAGCCATTGTTAGCAATACCAGTTTATAACAACGCATTATGCTGCTTTTGTGCATACAAACAACGTAGCAACACGTCCACAGATAGAATATGGACAGCGCTGCGCATACAACTGATTTAGTGAGACACAAATAAGACAGAAGTGCTTATAACTGTATGTTACTACCATAGATAGTATATAAACTGGACCAACAGATCCCGTTGCTCTGGATGGAGACCAGTGAAGGATATTAGAAGCTCTTTTCCGGTGATGGCTGAGTGTTACTGAGCAGCCTCCAACTGAGCTTGAAGACGTAAATGTGACGTGAGCAACCTGTCTGAAAGTTGGAAGTCTTCTGGTAGCTGTGCCAAGAGAAATCTCAATCATTCCCAATCTAGCAGAGCCGGAGAGCGTAAGTATATGTAAGGAGATAACATAGGCACAGGCTAATTATTGCTAACTAACATGCTAGTTAACATTAGTAATTAAACTTAAACAGCTAATGTAAGTCCAAACTGCCTGTGAGCTTCTCCTGTACTATACGGTAATTCCTCTACTATGAGACAGTAAGTCTCGTGGTTATGACACAATCGTTAGCCTATTTTTACAAAAACGTCTGCTACGGAGCCATAACGTGAGCTACAAGGTAATGGAGCCTTTTATACATTGTCGTGTTTCTTTAGAAATAAACAATGGACAAATAGAGTCTTTAAACACTTCAGATGTAAAGTTATTTGCTGACAAAGTGACGCCAAAATGAATGGCAGTCAATGGAATGCTAACGGGAGGTGATGGCTTTGTAGCATCAAAATGGCGCCATAGGAGGTTCGAGTTCTGAAGCGAAGCTTACCCCCTTGGTTACTACAGCTTTCACTACTGTTGATGCACGGGGCAGCCATGTTGGATTTTTAGCTCGGGGTACTCGGTGGTTGCCTGAGTTGTGAGCTCGGTAATCCAAGGTCGAGGGGGGGGGGGGGGGGGGGGGGGGGTTCCGACTTTGACCTCGGAAAATCCGAGTTCCGAATACAATTGGAATGCACTATAAACCTCTACACATGGGCGTGCGCTCTACCAACTGAGCTACCCGGGCGCCCAGAGACGGACTCCTTTAAAAAGGGATGACTTTTAGATTTTTAAGATAAGATAGCCTTGGGTGCCTGGGTAGCTCACCTGGTACAGCGCGCGCCCATATATAGAGGTTTACTCCTCGACGCAGCAGCTGCGGGTTCGACTCCGACCTGTGGCCCTTTCGCTGGATGTCATTCCCCCCGTCTTTCTCTTCCCTTTCATGTCGCCAGCTGTCCTATAAAAATAAAGGCCTAAAAGGCCCAAAAAAGAATCTCGATAGCCTTTATTGTCATTGTACATTACGGGTGGGAATCACCAGATGCCTCACGATACGATATAATCACGATACTTATGTCACGATACGATATAATCACGATACTTATGTCACGATACGATATAATCACGATACTTATGTCACAATACGATATTATTGCGATTTTAAACATAGTGCGATATATTGCAATTTATTACCTTTTTTCCAACTTCAACTTTTTCCCAATTTCAAATGATGTCCCCAAAAGGGAACTTTGTCAACATTGATCTAAAAAGATACATTTCTCAGTTTGTTCATCTCACTTCAATTGTATTGCTGCTAAATGGGATTGTCAAGCAGACAAACCGACCAACACATATATAATAAAAGATCCATACTTGGCGTCTGTGTTGCCACGGAAGATATCGCGATACTATGCGACTAGTTTCTTCATACAGGAGGCGTCTTGAAGCTATCATTACCAACAAAGGCTTTTCTGCTAAGTATTAAATACATTTCAGCAAGTGTGTTCAATACTTTTTCCCTGTGTCATTTCACTTTATTACACACAACTTAATTTATGGACTTATTTGTTTTGATATATTTGTAAGTGTGGATTTCTTGGGTTGTTACTGACATCTGGTGAAAATGTCATGCTGATAGCCCCATCACAAATATCTTCACTGAGAAAAATGTTGACACGTTCAATGCTTATTTTCCCCGCTGTACATTCAGGGCATAAGATTTAAGAATAAATAGATAGATAAATAAGAATTGCACATGAGAGCGGGGCATTGATGAGCTAAAGATGTCTTTAATCTCAGGTGGATAAGATCATCGATCAGCTGCAGCAGTTCGTCCTGAACTTTGACCTGTTTGGTCTGAAGGAGTACTGGCTCTACCTGGACAGACGTCTGTTCTGCAGACTGGAGGACGTTTACAGGTCCACGGTCAACAAACTGAGAACCAGCCTGTACAGATACTACGTCATCAACACCATCCAGGTAACACCCTGTAGAGCAGGGGTCTTCAATGTTTTTTTAAGCCAAGGACCCCTTCTCTGAGAGAGAGACGGAGCAGGGACCCCTTACTACATGTT
Source organism: Zingel zingel (assembly GCA_023566125.1). Classification (NCBI taxonomy): domain Eukaryota; kingdom Metazoa; phylum Chordata; class Actinopteri; order Perciformes; family Percidae; genus Zingel; species Zingel zingel. The sequence goes on along the minus strand of CM042329.1, from coordinate 2,341,310 downwards.
GTATAAAATCAAGTTGCATATTAAACTGGGCCTACAGTAACGTGTGGGGCGGCCTAAAGCCTTCATACATACCTTTTTAGTGCATAGAATACTAAGAAATTTAAATAATTGTTGGTATGATTTTATAAATCACGTTTTGATGTTAAAAATACACAATGGCACAGTGAATCCTTAGGCTATACTGGCTAACTTACCTTTACCTATAGGCCAGTAAGCCTATCATCAGTGTGTCTTTTTCCACAAATAGGCTGATTTATATTTGCTAACAATATGTTGGATTCATGTTAAGACATTTTTTTTTTTTTTTTTTCCAAGATAATTTTTGGGGCTTTTCCACCTTTTAATTGATAGGACAGCTAGGGGAGAGAGAGGGGGAAGACATGCAGGAAATTGTCACAGGTTGGACTCGAACAACTGGACCTCTGCGTCGAAGCATAAACCTCTCAGTATATGTGCGCCTGCTGTAACCACTGAGCCAACCCAGCCATGACATTTACATTTTTGAAAAAACGTTCAAAAGCTGCAAAGAAACTCCATTCATTTTGCCTGATAATGGTCTAATAAAGGTCTATTTATTTTTTGCAAGTTAGACTGTGTGCGGGAGTTTCCCTGCAGCTTTTCACTTACTTATCCCCCTCCGACGCACCTGTCTCATGTTATAGATGTGTTAAGTATTTTTCTGTATTAAAAAAAAAAACTTAAAAAAAATTGAGGACCCTCTGAGGACCCCTTGTTGAAGATTTCTGCTGTAGAGAGAGAGAAAAAACCCACACTGTACGAACAGTTCAAAATCTCTCTTCTACGCCCATTTATCTGTCCTTTATTCCTTCTAGAAAGGAAACCTGGAGAAGACTCAGGAGTTTTTCCAGAAGCAGGCGTTGGAGCTGCAGAGTCAGGTCGAGTGGCGTGATTGGTTCATCCTGCCGTTTATCCCCACCCCCGAACAGAACCCCGCCTTCTCGCCGTACTTCTCCCGCCAGTGGTCCGACACCTTCCTGGTTTCACTGCACAACTTCCTGTCAGTGCTCTTCCAGTGTATGCATATCCTTTGGCTGAATCCTCAGCCGCAATCTTACAAGTTTGCAGTTTTAGTGAAAGGTTATGGTGAAGAAGCTATAACACATGGCTGAAAGTTGAAAGGGCATGAACTAGTGCACTGTGTCTTGGTGTCATTTAAATGAACACGGTGACTTATCGGGACTTTAGCTTATTCACCGTAACCCCCAGAGTTAGATACGTCCATACATACCCTTCTCATCTCCGTGCGTGTCGTAACATACAGTTTAGCACAGATCCTGGAGGTAACCGGCTCTATCTAGCCTACTGCTCCGAATAAGTGACAAAATAACGCCAACATGTTCCTATTTACATGTTGTGATTTGTATAGTCACAGCGTGTACAAATAACAAGGTCACATGAGACACAGCCATCTTATAACCGTATATAAACTGGGAACTATATTCTCAGAAGGCGAAGCACTGCTACTTCTGCTACCTGGGTGGAGTGATTATTACTCCAACTCTGAGCGAACTCCAGGCGAACTCTCTGCTCCACGGGGCTTCTCAGGTGCTGCGAGCATATCACTCAGCCCAAGTAGCTGAGAGTAGCAGTGCTTCGCCTTCTGAGAATATAGTTCCCAGTATGTATACGGTTAGAAGATGGCTGTGTCTCATGTGACCTTGTTATTTGTACACGCTGTGACTATATAAATCACAACATGTAAATAAGAAAATGTTGGCGATATTTTGTCACTTATTGGGAGCATTGGGATGGACTTATCTAACTCTGGGGGAAACGGTGAATAAGCTAAAGTCCCAATAAGTCTGCCTGTTCCTTTAACTCTGAATTAGCTGGTTTCCAGTCCTTAACTGGTTGTCACCCCAGCCGGTCCTGCTGAGTTTTGATGCTGAAGTCCAGAAGATGACGAGCCTGACAGAAGAGAACGAACAGCTCCGCCAGCTGGTGAGAAAAAAATGATGTTTTTTTTAAAGACTTTTTTTCCAAGTCCCAAAGATAAATGCATATTATACTGTACATGCTGCCTCCTGTTAACCCAGGCACGCACATGCCCAGTATATGTTCAGAGAATGTTAAGGAGATATGCGGTTTGGGCGTGTTAGTTTAAACGGAGATTAGTTCTTCTGGAGTTAAAAACACTTGCGTGTGCACAGAGTACACTTTTGGCTCAAAACTCTGCTTAAAAACCAAAACGTAGAAATGTTAATGTAGCCTTAGTGTGCAGGCATTCCTTTTTTTCACGGATGGGGCATTTGATCTCAACAGTCTGTTAAATGGTTTTCTTTGGCTCGATGTTATTGGGGTATATTTGTTTCTTGTCGTTGTATCTAACCTGTGTGTCTCGTCTTATCTCGTCCAGCTGTTTGTCCTGCAGACAGAGAGCCGGGACCAGAGAGAGGGAGACGTGATGGTCCACCACAAGCTGCCGGTCTACGTCCAAAACATGGACCGTCTGGGAGACACTGAGCTGTGAGACACTAACACCTCTGTCTTTACTGATGACTGACTGCAACTAAGATGGCTGCCGTCTTGTCAGGTTTTTTTTTTTAATGTTCATTGTGTTGATTTAAAAGACAATAGACAACATTATGCACTTAACCAAAGTTATTTATTGGACAAGGACTCGATGCGTTTCTAACATGGCTGGTTCCACTGACCCAGAGGGGCTTTGCAATCCTTTGGGGCACCCAAGATGGCTGCCGTGCTTTAAATGAAATGGAAGTATTATTTTTTGGATGTGTTAGGCTACATTTACATTGCTACGTTTTGTTTTTTAAGCGGAGTTTTGAGCCAAAAGTGATCTCCAAAGTGTTTTTTAGCTCCAATAGAAGAACTAATCTCCGTTTAAAGTAACACGGCCAAACCGCACATCCCATCAACATTCTCGTATACTGGGAATAAACCGGGGTAAACAGGAGGCTGCGTGTATACTGCGCCCATTGCTGGTAGTTGCCATGGTAACGTTAGTAGCTTAGTCTCAGAGAACGAGACGTCGTGACCCAATCAGGCGGAGAAACGTTGGCGTCAGTGGCGGTGTCGCCAAAGGTCTCCGTTTGCCGCCGTTGAGACGGCAACACAACCTCGGAGATTCCAAACAAAACTGGTCAGAAGAGTTTTCAAATGTCTCTGGTTTAGAGGCTCTGAAAGGCCAGAGCAGGGGGGATGAGAGGGGGAAACATAGAAAAAGATTTTAGTTTTTAAACCAAAATGTTATCCTGACAAGCCAGCCATATCCAGATGTTGGGTCTGGGAACTCACCATTGGCAGGGCTCAATCCGAGGGACGGGATAAACGGTTGTCTTTCAAATTCCCTCTGCACGCAATAGGATAGCGCTACAACCAACCAGAGCAACGAAGAAGATAGCGGAGCTAGTTGATTAAACTTTTGCCGTATCCGGTCGGCAAAACTCCGAACACATCTTCCTTTTTTAAGAATGACTTCAGTGCCGTTCTTTTCTCAAAGAAAAGCTTAACTCCAAGTCTTCCAGAATACCGCTGTTCCCAGCAGCAGCCATAAGCCCGCCCACCGACTCTATACACGATGTGATTGGCCTGACCAGAATTTGTTTTTTCCAGCTTGCAAGCCAACGGAGAGTTGCTAGACCTCCCTGGCTGCAAATTACATTTGCTGCCGCTAGGGTGCGCCTAGGTTTCTAGGCTCCCAAAACGTAGCAATGTAAATGTAGCCTTAGAATCTCTGGATATCAACTGTTTAAATATATCAGATCAAAACAAAGTTCTGCTTGTATATCAGTTTAATGCTTAAATGAAAAACAAAAAGTGTATTTTGCGCTGTTACAGATGGCAGCCATCTTAAATCTTCTCTCTAAATGGTCTTCCCATCCATTGCCGTGTTGTGTTTTTTCACGCTGAGGTCTTTATTTATTGTTTCATTTCGTTCCGCCAAACACAGGACAGACACATGAAATGTTTCTGGTGTTAAAACGTTAGCATGCTAGCTTGTTTAATTTAACCTCAGTGCATTGACTGACTGCATTTGATTTACTGGGATTTCATTTTAAAAGTTTTACTATGAAGTCTAAAGCCCAGTTCAGACCAACGATTTGTGACGAGATGAGCTGAAACTTGCAACCAATTGTGTCTGCAACATTGTGAAACCTGTGTTTACAACAATTTGACTAGACGGGACGGTGTATCGTCTCCATAGCAACAACTCTCTGCACTTCCGTTCTAACTTCCAGCTTTTACGGCTTCTTTGCAGCTGGATATAATTTGTAGCGTAAAACATGAATGAGGCTAGAGATAGGGAGATACTTGCTACAGTTGCATTTCTACTGATGAAATGGTAGAAATGTTATATTCCTCTGGTTCACTGCGTTGTTCGCACCCCCCTCTCTTCATTTACTCTCAAGCTCACCCTTCACAGCCTCTGTCCAAAGCTCTGCCATTTCGACCAGCTGGTAGTTTGTAACCGAATTGACCAGCTGTCTTCGCTCCGCACTGATTGGCTGTTAAAACGGGTGACGTCTTTCATGTTCTAAAACCAACAGTGGTGGAAGAAGTATTCAGATCCTTTACTTAGGTAAAATACTAATACCACACGGTAAAAATACTCCTGCGTTGAAAATGTTACTTCAGGAAAATGTACTCAATGCAGAAAAATCCTCACGTTTTAGAAACTGGAAACGATGCAAATTGTTCTGTCAGTCAACTAATGCCGACCTTACACCAAACGAATTTTCGAGTGATTCCACCGTCGCAGACTATTTTCCAATATCAGAATGAAACTCTGAGAGTCTTGCTAGAGTTGGGGCGCCCCCGTCGTAGCCATCGTTTGGTGTAATGTGGTCATAAAACTCACTCCCAGTCAGTCTTTTTCCTGTCTTGACGATCCGACAAAATCTTAAGTTTGATGTCTTGTTAGTGAAGTTAAATCACGTGAACATTGTAAACAACCAATGGGTGCGCACCCTCCAGCACCAAACAGGAAGCAGCAACAGCTAGAGCCAGTGGTGTTTATGGTTGCTATGGCGCCGTACTAAGCTAAACACTAAAGAGGGAAAGTTGCCAATTTTCAACCCTTCTGAAGTGCGTCATCCAATGGTAGTTTTACCGGTGGATAAACGCGGACCTCTGGGTACTGGAGACAATCATCTGCATGTACGGTAGAACAGAAAATCTGTAAACTTTCCCTTAAGCTACCAGCTAACGCTAGCGGTAGCTAGCTACTTGGTTACATTTTTCAAAACAAATCTAGTTGTAGTCTTGCAATGTGTGACCCTGTCAGATCCCCAGTCTTTATATATTATGACATATTATGTCTTTAACATTAGATGTGAGATGATTATCTTTAGATGTGAGATGGTGTCAGACTGTAGTCTGTTCAAAGTCTTCTAGTGTATGGTAGGCATAAGTGTTTAATCGGCTAATCATTTCAGCTGTACTTGTAGGCCTATATATTGTTGGGTAGTTCGATTTATAATAAAACGTATTTTAAAATGACATGTGCTTTGTGTGCCAAATACTTAATTTGTGAACTAGTAACTAAAGCTGTCAGATGATTGTAGTGGAGTAAAAAATACAATATTTCTCTCTGAAATGTAGCTGAGTAGAAGTAGAAAGTGGCATGAAAAGAAAAGACTCAAGTTAAGTACAAGCACCTGAAATTTGTACTTATGTTCAGTACTTAAGTAAATGTACTTAGTTACATTCCACCACTGAAAACCAGCCACTGGGGACTTAACAAGCTGAGCTGAGACGGGACAGTTTAACTGCTGCAACGTTTTAAAACGCTTTTGTCTTGTTGCAACTCTTTGGTCTGAACTGGGCTTAATATGTCAATTGTATAGAGTGGAACCCTATGCTGAATTTTAGAACATAACATGCCGACCTCCTGCTAAATGAAGCATGCTAAAGTTCTTTGCTAATGAAGTACAAAGTATGATTTGCGTTATGAGATTTATCTCTGATTTCTCAGGATAAATATTTTTAGAAGAAATTTTTAGTAATGATAGAGACGTCTAAAATAAGAATTCTGATTTAGTTTTGAGAATTTTTTTAATGTTCTGTCATTTCTAATGGTTTTGTTGTTAATTATCTTACCTAGAAACGGCAGTAGTATGAGAGGAACATGTGATGAGGAGGGAGGAATGTGAGGAAGTTTTAGTTTTTTTTCAGAGTGAAGTGAAGTTTTCATTCAGAAACCTTGTATATCTCCATCACTTTAAAAGGACTTTGAGTCACTTTAAAACAACAAAACTGCGGAATTATTTTCTGTTTGTTCATATAAAATATATATTTAAAAAACTTTTTAACTAACTTATTGTTAATGATACAGTATTTAAGCTGTTTTACACTGTATGCTGTGATGCAGTTGATGTTGCCAAATAAACAATTCACCTGATGAATTGTTGTTTTTTTGTCAGTACGATCCATTTTTTTTTTTTTCCTCACATGCTGACAGAAGACTGTAGCCTTGAATCTATTCACAGGAACAGCCTGCAGGTTTGTGTCTGAGTCTGAGGACCTCAGGTTGTTGAGGGTAGATCAACTCTGAGATATATTCTGAAGACAGGTCAAAGAGTGCAGTAAAATTAAACTAAAAATTGCACCTTTGGAAAATCAAAACTGGTCCAATCTTGAAGATATTTCTCAAACTGAACTGGATGAGCTTACTAATGATGTTTAAAGACAGATACAGAGCAGCTGTGCAAGCCATAGCGGCCAGTTTGTACAACAAAATGTCAGCTCCACTGAACTTTGACCCCAAATACGCTGAGCCCACAACACGTGTCCAATGAGATTCACGCCTTAGCAGGAGGTAGATGTTATGGGGGTTAAAATATTAGTGTAGACAAAAACGATTTAGAGGTTAAATTTGAATTGTTAACTCGCTGAGGACTGTTAACTACCAGGACTTTACTAGAGTGGACAAGGATACAAGAATAAAAATAATATTAAGATTGTCTACATTTCAGTGTATTCAGCATTGTTTTCTGCGCTTCATTCTATCCAACTATTCGCTCTTGCACATTTGATCTGAAACATCCTAACTGGAAGCCAGTATAGCATTTTCTATCGGTTATAGACTGCTTTTGGAAGACCTGAGAGTAATGCATTACAGTATCTGATCCTACCCTGTGTATAGTAGAAAGAATAGCATCCTTAGGATCAACCCCTATATAGAGTTTGGTGTCATCGGCATAGCAATTAAACAAATGCTATGCTTGCAATTAATGACCACTAGTGGTAACATTTACAGGCTATTTTTTCAAAGAAGCCTTCATAGCATCCTAAGAACTCATGACTGCTAATGTTTGTCAGAAGATAGAAGAAGAAATGCCACAAAGTGCTTTTTCTTTCTGCAGCAGTGACTTTAAATGGTGTGGTCAAGAAATATCTCATGTGTTACACAACATATGTAATATTGTAATAAGGAGATAATCACAAAATGTGTATTTTCCACTTGAAATACATAAAAGCTACTCATAGCTTAGCATGCAGCAGCATCAAACATGCAGCGCTTAGTTCAGATATGATATTTGGCAGTATTAAGACGTGTGTGATCTGGACACCAGCTTCTGTTAAACAAGACTAAAAGAAACAAGATGGCCCAACAACGTGAGGTTCCATGTGTCAACCGAACAACCCTAAATGTTGACCTGCTGGGGGCACTAGTTAAAACCTCAGACGATCAACAAAGACAGTTGGCTTCATGTACCGACCGACATTGTCTTTTCTAGGGCAAAGCTGCTAGCTTAGCTAAAATAACTGTTGATGTGTTTGCTTTGTCATCATGGCCTTTCAACCCACTATGAAAAATCTCATCTGCTTTGCTGACCAGATATCAAATGTCCTCATCTTCGTTCTTGTCTTTTTGTGCTTTTGGGTTGGCTGTTGTCTTTGACGTGATTCACGCCGTCATCTATGTTGTAAAGCTACAACATTATTACTGCTGTAATATAATGCATAGCGCTGGGTTAAGCTTTTTTCTCTAATCTCAACCAAACTCGTTGACTGTATCCACTAAGAGACAGCATCCCTGGTAAGGTACTGTTATCTGTTAGTCCTGTTGTATGGAAAACCACCGCCAGGCTGGGTCACAGGTTCTGACAATAGCTTCATGCACAAATTTGCACCATTGACCAATAGCAAACTGTTGACAGTACTGACCTTTGCTAACTTGAAGAGCTACTGTGACTGACTAGCACTAGCATGTTTCCGGCTGGCTAGTGTGTTGGCTGTTAGCTTTCCAGCTACAGCAGGTTACGAACTAGTAACGACAACCTAGCAAGTAGTCCAACAGTCAAGCTTCTACCACCACCTATTTTGCAAGGACACGCAGGTAAACTCTTTGCACTTCACACTTTCTGGTGTGAGCAGAACTTAACCGAGATAAGGAGAGAGATAACATCATTGGGTAAGTTTCCATTCACCTGTTTTTATGCGCGTGGTAACAGGTGGACTTAAATGCCAGAAATAAAATCAAAATGCTCTGGGTTGTTTTCATTTCATTAAACCAATCACAATCGTCCTGGGCGGTGCTAAGCTCCGGATGCAGCGACGGTGGCTCTGCAAAATAGTCTCAGGAAGGAACTTGTTTTGGGGGAACATTTGCACCCTGGTAAAAGAAAACATCACAAACAATATTAAATGCAGTTAACTGTTCACACCATACAGTAACTTGAGCTATTTAAATTAGCTGCATACATGGTTAAACGTTTTACCAGTCCATACTTCGTCCACAGCAAGCCTGCCACAATCGGTCCCAAAACGTCCCAGTTAGAGAGATAAAGGTGCTCTGAAAGATGTCATGCGTTTTTCAGGCTACAACATTTAGGGAGGGGGAGGGGACGGGATGTGGAGGAGGGAGGGGCGAGCTAGCCTCGTTTTGTTTGAAAATACTTCGGACGTCAACAAGAAGTAACGTCACCCAACATCGCTTGGAGCACCTTTTAATGCCATAAACATATTCTTCGTAAATCTTTACAATAATTCCCTGAAAGAACCAAGCAAGCCTGCCTTGTTGCATGATCCAAATTTTCTTCAAAACTTGCCTTTTTTTAAGCGTGTAGCTTGCTAGCTCGAAGTTTGTTGTTGTTTCCCGAAGCGAACATTGCCGGATGTGAGGAGGTTATCCTGGAAACGTACCGTCGCCGTTACAGATTACCACTGAAGCCTCAACCTCTAGACTAGATACTAACACAAAAAACATCAGATCTGTGTGGAGCAATGAGGAGACTGTAACCTTTCTCACATTAATGCTAGTGCTGTCGGTTAAACGCGTTAACGGCGTTAACGCAAACCCATTTTAACGGCGTCAATTTTTTTATTGCGGGATTAACGTTCTTAAATGGCCTAACAAACTTTGTAGTTTTTTTCATATGCTGTTGCAACAACTAGTAATGTTAGAAAAACTACAACACCACACCGGATCTAGCTAGACCGGAAACAAAACAGGCACGGCGCACACACTTGTTTGGGCTTCCGAGCCGGCCAAAGAGTAGTAGGCTAACGTTACGTTTTGAGTGGATGGTGAGCACGAGACGCCGAAATGGATGCCAATAAGATTGTGAATGGAAAGTTTACTTTTAAAAAGTTGCCAAATGGTTCCATTGACGAGACCAAAGTGATCTGTGTGTTTTGTCGTTGTGAACTGAGCTATCATCGCAGCACGTCCAATCTGAAATACCACTTGATGGCCAAGCACACGGCTGATGCCAATTCTCCGCCCCCTCGTCAAAGCCAGGCCGATACACTTTTCCATGTTGATAAGAGCATTAAAATGAGGGACACAAGGGATAGATAAAAATGTGCAATAATTGCGAGTTAACTATGACATTGATGTGATTAATCGCGATTTAAATATTTTAAATCGTTTGACAGCACTAATTAATACATGAAACAAACAGAAATGCCATATTTCCATCATGTTTTGTACATCGTTTGAGGTTTAACCGGCACTCTTTTAAAAGTTGTGTCATCTTGTTGCAGCCTCTACTTTTGCAAAGGTTTAATGTCACCTGACCGGAGAATTAGCTCCACCAGTTGTTTATCTCAATGCCAACAGTAGTGTTGGATAGTGTATTCATTCGGAATTTCTTTTGCCAATTTTCGGGAAATTTGGTCAAAATTGTCGCTACATTTGGATGGAAACCTAGCTAATGGCGAGGCACAACGTGTGTTCTTCATCCTAAAAATGTAGGCAATAGTAAAACAAAAGCAAATGTACCATATAAAGTCTGCATCAATGACACATGGAGCCTTATATTTAATGATGTTCAAGTCAGCTTAGGATACTTATTAAAACATTGCAGTCTACTGATAATATACTGTAGTATTGTACTCCACGCCTTTTGTTGTTGGTGAAGTTGTTTTACCACGTTGACATTTTTGGAGGTTGCTCCAAACCGAGGGTGACTCTAAAATGAGAGGAAATGTTTATGGATAGAACCGGGCCATGGTTTTGTTCTGCTCTTACCAGTGAATCTCTGCATGCTCTTAAGTCTTAACAAAATTACAACGTGGATTAATTTTTTACTCATTCAGTGCTTTGTTGTTAAACTTTGTCTCTTTTTGCTCTCTCCCCCCGCCCTCTTAGGGACTTGGTGTCAAGCCAGCGCCCTGTCAGCACCACCACCACTTCTTCCAGAAACTTCTTCTCTACATTCCTGCCGCATGGCAGACGCACTCCGGGTAAAGTGCCTCAGTTCACCACCGGGTCCTCGCCAAGCCAGTTAGCAGTGGGCAGGAAGGACCCACCAACCAGCCTGGTAAGAGTGGGGCATGTTTTCAAAAGATTAAAAGCTCAGTGGGATTGAAAACAAGGAATTATATTATTTGATTAAAGCAGGTCACTGCAGCAGCAGAATTCCAAAATGTCCAAACAACTTTGTGCAGTTGCGTGGATGTTTTTAAAATTAGTGTGCAGGTCTTGTGACCAATCAAAGGCCACAGAGCTAAGCATGATAAGCTGCAGTCCCTTTAATGTCCACTAGTTGCTGATCCAAGAAAACACCGACTGTATTGAAGTGTATAGGGAAACCCCTTAACAACTTCCAAAGTCCAGAAGTTTTTTTTTACAGAAGTTTAGCTCCCGGGAGATCATTGGCCTTCTTATTCTGTGAGTCTGATTGGAGATTTTGGCCATTTGGAAATGGCCATCCCTTCATCAATGATCATTCAGAGGCATGGAACTCTAAACCCAAACTGACCATCTCTCAGTGGCTATCCTGATCTTAGAATTGTTAGACAGGCATCTCAGTCTGTCACACTATCACCAAGGCCAGGCTTTAAAACGTCTCTTCGGAGACCTGTAGGGAGCAACACAGATGTTCCAGTTATGCTACAAGTTATAGCTGTAATCTCTGGCGGCCATTTTGTTGGTTCCCAACATTATGAGTGGCTGATAGATTTCTGACCTGAGATCCTCTTCTGTATCTAAAATTAATTTGTCTTTTCTAGCCTGCAAAGTGCAAAGAGGCGGTCCAAGCTAAGGAGGTGAAGCCAGTTTCCAGTCAGGCATCAACCAGTGAACCTGCAAGCTCCCAGTCCCAACAGTTAACAAACCAGTCAACCAATCAGCCCACAAACCAGCCGTCACATCCCAGACACAAGAGAATTCAGGAACATGAGAAAGAGAGGAAGGAGCTTTTCTCTAAACCACCATCACAGGTACCCTAAGGGCAGGACTGGGGGAAGTTTGGCATTCAAACTGTAATCACAGCAGTTTGGTGCACTTTTACAAAATCAGCTTTCCTTGTTCAGTCAGTTTTTATTAAATGAATAGTAACTTTTTGGGAAAATAAGTGTGCTTTCTTGCCAGGCAGAAGATGATATTGCTCTCATGTTTGTAAGCTAAGTATGTAACTAGAACCAGGAAGGGATTAGCTTAGTTTAGCATTAAGACTGGAAGCAGGAGGAAACCGCTACCCTTGCTCTCTCCAAAGTTTTAAAATGCACCTCTGAACTGCAGCAATTTACAAGTTCTATATTTTTTGTTTAACTTGTACACAAACAGAAACGATAAAATGATTGTAAAAATTGTGGTTTCGACAGGTAGTGGAACTAATTGTGGGTGAACAAGCAATCCTTGCTACAAATACATTCCCTTGAATAAACAGTTTTAACTCCATTGCGCCCATGGATGTATTAAGAGCGTGCTCCTAGCAAATCCGCCATTATAATAGCAATCCGTCATGGAACAAGTGTGCCTGCTTTTAAAGGGAATGTGAGATAACGCTCTGATTGGTTTATTGCACGTTACGCCCAAAACACATATATTAGTAATGTAGCTACTTCAGACCAACCCATTTTAGATTTGCTTCGGGCACAAGAGTCATTTACCCGCCGGTATAATAGCAACAGCACCCGAGATCCGCCCACAAAGCTACTTGCGTTTGGCGTTTGATACTTGCGTTTCAGATCGTTAAAATAGTGCCCATTGTCTGATTGTGACTGAACTAGCCAGCTAGCAAAGTGGTTATTAGCTAGAGGTAGAAAGCCAGCTAGTTGGGTGAACAGTTTTGGCTGACCAGTGCCAGCTAGCTGGCATGCTACCAGATAACTGGCTAACGACTGTAGCACCTTCATCCTAACCCGTAGGCAGTCACTCGCACGCCACACTTCCAGCACCATCATCTGAGGACAAACAAATACATGTTTGGGTACAAAAAAATGTGGGTAGGTCCTCCCTTGCTAGTCAGTGAGGATAACCATACAGTAGCACATTTGCTTTAATATTAACACATAGCACTGGTACAAATAGCTTCTCTCATTGACCAGGATGAAAGAGCTGCTAACACTGGTTGATTGATGTTAACATTACTGTAGCTTAGCTAGCTAGCCTAGCAAAAAAGTCAGTTGACTGCTAACTTTTTAACAACATTGTGTAACTGTAATTCATTGCTGCAACCAAGACTACATGATGCCCTTAAAAGCAACAGGCGAATAAATGATGAACATTGACTTAAATACCAGCTGGTTTAAGTGACAGTATAGCTGTGTTCGAAACCGTTCCCTATCGAGGAAATAGAGCACTATATAGTGTGTTCGCCATTTTGGAGTGGTGTTTGAATTCTCCGCGGTTAATTTCATTCACTTTATAGTCCACTATAAAATACCCACAATGCACAGCTAATTTAAACGTACATAAGATGTACCCTACATTTTACTCCCGTATACCACAATGCAACGCAGCTGCGTTTTCCCGCAGGTGAAGAAGAAGCAGCAGCACCCGCGGAAACTGAAAAGAAAAAAATGGAGCGGGCTTTCGTTTCTAAACAGTCGAAATGTAACATGCAACATATACCGTGCTAAGCATAAGTGAATACTGTACACCCATGCTAAAGTTGACTAAAAAGAGGAATAAAGAATCATCTTTTGGAAATTGATCTTAATGCCTTATTTAAAAAAAAAAATAGGAAAAATCCAACCTTTAAGGACACCAATTTTCTTTGTGAATGAATAATGTATCGTAAATAAATAAATGTTGTTCCTTAAAATACAGGGGGCATAAGTCAGTCCACCCCTATGTTAAATTCCCATAGAGACAAGCAGATTTTTATTTTTAAAGGTCAGTTATTTCATGGATCCAGGATACTACGCATCCTGATAAAGTTCCCTTGGCCTTTGGAATTAAAATAGCCCCACATTATCACATACCCTTCACCATACCTAGAGATTGATGATTTTTTTATTCCTCTTTTTAGTCAACTTTAGCATGGGTGTACAGAATTTACTTATGCATAGCACTGTATACAACATTTTACTATTCTCCTGAGTGCTCGGTTTGTTTCAGGGACGTATTAGAAGTGATGCTGGGCACTCCCGCCTCCGTCACACACGTAACCGGCTCATCTACTGACGCAACAATACTTTCCGTGAGAGTCTGAAATCTGGTTTGGTCATTCCTTATATAATTCACTATTTAATAAACACTATATAGAGAATAGTGAGTGAGTGAATGAGGGAGCGCTTTCGAACACAGCTTATGTGAGCACACAGCCAGACCCACTGAACAGTAGATATGCAATGTTTAATTTACATGGACTCGGAATGGAGTTTAATTTATTAGGGCATTCCTCAAGTGGGAAGGATTTGACTGACGGCGCTCTGAAAAGTGAGCATACAAATGCAATAAATTAGAGACTTTACTTAGGCATGATCAGCTGTTCCATTCAAATGAACTGCATTATGTGTGAAGTAAAGTTTTTTGGGACTGGGCGTTGATTGCATTTACACTGACAACATGCTTCCACGTGTATTCTTTTAGACACCAGAGAAAAAGGGGGAGGCAGGGGAGGTAGAGCCTCTCGGCGAGGCCTCCAGTGATTCTCTCGACTCCTACTCCAACAGCAGGAGCTGCGGAGGAGCAGCGGAGGGAGGAGGTCTTTCAGTGGAACAGCCTTTCATCAAACTCAGCCAGGAGGAATACGGAGAACACCACTCCTCCATCATGCACTGCAGGTCTGCCTTCCAAACCCTTCCAGTTTGGTTTACAGTGGCACTCAGTGGCGTTTATGAACCCATGATAAAGTTGACTAAAAGGAGGAATACAAAAATCATCTTTTGGAAATTGATCTTAATGCCTTAATTAAAAAAATGAGGAAAAATCCAACCTTTAAGGACACCAATTTTCTTTGTGAATGAATAATGTATCATAAATAACAAAATGTTCTTCCTTAAAATACAGGGGGCATAAGTAAGTACACCCCTATGTTAAATTCCCATAGAGGCAGGCAGATTTTTATTTTGAAAGGCCAGTTATTTCATGGATCCTAGGTCTTAAATAATTTTAAACAGGTCTTGATTTTCCTACGTCCGTGCAACGCTACCTCTAATGCTCTTTTTTATTTTTTCTGTAGTGTTCTAGTTCTTTCATTCTCTAGTCCAAATATTTCTTTGTATTATGACTAAAAATGAGACCAACATGCTTACATTGCAGCCAATCAGCTTCCGTGTCATTGGCGCGAGTCTCTTTCAGATTGCACCACAGACATAAAACAGATTTTATTCATCGGCTTTGGGGAAGTGCAAGTTTAGCAATACTTGGCTTAATAAAACTTAATTTAGGGCTCAGTTGATGTTGTGATAAAGGTCTTAAATTTCATTCATAATGGTCTTAAAAAGGTCTTAAAAAGTATTAAATGTGACTCGGTGAAACCTGCAGAAACTCTGTGGGCTGTGCTAAGCACCGGACAGAGCAACGGTGCCTCTGCAAAATAGCCTCGGGAAGGAACTTGTTTTGGTGGAACATGTGTACGATCTGAGGAGCAGATAACCATAGTCCTCATAAATCCACCGTAGTTTAGAATGCCAACACAAAGAAAGAGGAAGGTGACGGACATCCGGCCGAAATTAGGGACATATGGCGCAATTTCCGTATGTACCGGACCAAACCCGGAAGTGGAACATCGTCCATGTAGACAACATAAAAGATAATAACAAAACCTAAAACGCTCATTCTTCTCTCTTTTTTGCATTTCTCCTTCTTCCAGGGTTGACTGTTCTGGTCGCCGGGTTGCCAGTTTGGACGTCGATGGAGTCATCAAAGTAAATCTGCGTCATTTATCTTTTGGGGTTGTACAAACATCCCCTAGTAAACAAAACATGAGTTGGTTATAGAGTATTCTCCTAGCCTGACAAGCCAGACCCACATCAAGATGTTGGGTCTGGGAACTCACAATTGGCAGGGCTCAATCCGAGGGGCGGGATAAACGGTTGTCTTTCAGATTCCCTCTGTACGCAATAGGATAGCGCTACAACCAACCAGAGCAACGCTAGTTGATAGATTCAACTTTAAACTCTGAACACATCTTCCTTTTTTAAGAATGACTTCAGTGCCGTTCTTTGTTCTTTTCTCAAAGAAAAGCTTAACTCCAAGTCTTCCAGAGTCGCGGCCAAAGCCGATTTGAGAGATCGCTGTTCTCCAGCAGTAGCAGCCATCTTCTTTGTTTTCAAGTAGCAGGGAATTCACGCAGAACCGTCGCAACACTGCCATCACTATGTTAAGCCCGCCCACCGACTCTATACACGATGTGATTGGCCTGACTAGAGTTTGGTTTTTCCAGCTCGCAAGCCAACGGAGAGTTGCTAGACGACCCTGGCTGCAAATTATATTTGCTGCCACTAGGGAGCGTCTAAATTTCTAGGCTAGTATTCTCCTACCGTGCCTCTCATCTTCGGAATGGCCTCCCACTACATGATAAAGAAGCTCACTCAGTTGACATTTTTAAATCACGTATTGTCTTATGTTGCTGGTTTTGTAGTTTATTAATACTGCTTTAATGCTGTTCAATTGTTTTCTTGCTGTGTGTTATTTCTGTGTTCCTTTTAATTGTAAAGTGCACTGAGAGCATGTCTAATGGTGATGTTACACTTTAAATACAGTTTGATTGATTGATTTTCCTCAGGTGTGGTCATTCAACCCCATCATGCAGACCAAAGCAACCATCATGTCCAAGTCTCCTCTGCTGTCTCTGGAGTGGGCCACCAAACCAGACAGACTGGTACGAAAAACAAACGGACTGCACATTAGCTGAGTACAGTGACACTAGTCTCGCGTTGCCAGACCTTCCTCCACAGGGCTGCGGAGGAGGGTCTGGCTAGTCCACACAGCATAAAATAAGATTTTTTTTTATGATTGAAATGATTAGCTGATTAAACACTTAGTTGATCGACAGAACAGTTTGGATCGATTCAAGTTTCTAAAATGTGTGAGGATTTTTCTGCATTGAGTACTTTAAGTACATTTTCCTGATGATGCTTAACTACTTTTACTTAACTAACATTGTCAAAGCAGGAATTGTACTTGTAACAGAGTATTTTTACTAGGGATGCACCAAATCCAGATTTTTTTGGGTTCGGCCGAATACCGAATCCATTGGTTAAGATTCTGCCGAAACCGAATACCGACTTTTTGGATGCTTATAGGCCTTAGTGGTCCCCTAATACTGTATCTGAAGTCTCTTTTATATAGGCCTTAGTGGTCCCCTAATACTGTATCTGAAGTCTCTTTTATATAGGCCTTAGTGGTCCCCTAATACTGTATCTGAAGTCTCTTTTATATAGGCCTTAGTGGTCCCCTAATACTGTATCTGAAGTCTCTTTTATATAGACCTTAGTGGTCCCCTAATACTGTATCTGAAGTCTCTTTTATATAGGCCTTAGTGGTCCCCTAATACTGTATATGAAGTCTTTTATATAGGCCTTAGTGGTCCCCTAATACTGTATATGAAGTCTCTTTTATATAGGCCTTAGTGGTCCCCTAATACTGTATATGAAGTCTCTTTTATATAGACCTTAGTGGTCCCCTAATACTGTATATGAAGTCTCTTTTATATAGACCTTAGTGGTCCCCTAATACTGTATCTGAAGTCTCTTTTATATAGGCCTTAGTGGTCCCCTAATACTGTATATGAAGTCTCTTTTATATAGACCTTAGTGGTCCCCTAATACTGTATCTGAAGTCTCTTTTATATAGGCCTCAGTGGTCCCCTAATACTGTATCTGAAGTCTCTTTCCTGAAAATTCAGCCTTGGTGCAGAATTTTCTCGTTTTCAAGCCATGATGTCTCTCTCTGTCTCATGGGCGGGACAAATTCTCTGGGCGGACAGAGAAAGGGGAGGTAACCTTTCCCCTTATGATGTCATAAAGGGAAGATTCCAGATCAGCCCATCTGAGCTTTCATTTTCTCAAAGGCAGAGCAGGATACCCAGGGCTTGGTTTACACCTATCACCATATCTAGCCACTGGGGGGGGGGGGCATATGCAGGCTAGGGGAACTCACATTAATGTTTAAAAACCTCATAAAGTGAAATTTTCATGCCATGGGACCTTTTAACACAAGTTTTTAGCAGTGACTGTCCTTCCTTTGCCGTACCTGAAGTTGCTGCATTTTGGCTGCTGTCTGTAGATTCCTTCATGCACAACTCGTATTCTTTCGGATGTTTCATACGCAAATGTTTTAACAGCGGCGATATTGCGTATTGTTTAGGGTCCTCGCCACCACGAGACAAATCGGCATTGCAAATTGAACATGAACATGAATGGCCTTCTTTTGACCGAAAGTACTGCTAAACAACACTTTTTCTGCTCACAAGTTCCATTTTCACTTTCTCACAGCCTACTGTATTGAATGCTCCACCTACGTAAACACCTTCCCGTAAGCATAGCGCGTGTAGTGCAAGCGTAGGGTTTGGTGGAAAAAAATTCTAAGGTTTGACAGAAACCGAATCCCGTCAAAAAACCCAATATTCAGCTGAATCCTATCCCTGCATTCGGTGCATCCCTAATTTTTACCGTGTGGTATTACTACTTTTACTTAGGGAAAGGATCTGAATACTTCCTCCACCACTGCTAACAAGTAACATGTCACATTATGGGAATTACCTCCCATGTTGGGACTACATTTTAGGGTCCTTGGTTAAGGTTAGGCGTTCGGTAAGGCACATAGTAGGTTATAGTAAAGGTTAGCATCTCAGGTTAATGTGTGTAGGTCAATGAAAGGGCCCTCTAAGTAACTAAAACTCTGTGTGTGTGGTCAGTTATTACTAGGCAGCGGTGTAGGCACAGTGCGGCTGTATGATACGGACGCCAAGAAGAATCTTTATGAGATGAACATCGATGAAACTCATCCACGGTAATCCTGCTCTGTTTTTGATTTTTTTTAACACACATTTCTCTGAATTGAGTGAGTTAAACTGGTTTAAATTCCGTTGCCACCTGATCATTATGCTATATGTAAATGTATGTGTACCAAGACATTGGACTAAACGCCAAAGGTTTGCTGTTTTATGGGGAGTTTAGTCTCGCATTGCCAGACCTTCCTCCACAGCGCTACGCAGGAGGGTCTAGCTAGTTCACACAACATTCCGGGATGGGAGAAAAACATGCTCTGGTTTGTTGGCATTTCTTTAAACCAATCACAATCGTCTCGTGCGGTGCCAAGCACCGGACGCAGGTACGGTGGCTCTGCAAAATAGCCTCGGGAAGGAACTTGTTTTGGTGGAACATGTGCACGTAGGGAGGCAAGCTCTGGAATGAAAATGCCTGTCGAGTTTGAGAATTTTACTCAAAAAAAAAAGATAACTAGAAAATGCATTTCCTGCAGAAAATGCGTGGGAATGCTGAATAGCTGAATTGCTAAAGCTAAACTGGATGAATAGCTTAAATCAGTAAGAAGAAGTTGAAGTAGTGAAAATAGTTGAAAAAGTGGAAATTGGTAGAATGAGTATGAATTTCATTAAAAAGTTGAATAATACCACTAATGTATAAAATAATTTATTTTTATTTTATCTGAAATTATGAATCGGTATGTAAAACTTACAAATGCTGTAAGAAATATTGATGAAAATGCAGAAATATGGAACAAATTGTTTGAAAAAATCTCCAATGCATTGCACTACACTGCTGAAAAACTTGGAAGTTGGAAGCTGAACTGCACATAAGTTAAGAGCTGAAATACATTTTAGAAAAGCTGGAAGCTAAACTGTAATACTGTCAAAAGTGGAAGTTTCAATGAATTGACTAAAAATACTTATTATCAGCCATATCCATTGCAATGAATTGCCTGAAAAGGCTGAAAGACTGCTGATGCTGTCGGTGAAAGTGCCGTCATGGTGACGAGTGTTTGTAAACATCCTTTGATCAGTTAACGACTGTGTCACCTGCTGTTAAACTGCCACCTGTAAAAAATCCTTAAATGATCACTAAACTTAAACAGCTTTTTCACGACAACTGTAAAAGATATCAAACTGAAGCCATATCCTAATACCTGAAGTTTTGGTGAACATTTTAAAGTTTGTTTGGCGTTTTTAGGTGAAAGTATAGAGGTGCTGAACATTTTGGGAGCGGAAGAAGATTTGAAGGATTTGAAGCATGCTCTCATTGACTTCAATGTTTAAAAAAAGTGTTAAAAAGTTTAATATTTAAAAAAGTATAAATAGTAGAAAAAAAGTTGAGAAGTCCCATCATTAGCTGAAAGAGCTGAACATTTTAAAAGTTAAATGGTTTTAATAGCTGAACGTATGCAGAAGTTATGGAGAGCCAAAAAACGTACGGAAGAGGGAATAAAAACAAGAAACGGAAACAGACAGACCGACAGACAGAGACAGACAAACGGGGACAGACAGAGAGAGACCGAGACAGGGAGAAACAGACAGAGAGAGACAGGGAGAAACACAGACAGAGAGAGAGACCGACAGAGAGACAGACAGAGAGAGATGGAGACACACAGAGACAGAGAGATACAGAGACAGACAGACAGAAGTGGAACGCAAAAGATATAGACTAATGTTCATATTACTGCCTGTAGTATTCAATTCAACTGTCTGAAAGTGTTGTCATGGTAACGTATAACCCGTGAAAACACCCTTTGATCTCTGTGATGAGATCTGTTTGATGTTTAATCAGTTAACGACCGTGTCACCTGCTGAAACTGTCAGCTGTGCCCCACTGGAGCTATTCAAACACACTGAGAGCAAGCTCTCAAATTATGGCTCAGACTGCTAAAACGAAGAGGGGTATCGGTGAAATGATGTAATCGTGACCACGACAAGGCCTTTATGAACACATCCATATAAAATTTATGTTGATAAACTTAAAAATGTGGGCATAGCGGCGATTTTAAAAAAAGTGGTTCGCTCTGCGTTTTGCTCAGAAATGTGGAGAATGTTAAACAGGGCAGCGAATGGAGGAAGATGTGGAACTCTTGTCATTTGGAAGCTCACAGAACCAAAAGTACAAGTCATATCGCATAACTGAGCACATTGGCAGAAACTAGACAAAAATATCTACGTTTTGATGTACAAGCTATGCAGGACAAGTAAAAATAGTGAGAGTGAGAGCAATTTATAGAGAAGGGACAAAGATAATTTTTTTTAAGGCTCTGTGCTCCGGTCGATGACATCATCCACTCTAGCTCACGCAATACACACACTGTTTAATAAATAAAATTTCCTGAAACGAACACTAAACTTTAACAGCTTTTTCACAAAAACTGTACAAGATATCAAAACACTGAGCACCCCGAATACCTGAATATTTTGTGAACAGTTTAAAGTTTGAATCACGCCTGTAGCTGAAAGAATGTAGGAGGAGATACATTTTGAAGCAGAAGAGGATTTGAAGGATTTGAAGCTTGCTCTCATTAAGTTTAATGTTAAAATAAAATGTTTAAAAGCTTAAAATTTTTATTTACTAAATCGGAGACTTGGGTAAAAACTATATGCTTGAGCATTGCATTTTGTCAAGTAGCGATGAAAAATGCTTGTTGTTGAAGTACACATTCTGATGTTAATATGTCCCTCCACTGTCTCCCAGGATCTTGTCTTTAGCCTGCAGTCCCAGTGGTTCGTCGTTTGTCTGCTCAGCTGCAGCTGTCAGTCAATCCGGAAGTGTCGACTCTGCACCTCGACTCCCGATACCGGTGTCTGGACAGCTGCTGCTCTGGGACACCAAGACGGTCAAACAACAGGTAAAAAAAAAACAAGCTAGTTCAGGAATAGTTTTGTAGCTAATGAACTAGTGCATCAGAGCAGTGCTAGGAGTTAAAAGAGTATTCCACCAATTTTGAATTGCACTCCTACAACACCGACTGACTCACAATGGACTTTTTCCAAAATGATCAAAAACTTGGGAACGTTTAAGTCATCAGACAAATCACGATGGTTGTAAAATTGGTCAAGTGAGGGTTTGAACTAATTGCATTGACTATGTAACATTATCCATTAAATTTAGGTTAATTTACTGTGAATGATGGACTTTGGCTGATGTGAAGCATCCGTGTTTGTTTGCGTTTTCAGACATCACCATATTATTAAGTGCCAAGAAATATCAAGAGTTTTCAGAAAAGATTTTTGTCATAATTTACAACTTGGATGTTGACATGAAAGTTATTTACAAGTCATACAATCATTAATGCTACTATGTTAGCATGCTCACAGCTGCCATGTAAACACATTTGTTTGCTTGCCACTAATATGCTAACATTGAGTATGTAACAATCAGCTCTATGGTAATGTTTAGCATGTAATGTTTATGCATGCTAACATGATCAACGTTACACGGTAACACTAATATGGTAATTGTAAGTTTAGCATTAGCATGTTTAGCATACAGTACCTGGCTTTGTGGAAGACTTGGGTAGGCGTATTCGGTTGGGGGATTTAGGTGCCATTCCTCAAGAAAATGTGACGTTTTTCAATAATAATTGAATAACATTTTGTGTCTGTAAGTGTTTTTTTTGCGTCTCATTGTAGTCGTGTTTTATTGCTTTTTGGTCATTTTTGTTTTCTTTGGGGTTGTTTTGGGTGTGGTCATGTGGCATCTCTTTGTAGTCATTTTGTGTCCCTTTGTGGTAGTTTTGTGTCTCTTTTTTTTTTTTTACATCATTTTGGACTATTCTCATCACCATATCTGTCTAAAACATTGGAAAAGCTAGAGGAAATCATAAATAAATAAAACTCAAAAAGCTTAAAGATAAAACTTAGAGCTAAAGAAGTCCAACTACAATCGTTAGATTTAAGAAAAAATCTTTTAGTACATTCATTTAGCTTAGGTGCTGCCTAAAACGGCTCGGGTGCTGCGCCTAAACCTTATATAGCAGGGAAAACCCTGCATAAGCTTAAGTGTATTTAATTCATGTGACTGTAGTATAATCGGTGTGCTTTCTGTCTCTCAGCTCCAATTCTCTTTAGAACCTGAACCAGTAGCCATTAACTGCACAGCCTTCAACCACAATGGAAACCTGCTGGTGACCGGAGCTGCTGACGGAGTCATCAGACTGTTTGGTCAGTGTTTATCAGGAATACAACTGATGATTATTTTCATTGTAGATAAATTATCGAATCATTATTTTCCTCTGCTGACTTTTTACGATCACTTGCCGTGTAAAATCTCAGAAATGATGACAGATGACCTTCATTGCTTCAAGAGCTCAAAGTGACATCTTTCGAAATATGTATTTCTATAAAAGTGTATAAAAAAATAGGCTACGTTAAATTATTTCAAGGGACATTAATGATGAGGGGGTCCCCAGTATATTTCTTATCCTGTAATGCAGTGATTACCAACCAGGGGTTCTTCTGATGTTGTCAGGTTGTACGTGGAAAGATTGTGGAGTAACTCAACTAATTTGAAAAAATTTAAATTATGATGTGATTAAAAAATATATATCAGCTGTAGTGCCTGAACACTACATTTTGCAGTTATGTAACAGTGTGTGTAAACTAGTTAGCAAGCGAGCGAAAATAAGTAGCTGAAAATATTGCATGAGCGGCTAAATTGGTTGGTTAAAAGTACTGACTAAACAGTTAAAATAGTTAGCTAAAAGTAATGACTAAACAGTTGAAATAGTTAGCTAAAAGTACTGACTGAGCAGTTGAAATAGTTAGCTAAAATGACTGACAAACAGTTGAAGTAGTTAGCTTAATGTACTGACTAAACAGTTGAAATAGTTGGCTAAATGTACCGAGTAAACCGTTGAAATAGTTGGATAAATGTACTGACTAAATAGTTGAAATAGTTAGCTAAAAATACTGACTAACAATTGAAATAGTTGGCTAAATGTACTGAGTAAACAGCTGAAATAGTTAGCTAAAAGTACTGACTTAACTGTTGAAGTAGTTATATAGTAATGGAACAATGGTTAGGGTTAGAAACATTCAGCTTCACTTTAAGTTGTTGTAGTAGTAGTAGTTACTAACCATCCAACCTAATTTGCATTTGGTAAATATATAGGGAATTGATGAAGACCATTGCTGTAAGTGGTCCTTGGCGGAAAAAAGATTGCAAACCTCTGCATTTAACAGCACATTGTGCAGTACAGTACATTAATGTGTAGCTACTGTGGTGACTTTTAGATACCACACTACATTCAGCTGCTGTGTGTAAACCTAGTTCTACTTTTTTGATTTTGGAGTACTTTCTGTAACATTTACGTATGAATCACACAGTCCTCTGAATTCTCTGCTGTAGATATGCAGCGGTACGAGAGCGCTATGAGCTGGAGAGCTCACGACGGAGAAGTTTATAGTGTAGAGTTCAGCTACGATGAAAACACAGTCTTCAGCATCGGAGAAGATGGCAAGGTGTGTGTTTTATTTTGTAGAAAACCCGTCATGATAACAGAATTTCTATAGATCATAATAATGTCTTTTAAATCTTGGACATCTTACAGAGCAAGTTTCATGTTTGGAAATGAACTGCCACAACTGTTGTGTGTGTGTGTGTGTGTGTGTGTGTGTGTGTGTGTGTGTGTGTGTGTGTGTGTGTGTGTGTGTGTGTGTGTGTGTGTGTGTGTGTGTGTGTGTGTGTGTGTGTGTGTGTGTGTGTGTGTGTGTGTGTGTGTGTGTGTGTGTGTGTGTAGTTCATCCAGTGGAACATCCATCGGTGTGGGGTGAAGCAGTCGGATCAGGTTTTACCTCAGGATGCCACCGGGCCCTTCATCCTGTCAGGATACAGTGGATACAAACAGGTAGTTAGTGTTTCCATGTTAAACAGGTTTGCAATAGCTTTTTATGTTTGTTTATATTTATAATGTACTTCTATTTTACTAAAGCACTAGCCAACCTGGATGATATCACAGTTTTAATAAATAAGGTCACAGGAAAATAAATGTTGCTGATGGAGTATTAGGTCAAAGAATGAAACGGATCAAATCAAATGAAGGCAATGACGCATTGATGTCTCAACTTGTGAATGAACTCTTGTTCAGGTTCAGGTTCCTCGAGGTCGACTCTTTGCCTTTGACTCTGAAGGCCAACACATCCTGACCTGTTCCAGCACCGGAGGACTCATATACAGAGTAAATACACCATCATTAGACAAGATACATCTTTATTTATCCTGAAGGAAATTGCTGTGCAGCAGTTGCAATTCATCATCGTTTGTGCAAATCTTGTTCACACTCAAGTGAACAAAACTCTAAATTATCGTGAATATATTTTTTCAGCTTCTTATATGGCTCTTTAAAATGTTTTTTTTTTTGTACAATTTTGATTTTATTTCAGCTTTTTTTTTTAACCCTTGTGTTGTCTTCATTTCAACCTTGAAAAAAAACACATTTGTGACGCCTTTTTCACAATTTCTTTTTGCTTTTTCAAATGTTTTTAAATTTTTCTTCTACACATTTTCAGCGCTTATTTCTACGTCCAATATTTTCTGATTCTAAAACTTAAAAAAAAATTTTTTTTTAAACGACCCAATGTGACCCGAAGTCAACACAAGTGTTAAATAAGTTAGACAAACATAATTGTAAATAGTTACTGAAGTTTTTACTGGTTAAACCAACATGAACATTTTCATTTTAATTACTTTTTTTTGTCATTTGTAGATCACTTTTGTGTTTGTTTTGTTTTCCCTTGCTGAATCAAAATGAATATTTTCGTTTAAACTGTTTTATATTTAGATTTTATAACGTGTCTCCCTTTTCACCTCCCTCTCTTCCCAGCTGACCAATGGGGAGCCGGCTCTGGAGAGCGTACTGTCACTGGGTGGGCACAAAGCGCCAGTGGTGACAGTTGATTGGTGCTCGGCGGTGGACTGTGGCACCTGCCTGACCGCCTCCATGGATGGGAAGATTAAACTGAGCACGCTCCTGGCACAGAAGTCCTGAGTGATGACCTGATACACCTGAGGGGTCAAAGGGGTTATAATCAACTGATTCACTTTGCTCAGTCACTGATGGAGATTATTCCATAATCTGATAAATACAGGATGTCATCTCTTCCATGATGTGAAAACTCACCAACCTGTTATTAATTCATATTAACATTAAAATCCCACTGAAAGTTCAATCTGAGGGTAGGTTTCTTTCTAAGGGCACCTTGGCTCCAACCAGTCCACAATCTGTTCTTGGTCCGCGTGGGGACTTAAACCAGCGACCTCCAGTTCTGAGAGCCAAGTCCCTACAGACTGAGCTACTGCTACACCAAAGCTCACCGAAGTGGAACATATGACCGGAGCAAAGATTAAACTGTCTAGCGTGTATCCTGCCAAACCATGCCCATCCGGGTAAAATACCAAGTTTTTAGATAAGGGGGAACCAGCAACTCCCGTTTTCTGCAAGTTGAAATGAGGGTTTTTGTCAGTGGTTTACTTAAACTTAGATAGTTTGTGTTATTGTTTGACTTTCAGGTCAGATCTAACAACGCAACATCATGACTTCGCGTAAACATACACGCCACTTCTCTAAAGCCAAGTGGCGTGTTATCTGTATGCATTTTGAGCTATCCACATGTATATCTATGCTGTATACAGCAGATGGCACAGCGCAAACATACACGTGGCGTGTTTTCGCAAGGCTACGGTTGGTTTTAACGTCCCACGCGGGGGAAAAGAAAAACCGGTTGGGATTAGGAAAAGAAGAACTGGGTTGGGTTTAAGAAAAGAAGAACGGTTATGGTTACAACACACGCGGGATGCGTGGATTTTCGCCATTTCATACAACTCGCTACGGCGTCAATTCACACGCAAACGCAAGGTAATGTAAGTCAATGGAGGACAAACGGCGTTGGTAAACACTCTGAATAGCGAATGTGCGTCTTCATAGCACGCCAATAACGCCATACAAATTGGCGTGTCATACATACGCCACTTCATGAGAACAGTTAGCTTAGCTTCTGGTCTGCTTTTCCAAACATAGGGCCGTGCCGACTGCCATACAAGTTAATGTTTTGTACTGTACTGTATGGTATTGTACTGTAATGAAGCAACGTCATCATACAGAAACATGTATCTGTGCCAGGTAAAGTAAAAAGTATTTAGAAGGGCATGCGAAAACAGCATTTTGACGCTAAACATTATGTACTTGGACCAAAATGGAAATGTTTGGATTTGAAAGTATAAGGAACACTACTAGAAAGCTACAGAACGATATTTAAACAGAAAGTTATAAACTCGAATGACTGCTTTGAGTTTCCATCGTCTCTCAGTCTGCAGCAGCAGTGGCTGCTGCTTTACGCCGCGGGGGGAGCCCTAACAGCCTGTGCTGTAATTCCATACACCGAAGAAGTAGTGGCAGCCACAACAATAACACACAGATACACTGAGAAGAACATCTACGAAATGTCCCGTTTTTAGCTCGGATATTCTATTTTAACGCATATAGGCAGAACGTTTCCGCGAATAGCCCAAATCAAATCTGCACGGGAGGTCAAATCAGGCGCCATGTTGTATTATTAAAAGGAAATAACATGCTGTAGTTGTTGTGACGCGCAACCAATAGAAGCTAACTAGCTGCATCGTTAGCTTGTTTACAACCAGCTCGGTTTTATCTTTAATGTCACTGGTCTCTGGCACCGCGCGCAAACATGGAGAGCTTGTACAAGCGGAAAATGTTCGCGTCGATGCGGAAAACCAAGGTGGACGCATCAAAGAAAAGAAAAGTAATCGGCTTGCCGGCCTCCATCCTAGACGACAGTGACGAAGGCTCCTTCACCTCGTCCTCCTCCGGGTCCCAA
Source organism: Zingel zingel (assembly GCA_023566125.1). Taxonomy (NCBI): domain Eukaryota; kingdom Metazoa; phylum Chordata; class Actinopteri; order Perciformes; family Percidae; genus Zingel; species Zingel zingel. Next base: position 2,313,870 of record CM042329.1, on the reverse strand, counting down.
TCCGACTTCCAGAGCTCCGCGGAGGAGGACAGCGGGCAGGAGGTCCGGGGCCGGAGCGATTCCGGGGCGACTTCTAGCGACGACAGCCGCTCCGTGACCCGCAAAAAGCGCTCGTTCCTGGGAGGCGACAACAGCTCCTCGTCTTCAAGTCCCGGGGAGGAGGACACAACGGATGATGAGAAGGGGGACAGGAGCCAGCCGAAGAGGTTTGTGCAGCCCAAAAAGCGGAGCAGGCTGCAGCGACAGGACGAGTCAGACTCGGACCACGCGGAGGAGAAGCGGAGAGAGAAGGCGGAGGAGAAGCGGAGAGAGGAGGCGGAGAAGGAGAAGAAGAGGCAGAGACACAACAAGCTGCTGGCGCTATCCCGGAGGATGAAGGCCCGGGTCCCGAGCCGGAGGAGGAGCCGCCTGAAGGAGGTAACGTTACACCTTTGGACCCCCTCCCATCACACACAGTCCCTTTTTACCTTGTCTGAAAACAACTATCACAAAGCAGGACTGTCAAATCAAAGTCTTGACATAGGGATGCTCAATTATGGAGAAAAAAAAATCATAATCGCGATTATTTTCGCTCAATATTGGAATCACGATTATTTAACACGATTACTCATTACCTTTTGGAAATATGTTGCAGTTATTGAACTTGAAAACACCAAGAGCTGTGAAATTGTTCTCAAAGCTTTTCCCGTTTGAACAAAATCAGAGTTTACTTGCAGAACGTAATGTGCAAAATAGTCGTTTCTTTGTTCTGTTTTTGCGATCATTAGGAGCCGCAATTGCGAACTATGATTTCCATTAATTGCACAGCCCTGGTCTGACACGTGTTTCTATTTTCAGGGTGTGGGCGATGAGGAAGAGTCCAAAGATGGCGAGGACGAGGCTGGTGGTGATGAAGATGGAGGCGGAGGAGAAAACGGCAACGATAAACAGGCTGCAGAAAGTGAAGAGGGAGGCAGAGAGAAGGAGAAAGAAACTAAAGAGGAGAAAGAAGATGATGAAGAAGAAGAGGAGGAGGAAGAGGAGAAGTAAAACCACTCCGTGATGGAGAATAGAGGACTTTGAATGTGACAAACTAAACACTTAAACCGTCTGACTCATAATAACTTAGTCTGTACAGTTTTCCCTTCTTCTGCATCTTTTCAATTGGAAAACAACCCCCCCCCCCCCCAGAGCTGGAGTCACGAGGTTTTCACTGTCATATCTTGTTGCTAGAGAAACAGACACTGCCGTCATGCAACAAAAGAGATGTGCAGATTGCAGATGTGCAGCCTTGTGGACCTGTTATGACGTGTTCTGTGAAGGAGGCGGAGCCTGAAGGCAGCACACAGCTTTAGAGCGATGCTGAGGAAAAGTGGCTGATAGATATGTCACTCTTGGTTCAGTGTCGTATGATCATTTTATGTCATGGCAGTTTTATTTATACTTATATCCCAAAGTCACTTACCCCAGATAGATATGACACCCTGTTTCACCGACAGTTGCAACCTAAACCGGCAGCTATTGTGTGATAATTTGAAGGTGGTGTTAGCTGTTGGGGCTTTGCCGTAGCTACATAATATCCCTGTATGGCTAGCACAGAGAGTGTAGCCTGTTGGACATTGTTTTTAATGCAAAACCATGACAATTTTTTTTTTTTTTTTTTTTTTTTCACAATAACTAGCAGCAGTGTTAAATGTGCAGCATAGCGATTGTATCATTTATGCTAGCTAGATGTCAGTGCATTATGTAAAATTATGCATGGTTTTTATTTTTATTCTAATATGATTGTTTTAAAAAGAAATTCTGTTGAAGGTGTCCTGCCACACGTATTTTATTAATTTGTGGTAATGTCTGCAGTTCTACCATGGACTCTAACATTTTTTTGTGGAAGAAAAATGCCTTGGTTACCTTGTTTCAAGCCATTCTAGTGTGGTATAGAAAGCCTGCAGGAAGACTCAGCTCGATTTGTGCCAGTTCTCATTAATATTCAATGAGCTAAGCTGCTTGACTCTGATTGGCTAACGGCTAGCCAATGAGAGCCTGGCTATCAGCATCCTTTAACCAGCGCAACTGGGCGAGCTCATGAAGAGTAATGAGCTCAGGCAGCACCACGTCAGACTGACCAGCTTTTTTAATTGCCTGATTTCTTTTCAGTGGCTAGAACTTAATTTTCACATTCATGACATAACACAAACACATATGGACCTAACAACATATTTCAAAAAATGCAAGTAAAAACGTTTTTGTGTGGCAGGGCACCTTTTTTAAGAGGAGTCATTTCTCAATGGTTATCATGCACATGCCGTGAGACCAAATCATTTTAGCTCAAAGTCCACTCACTGGCTTTTTCTGGAGCTTTAAAGGTCCCATGGCATGAACATTTCACTTTCTGAGGTAGGTTTAAACCGAGCCCTGGGTATCCTGCTCTGCCTTTGAGAAAATGAAAGCTCAGATGGGCTAATCTGGAATCTTCCCTTTATGATGTCATAAGGGGAAAGGTTACCTCCTCTTTCTCTGCTTTGCCCGACCAGAGAATTTGGCCCGCCCACGAGAGAGAGAGAGAGAGAGACATCATAGCTTGCACCTTGCCTCTCGTACCTACGTCCGTAGGAACGGCGTAGATTTTACGCAGAAGCATGAATCAAGCTCTAGACACTGCTCCAGAGGCTTTCCATTTAGTGTGTCTTGTGTTTCTGCCGGAGAAGGGATCAGCAGGCAGGAGGGGGAAGCTCACCTGACTGAAATATCAGTACAAATGCTGAGGACACTGAGGTGAAGAAATGTTCCTTTATTGTTAAAAAAAAAAAAAGTCAAAGAAAGAAGTCAACTACGAGTCCCAGAGAGCATACATTGCTACAAGAAACTTCTATTCAAAGGCTTTAAAGGTCCCATGGCACGGAAATTTCACTTTATGAGGTTTTTTAACATTAATGAGTTCCCCCAGCCTGCCTATGGTCCCCCAGTGGCTAGAAATGGTGATAGGTGTAAACCGAGCCCTGGGTATCCTGCTCTGCCTTTGAGAAAATGACAGCTCAGATGGACCGATCTGGAATCTTCCCTTTATGACATCATAAGGGGAAAGGTTACCTCCCCTTTCTCTGCTTTGCCCGCCCAGATAATTTGGCCCACCCATGAGAGAGAGAGAGAGAGAGAGACATCATGGCTTTCAAACGAGCAAAGTGGCAGTTGGTCAAGGCCACACCCCCACCCTCAACCCTGCCCGCCCCCTCTCTCCTCCTCAATAGCATTTAAAGCTACAGACACAGAAATGGCACATCCTAAGTAAAGCTCATTGTGGGACTGGCTCTAGTGGCTGGAATTCTGCACCAAGGCTGTATTTCGGGAAAGAGACTTCAGATACAGTATTAGGGGACCACTAAGGTCTATATAAAAGAGACTTCAGATACAGTATTAGGGGACCACTAAGGTCTATATAAAAGAGACTTCAGATACAGTATTAGGGGACCACTAAGGTCTATATGGAAGCATCCAAAGAGCACCATGTCATGGGACCTTTAAGTTCTTGTTTAGTTCCTGACTGCAGTGACAAAGCAACTGAATGTGATGGAACTGCTTCCACAGGTCCTGGGTGGACAGTGGCTGCTGAGGCGTTTTGGCTTCTGCAGTATTCAAAGACATTGAACTCACCCAGCTGACAGCGCTCCCATTCTTCTTTGTTCTACTTTTCGTTAAAAACGTGAGATTGTGACTCTTCTTGCAAACCAGACTTTTTGTTTTTGCGTTTGCGATGAAAACCCCCGTCTGACCGGGGAGGATGTAGACTGAATGATTTCAGCCACAAACCCAAACACTCTACATTTTAATGTACAGTAGCCTGTTACTTGTTACAGTTTAAAGGCAATCTTTGCAGGAATGTCTGCATTTTTTTTTTTTGGTAAGTTTAGTCCATCTTTTCCGTGAGTTGTAAGTACATTTGACTTGACTTAGCTTCTCCAATGGCAGGATTTATTTTCAGGTTTTTATATTCTTGTAAACTGAATATCATTGGGGTTTGGACTATTGGTTGGACCAAAGAAGACTTTTGAAGATGTCAACTTGGACTTTGGAAACTTTCTGACACTTTATAGCAAAAACAATTAACTGAAATAATAATGTATAGATGACTTGATGATGAGGCTACTCCTTTGTTGCAGGCCTAGGTTATCACCCAAACTGTCCAAAAACGCCTAGAGTGTTTGACTGGAACGCCGATTAACCTAGCCAGAGAGCACAGATGTTTATTTGTCTCTGGGGACAGCGTATTGTAAAGACGATGTCGAGCTTCTCACACTCTTGAATGAATGGAGCTGGTCTAGTTGTTATTGCGTGATGCTGATACTGTCAGTATGGGAGTTTGGTCGCTTTTCAGAGACGCTCTCTAGCGTTGGATGTGAATGTCCGAATGACTCGCGGTCGATGACCTTTGACTGCTTACCAGTTGATGCTGTGACGGGTTGTACTTAGTGTCTTCATTAATCGTAGGTGTGTTTTGGGCGTAACATGCAAGAAACCAATCAGAGTGTCATCTCCCATTCCCTTTAAAAGCCAGGTGCGTTTGGATCTTGGCGCATTGCTATTATGATGGCGGATTTACACCGTAATCTTTTTACTTGTAATCTTCTGCATGTTTGTGTGTGTGTGTAACAAGCATAGTGTGCGCTCACTGTGCATAAGCCTAGGAGCATTTTACTAATGCTCTGTTAAAATAACAATGAAATGTTACGTTATTGACTTTAGACCAGGTTTTTGTTGGTCAATGGCACGATCACTTCCCACTGCCTCAAGATGGCAATACGCCCAGAATGCACCTGAACACACCTCCCTGTAAGACCAAGCACGCCCATGGGTGCACAGATGGACGCAGGTGCATTTGCTATTTAAACGATGTGGACGCTGGACGGGAAATTGACACCTGGGTCGGTCTTCAACTAGCAAAGACACTCGCTTCGAGCTTTGTGTGCGCCGGGTGTAAGATAGGACCCTCAGGCTGCTTTTACATTGCTGTGTTTAGGTTTAAAAAGGAGTATCTTTAGCTACGTTTCCACCTGGTGTTCACACTGCTCTAAAGCCCCTAAATCTGACAAAATTAAAAACTCTTCTGACCCGTTTTGGTTTGGAATCTGCGGGGTCGTGTTGCCGTCTCAACGGCCGCAAACGGACGCCAACGTTTCTCCTCCTGATTGGGTCACGACGTCTCGTTCTTTGAGACTAAGCTACTAACGTTTCCATGACAACTACAAGCAACGGGCGGAGTATACGTGCAGCCTTCTGTTTAGAATTGGGCATCGAGAACCGATTCCTACTTGGAATAGTTTCAAAAATTATGATTCCAGTAGCATCGTTTCTTTGTTGGAATCGTTGGAAGCATTTGGTTTCAAATCCGATCATCTCTTCCCAATTTAACATGCGCAAGTTTTGGTTTCCGTAGCGACCAGGCGCTTGTTATGTTGCAGCCTTGGAGCACAGTAAGCAGCGCTCTAGTCTGGCTTTATTTTACATTGAAAAAAGCCCTGTAAAACTGCAAACACCCATTGAATCAAAATAAAACGTTCCTCTTATTTATGAAAATAGACATGCGATCCGTTTCAACTCCACCCCTCAAAGAATCAGAATCGAGGATCGGAATCGAAAGGAAGAATCTGAATTGGAATCAGAATTGTTAAAATCCTAACGATGACCAACCCTACTCCTGTTTATGTCCAGTATATGAGAATGTTGATGAGATATGAGGTTAGGGCGTGTTAGCTTAAACAGAGATTAGATCTTCTACTGGAGCTAAAAACACTAGTGTGCACGGAGATCACTTTTGGCTCAAAACTCGTACATTTACATTGCTACGTTTTGGTTTTTAATCAGTCGGTCTTAAGGCAGCTACACACCGGACCGAGGTCGGTGACTCAAGTCTGTTTGGTGTGTTCCGTGCCGTCGTCCGTTGGAGGAGCTGTCGGCCTTCGTTTTGGCCGACCTGACATGCTCAGTCGGAGACAGGGCAGTCGGGACTCACCCAGAAATGGCGAGCGGGATGAGCGTGACTAGAGTCTCTCAAAATCTGACAAATCTTTTAAACTGACCTTTGTTGATCTGAAATGAAGACAGATTCAGCAACTGCACGGCCTATTTCTTGCTTGAAATGTTTTCAGAAACATGTTTCGGTGAACTATTTTAGTACAATTTGAGATTGTATTCTGAATGAGTCCAAATCCAAAATCCGGAAGCAGCAGCCAGACCCACACGTTCGTCCAATCAGCTGCCGGTTTTAAATTTTTTGGGCGACAATACAGATTAGCGCTGCCTGCTGTTATGGAGACGTATTACGTCTTGTCTCTTCAGTGTGTTCCGAGGCACTTTTTTGACCTACTCGGGGAGACTGATCAGTCACTCTGCCGAGGGTCGGCCGTCAGCCGTGTATGTAGCTGCCTTTATGAAATCTGATCCAGTTCCATTCTGTGAAGGAGGCCTGTGAGATGCAACTGACAGCTGTGAAAAAAAGACGGTGTTATATAAATAACTGAAAGATAATTTTCTTTTTTTTGGAGGCCCATTTGTTTAACCAACCGCACAGCCCCTAAAACCTTTATCACTAAATTGAATATTTCC
>CM042329.1:2247294-2302294 GCA_023566125.1 Zingel zingel | reverse complement strand
TCAGAATTCTAGCTGATAGACAGGTGTTCAAATACTTATTTGCAGCTGTATCATACAAATAAATAGTTAAAAAATCATACATTGTGATTTCTGGATTTTTGTTTTTAGATTATGTCTCTCACAGTGGACATGCACCTACGATGACAATTTCAGACCCCTCCATGATTTCCTAGTGGGAGAACCTGCAAAATAGCAGGGTGTTCAAATACTTATTTTCCTCACTGTATATATATATGTGTGTGTATATATGTATATATGTATGTATGTATATGTATGTGTATATATGTATGTATGTATATGTATGTGTATATATGTATATATATATATATACATATATATATATATATATATATATATACATATATACACATACATATACATACATATATATATATACATATACATACATATATATATATATATATATATATATATATATATATATATATATATATATATATATATATATATATATATATATATAGAGAGAGAGAGAGAGAGAGACTATATATAATGTGTGTATGTCAATGTTTCTATATCAACTTTTCAAAATAATTGCAGTTATTTAAATTTAAATGAATCTGAGTGTGAAAGGCTATACTAATTAGAAGGATATACTATTTTAGCTCTAGTTACTTTGATTTTAGGCATAACAAATACTGTATAAAACACAGCCTTGTCTTGTTCTTGTTGGGCCTAGGTACAATAGTCTGAAAGAATTTCTTAGTAGGCCTAAAATGTATTATGTTTTTGGTCCATAGCACAAATTCCTGTAATGATCAGGTTATATATGAATATTTAAATAATCTCTAACCAAATTAAACGGCAATTAAAAGATAAAACATAGACTGTAAAAACAAAAATCAAAGCAGCCTTTGAATGTATCAACCTCAGACTGTAAAATCAAAGTAGTCCCACATTGTTGCAGTAAGGTGCCGGAAGCGAGTTCTGCCGATCAGATCCGAAAGCAGCCGAGTTCGAGTAACTCAATCTCCGCCGGCGCCGCCATGATTGTTAGTGGCAGTGAAGCCTGAAGAAGGGCAATGAGGAACACCACCTGAGTTTCGCAAGTATCAGTACAGTCCGGACAGCAGCCATGGTTCAGACGTGCTCAGCGTACGGCTGTAAGAACCGCTACAATAAAGACAAAGACATTTCCTTCCACAAGTAAGGTTATTTAAATGATTTGTTTGAGCTAGTTAGCGTTAGCTGTCCAGACGTGATAGAAAAACAGTGTTTTACTGGTGAGGACTACCAAGAAAGGAGTACGCCAGCCTGCGTTTACTATTCTGCTTTTTTAAAGCGTAATTGCTCGTTGTCAACAGCACAAGGTTGGTATGATTCGACAAAAGACATTTCTTGGGTCGGTGGATTTATCTAATAAAATCGGCTCAAATACAATTCACCAAGCACCATTTTACAACGATAAATTGAAAGTCCTCTCTCACGTTCGCCAGCCAATCGCCCAGTCCCCCGTCTCAAAAGTAACAAGTCAACCTACATCGTGTTTACAATGGCGATACACAACCATTCCAGTTTCGATGCTATTAAAACTTAACTGAATAGCTTTTAAACAAATGCCTTTTTGCCGAATTTGCCAGAACATAATACATGTTTGTAAAAACACTTACTAGCATAGTCTCCAACATGTTTTTCTGACCAGAAATACGGGGATAGTAAACTCCATTTATTCTGATTGGATTCCGGCACAGCAAGGCACTGGCATTGAGGCGACAGTTCATAGAATAAAAAGTTTAGTTTTTTAAGGTGCTGCTTTATTGAACTGTGTTCTGCGTGTATGACTACCCCTTAGGAGTTTTTACCAAAAAAATGATTCCTTACAGCACCAGGCTGTAGCTAACAATTTGGACGTACAGTTTATTCCCTAAATAAAACTAAATGTATTATCAATAATCAGACTAGGAACTAATACATATCTCTTTTATGACGATAAAATAAACCTTTCAGAAGGAATAAATCCTGAGGTAGTCGAAGTAGATTAGTTTGTATATTGCACAATGAAACAAACAATGTATAGTTCAGGGAGAGGCAAAAAAAACAAAACATGGAATGAAGCCTCCACCTGAATAACATTTTACAATATTATAAAGAACACAAAATTATATTACAACAGTGACTACACAATAGTGATGGAAAAAGTAATAACAAAATATAGAAAATAATAAAAAAAAAAATAGAAACTGTGTGTGTGCGCATGTTCACTGTACATACATTTCTTATCTTGCCAGGTTTCCTCTGGCCCGGCCAGATGTTTGTGGTAAATGGGTGGCAGCGATGAGGAGAAACAACTTCAAGCCGACAAAGTACAGCAACATCTGCTCGCACCACTTCACCAAAGACTGCTTCAAGAGGGACTGCAACAACCGAGTGCTGAAGGAGAACGCCGTGCCGTCGCTTTTCACCTTCAACCTCAAGGTGAAGCGACTCGGTGCACTTCCATCGCAGAGTCGCGCGGTTATTGTAGGAAAAGCACAGGTGTTCCTAATAACATTAACAATGGGTCTGTATTAGCTCTAGGTATGGCCCGGTTTCACAGTATTCCGCGGTTCAAAGGTACACTGTGTAGGAATTTCTCCCGTCTAGCGGTGAAATTGTATTTTGCATTCAAACGAATAGTGCTCTCTAGCGCCTCGCTTTTTCAAATGTGTGTTGCAGCTACGGTGGAAGCTATGACAACATGCCTTTTTTTGGCGACGAGGATTCCTTCTCCTGTGGCTCGGCATAAGTATGATCCTCCATTATGATCTAAAGTGCAGTGCAGGCTTTCAAATTTGCCGGTGCGGTGACAAGCGCCTCTCACTGATCTCCTTCTCTGTTTCAGTCACGTGAAGCTGGCTCTGAACGAAAACGCGTTGTGGATTAGCTAGACAGGTCGGCTAGTGCTGTATGGCCCTCTCAGCCATTATAGTTTTTCAAAATGGAGGAACGACATGGAAGCCTCCTTGGACTTGCCCGTCCAATGTAAATACAGATAAGAAATTCTTCGCTTACGAGGATAAGTCAGATCATTGGCAGAGGTCATTTTACACCAATGAGGACATATTTATGAATGAAGACATTGATTTTAGCTACTAAAATACTTAAAACACTACACAGTGTACCTTTTAAAAAAAGTCACAGTTTCAAAACAACTAAAAAGTCTTCAAGGACAGAAAGTGCAGTTTAGAAATCCCTCTACCTGCCTGTGTGCAATGTGTTTTTTGTTTTTGTTTTACCCAGACATTTCTAAATAATACATTTTAAAGCTGTAATTGCAATACCGTGAAACCGGGATGTGTTTTGCTGAAGGCTATCTTACCGTCAGAATCGCGTTATTATGGATCCCACGTAACTTCTAGGCAGCTTCTTTCCACAAGCCATCACCACACTCAACACACACACTCACTACTTCACATACGGACCATGCGCAATAACCAATAACCAGTACTTTTAGTGTTTTTATTTGTTTCTTTTTTTGTGTATATATTTCTTTCAAATTCTGTGTGTATTAACATTTTGTATATTTCTTTCTAATTTGTTGTTATACTATTTATTTCTTGTCTTTTAGATTTAGATTTATAATACTGGGTGAGCTGCTGCTAAAAATTTCATTGTTCATTTTGCACAATGACTATAAATCTGCTGATTCTGAAGACCCGCCCTACGAAGCAGGCCGATTGGTTGGGGTTAGGCATTGACCTCGAGTGGTTAAGGCTAGGATAGCCGATTGGTCAGGGGATAGGACAAATCGGGTTACGTTATCTAGCGTAAGCATGGACGCCTGGCCAATAACAGCGTGTGAATGCTATTGAAGGGCGGGTCTTGCCTAGAAGTTGCGTGGGTTCCATAATAACGCGTCAGGATCTCATACCGGCCCATGCCTAATTAGCAAATATGTTCATATCATATGAACTGCCGAGGTGGGAAAACGGTTCACATCTGCCTGTAGGTCTAGTTGTATTTCTGAGATTGATATATCGGTTTGCCCTTCTATTTTGCACATTATCGAGATACATAACTACTTGTATTGGTATATTCGTTTAAACATAAACATGTCTTTAAAAGATCTACTTAACTACACATTATAAAATAAACTGATAAAAAAATTCTCTACTATAAAACTTAATATAAAGACTGTAGACCTCGCTGCACCTTGGTTGGTGCTCGACTAGTCTCGTATTGCCAGACCTTCCCCCACAGCTGCGGAGGAGGGTCCAGCTAGTCCACCCAGCATTCAGGGACGGGAGAAAAACGTGCTCTGGTTTATCGGCATTTATTTAAACCAATCACAATCGCTCTTGGGCGGTGCTGAAATCCGGACGTAGCAATGGTGCCTCTGCAACATAACCTCAGGAAGGAACTTGTTTTGGTGCAACGTGTGTACGTTCTTGTTTTAGTAAATGTAACAACTTACATTGCAGCCCGGTCTGTGGCTGCCGGTTACAGCTTACACTTAATACTGGATCAATTTCAAAGATTGTTGTTGTTCCTATCAGTCACTCACACACAAAAACAAAGGAAAATTGGGTCCAGGTTGACCTTTAACTCAATTTAGTCCTAGATTAGTTCCGAAAGCAGCATCATAACTCTTGTGTTTTTCTGTCTGACAGTCAGAGTCCCTGGAGGATCCCTTCCCCTCAGAGATCCACTTCCCCCTCTGTCTACCTCTGACCTCTGACCCACCGATGGAGGAGGAGGTGGTGGTGGAGGAGGAGGAGCCCGAGAGGAGGCTGCCCGAGATCCGGGGCGACGTGGTGGCGGTCTCCTGCGACCACAACTACACAGCGGAAGACTCTGCCCGGCAGAAGAAGCGCATCGAGCAGCTGGTGGAGCAGTTGGGGAGTCTGAAGAAGAGGCTGAAGACGATGCAGCAGAAGTGTCGGCGGCAGGAGAGACAGCTAAAGAGGCTGAAGGCGACATGCGGGACTGGCCGCAAGCTGCCAGCAGCGTCTGGAGAGGGATACGTGATTTTACCGAGACACCTCTACCACACACTCAAAGGCACTGAGTGACGAGGAACAGAGAGAGGAGAGACAAGCATGGTCAAACTGAGTGGCAGATTCAATCTCACATCTGTCAGCAGCCAGGCAGACTGTTAAAGTGCTCATATTATGCTCATTTTCAGGGTCATAATTGTATTTAGAGGTTATATCAGAATAGGTTTACATGGTTTAATTATCAAAAAACACCATATATTTGTTGTACTGCACATTGCTGCAGCTCCTCTTTTCACCCTGTGTGTTGAGCTCTCTGTTTTAGCTACAGAGTGAGACCTCTCACTTCTGTTCCATCTTGTTGGGAGTCGCACATGCTCAGTAGCTAGGTAAGGACTACTAGCCAGTCAGAAGCAGAGTATGAGGGCGTGCCCTGACAGTACCTAGGTAAGGACTACTAGCCAGTCAGAAGCAGAGTATGAGGGCGTGCCCTGACAGTACCTAGGTAAGGACTACTAGCCAGTCAGAAGCAGAGTATGAGGGCGGGCCATGCTAGCAGCTAGGCGAGCATTATAACGTGTGTTCCAAAGTGACCACGTTTGTCTCTGAAGTAAAGGCTGGACTACAATAGAGCTGTTTGGAGCAGTTTGTGAACAGGGTTTTCTGTTGGAGATGGTGAGTTCCTTTGGGGTGGACTTTAGGCTTCTTCACTTTGTAAACCTATAACGTGCACAAAAAAAGATATAACACTATAAAAGAAAAGGAAGACGCCAAACAGCATAATATGAGTACTTTAAAAGAGCTGCTGAGCAAGGCAGCAAACCCCCCGAGCTGAGAGCTGGACTCACTTGTTCGGGAACGCAAATGCAAGACCCTGTCTTCAATCTGATTTGGTGGATACAACAAACTCTTTACATATCAATGTTTGGGCTGCACTGAAATGACTTAAGACATGTTAGTCTAAGTTAAGCTAAGCTAGGCTAACCATCCTGACTGTGTACTTAACACACAAACATGACATTTATATCGATACTCTCATTACAGTCTCGAAACAAAGCAAATGCATTTTCCCAAAAATGTTGAACTGGTCCTTTAAAGATCCGGGTTTGGGACAGTTGGCCACTATAAAAACAAAAAAAAAACAAGTGTCAAGTGTGACTTTAAGAGGAACTATGCAGGGGTTTTTTTAGCTTAATTTACCTTAACTTAAAAAGTCATTGGAATGGTTATGTGACTTTTTTCGGGTTGAATGGTGGTCGTCTCGCTCCCCCCTAGCACATGTGAGTGGAAAAACCACCCTCGCAACTTCGGGCTGGCGAGCCGCCGGCCTCGGCGTCAGGAAGTAAGGCGTGATATCAGGTCTCGATGTAACAAATTGCTTCACTGCCCTGCACACATACAGGAACCGGCTCGCTATAAGAACAAGGTAGCGATGGAGTTTTTCACACTATCGTCATGGCTGAGCTGAAAGCTGGGAAAGCATGGTCGGAGGAACAGAGAAAGAGGAAACGGCAGACTGACCAAGCTGTCTTTTGATGATTTCTTCCTAAAAGCAAAGTGTTACAAATGGTACATTTGTTTTCAGTAGCTTTGTTCACATAAACATGATGCAAACATGTTCTGTGTGTGTGTGTGTGTGTGTGTGTGTGTGTGTGTGTGTGTGTGTGTGTGTGTGTGTGTGTGTGTGTGTGTGTGTGTGTGTGTGTGTGTGTGTGTGTGTGTGTGTGTGTGTGTGTGTGTGTGTGTGTGTGTGTGTGTGTGTGTGTGTGTGTGTGTGTGTGAACGTGACTCATAGATACAACCATGCGTCCGGAAAAGAATGGGGCAGGATGCTACCTCAAAAGCTATGGTTGCAATCTATCATAGAAGAGAAGGAGGAAGAAACAATGACTACGTTAACATGCACATAATATTCCATTTTTTTGCCCTTATTCCGAAAAAGACGAAATTCTGTTTCGAAAAAGCTGTTTACATGGCTAATGAAAGTGAATATTCCATTAATATTCCCATTTACATGTAGCTCTCTCTCTCTCTCTTCCTCTCCCTTCCTCTCTCTCTCTCTCTCTTCCTCTCCCTTCCTCTCCCTCTTTCTCTCGGCCGAGACACACCCCCGTCCACAGCGTTCAGTTGACTGTGGCGCTGTCTCGAGCAGACCACTCTCTTTCTTTGTTAAAATGAGTCGGGGCGCGGACAGCAAAAGCTAACTTTACTTTTAATGATATTAAAACAAAGAGAAATGTTCCTCCTTCGTCCTATAATGGTCATACATCGATACTAGAGTGGCCTACTTCCTTGTTTACTGCTGCGATGAATAAAATGCAGAGGAGGAAAGAGCATCTGTCTTCACAAAAATCACCTGTTGAGTGTTTTGATGGTCATTTATTTGCGCTTTAGATCATAATCAATGTGAAACAATAGTAAAATAAGCTTTATTTCTCTCTGTCTTCTGTACAATGACAAATTCAAGCACAAAACATTTGGTCTCAACTACTGCCAGAAAACGTTTAGTTACGTTGTAACCTTGGTTCTCTGAGTGGAGAGACTCTCCACTGTACATATGGAATAAGGAACAGTGTAACTGTTGGTTATACAGGAGAGAAGCCATCTGAGTTTATAGCACAACCTTTCTGTGATGGTTATTCATTTTGGGACTTTTGATTGAATAAAGGACTATTTTTCCAGGCTTATTTCTTCATTGTAGTTTTCTGTAAAATAGTGTTAAAATCTCATGTCTCGTGAGCTGGGTGTCTCGTCGCACCCCTATTTACCAGCAGCGGTGGACTTGTGGCGGTGGACTTGCGTTGGATCGTGCGAACACAGCGATGTGTGCGCGTATCCAAACACCTGTTAATATCCAAGTCTTTGCTAATGTTTAAAAGTAGCTGTGTTTCTCCTTATCAGGTCTGCAGCCCTGCAACGCACAGAGCTGACCATAACCCGCAATTTCCACCAACATGCGTAACGTCTGTGGATCCGCTCTGGAATGGCGGTGGAGTCATTAGGTTTCCATTAAAGTCAATGTGTGTATTTCCACTGACTGCAGAACAGCTGCGTTCCGACTCTGTCCCAGCTCCGGCGATCCGCAGCCCTCCGGAGCAGACACACGGAGCGGAGCTGTTCTGCATTTGGTGGAAATTGCGGGCAAGAGGCCGTAAAATTGCGGTCAAAACCCCGACTGAGACGCATATTCTGAATGCGCTGTATAAATGTCCAAACAATGCCTCTAAAACCCGAATAATATCGGAATATCCCACGTTAATCATTAATCAGAAAATGCTATATTTGGAAAAAGGGCTTAATTGGAATATCCAACCGGAATATTTTGTTTACATGACCTGTATAAAATTAGGAATATTGTCATATTTGGAATAATAGTGAAATATTAGTGTGCATGTAAAAGTACTCATAGTGCAGGGAGAGCTGGCTGCTGCTGCGGGGGAAGGACTGGAGTAAACTGCAAATTAGCCGCATATTAGTAAGAGAATAAAGTAATCTCAAAAGCAATTTTAGTCTGTCAACGACAAAGTATTAGGGCAAAAAAAAAAACTGTTTTCAAGAATGAAGTCATAATAGAATAGGTTGCTTCATGTCAGATGTACATGTTTTAGCATTAGCTCGGGGCTCGAGAGCGTGCAGGCATGTGAGAACTGTTCAAAAATGCGAGAGTGCACGACCAAAAAAATCTGAAAATACATTTTTCTGTATAAAATTAGTTAAATAAGTCTTGATGTCAAGATGTCTCTAAAGATAATAGTTATCAATCTCTACAAAAGTACAAAAGATGAGCTGTGGTGAACATGATGTGAAGACAGAATTGAGGCTGGGAAATAGGAGTGCACGATTCAGAAAATGTCACAATTTGATACAAAATCGATTTTCAATTCAAAAAAACGATTCACAGTATGTACAGTTGTGTTCAGAATAATAGCAGTGTGTTTAAAAAAGTGAATAATGCTCAAAATCCTTAGAATAGCTTTTAATTCCATAATATCAATTCATTGGGAACACTGCACATTCAATTCCAAATCAAAACATGACCAAAATGTATCAAGTTTGTGTTCTACCTTTACAGAAAGTGAAGAAAAATGAATATTAGGCTATTCAAAAAAATACCTTTTTGAAATGTTTGAGTTACAAACTCAAACATTTACTGTATAAACTGAAAAACGTCTCAAGAGTTTGCTTTACTTTGAATCACTGCACTAATATTTAGTTGCATAACCATTATTTCTGAGAACTGCTCCACATCTGTGTTGCATAGAGTCGACCAACTTCTGGCACCTGTGAACAGGTATTCCAGCCCAGGACCATTGAACTATATTCCACAATTCCTCTGCATTACTGGGTCTTGCCTCAGAAACAACATTTTTGATGTCACCCCACATGTTTTCTATGAGATTGAGGTCTGGGGATTGGGTTGGCCACTCCATAACATCAATCTTGTTCATCTGGAACCAAGACTTTGCTCGCTTACTGGTGTGTTTTGGGTCATTGTCTTGTTGAACGACCCATTTCAAAGGCATTGCCTCTTCAGCATAAGGCAACATGACCTCAAGTATTTTGAATCATTGAAACTGATCCATGATCCCTTGTATGCGATAAATAGGCCCAACACCACAATATGAGAAACATCCCCATAACATGATTTTACACCACCATGCTTTACTGTCTTCACAGTGTACTGTGGCTTGAATTCAGTGCATGGGGGTCGTCGGACAAACTGTCTGCGGCCACTAGACCCAAAAAGAACAATTTTGCTCTCATCAGTCCACAGAATGTTGCCCCATTTCTCCTTTGGCCAGTCAGTGTGTCCTTTGGCAAATTTCAACCTATTCAGTACATATCTTTTGTTCAGCAATGGGACTTTGCGGGGGCTTCTAGCTGATAGCTTTGCTTCACATAGCCTTCTTCTGATCGTAACAGTACTCACAGGTAACTTTAAGTCTTCTTTGATTTTCCTGGAGCTGATCATTGGTTGAGCCTTTGCCATTTTGGCTATTCTTCGATCCATTCGAATGGTAGTTGACCGTTTTTTCCTACGTCGTTCAGGCTTTGGATGCCATTTCAAGGCATTTGAAATCATTTTGGCTGAGCAGCCTATAGTTTTCTGCACTTCTTTATATGTTTTCCCCTCTCCAATCATCTTTTTAATTAAAGCCCGCTGTTCCTCAGAGCAATGTCTGGAATGACCCATTTTGCTGAGTATTTCAGTGTGAAATGCACTATAACCAGCATGCACAACATTTGCTTCCTTCCTTCCTTAAATATGGGCCATAACTGACACCTGTTTCTTCACAGAATCAATCACCTCACTAACTGAACACAACACTGCTATTATTTTTGAACATGCCCCTTTCAATTACAGATTCAATTACACAGAATGAGCAGCATGCATGTCATGACTGTTGGGTCTGTTGGTTTTCTATGACTCTACAACACTTACTAGTCAATTATTTGCCATGTAGAAATATCACTTCTACCAAAAAAAATTTTGCACCCCCCTACTGGGAAACACAAGATATTTTAGAAATAAATAAACAGAGCCGATACATATTATTTTAAGACATCCCATCCGAAATGTCCATGAAACTAATTGACGAGTCTTAAACGTGTCCTTAAATGTTCAGTTTGCCCTGAACCCAGTTTAATTGAAATGCTATTAATTCCCTCTCATCTTGGACTGAGCTCAAAATGTTGTCCAAAGGGTCTTAATCTTCATCAGAAATTGATTTTTGATGTGTATTAAACACATTGAGATTTAATCTGGTCAAGTTTTATTAAGTCAGAAAAAAACCTAGGGAATATTATACAGTTGCAAAACGTTAACTTTATTTTTGCCTATTCACATTTAGACTGCATACTCCATTAGAAAAGTCATTTTCCATTTTTTTCTCATTACAACCACAACCTTAACTTTATGCCTCCCCAGGGGTGGATGTGTAGACATGCTGACATCATAACTAACATACTTAAGTTACAATGTATACATCTGTAGAATATATCACATACATTAAATAAATTTTTTGACTCAACACACTCATTTCGTTTCAAAACAAGAGCCCTCTGGCGTTATTTTCCACTGAGCATACGCTTCTCAACATTTTTGTCTGGAATGTCTGGAATAAATAACATTGACATTTAAAGTGAAAGTAAATAAAGCATTATAGTTTTGATAATCATTATAAAAGGCAAATTCAATGTAGCTGGCAGCAACTCTGTCTATGTGCACGCCACACACGTGCAAGCCTCAGTAGCCCAGGTAAGGGGTAGGCCATGGTTTTATAATAAGAACTGGACACAGCATTCAATGCATGGCCCCATTCATTCCTATAAGAGTTGTTTAGTGGGGTCCCTGGTTAGCTCACCTGGTAGAGTGGGTGCCCATGTATAAATGTTTAATCCTCGACGCAGCGGCCGTGGGTTCAACTCCAACTGCGGCTCTTTGCTGCATGTCATTCTCCCCTTTCAAGTCTAAACTGTCCTATACAAATAAAGGCCTATAATGCCCCCATAAATAATCTTTAAAAAAGTATTGTTTAGTGGCCCATGAAGCCAAATAAGTTCAACTTCGGCATATAAAATTACATAGATGATCATCGCTGATCTGCACTATGGGGCCCATAGAGCAGGCGCACTAGAGACCTCCGCCGGTCAAATTGGCTACTCCCGGTGACACACTCCGCTAACTTGAATGGGGTTTCAATGGTTTAATCGTACTGCTTTCTAGACTTTCCATATGTTATTAGCATCAGAAAAAGGTTTATTGCCACAACAAGCCCACTTACAAGTAATTTGCCTGGGTGAATGGTGCAAACATAAACTAAATATATCAAACATTAATATGAAATAAACAAATAGAGAAAACAAATATATACACAGAAAATAACTGTTGCATAAGAAAAGAAAAAAGGGGCCCAGATCAAATTCTGAAAGTGAAACAAAGTAATTTTGTGGGGGGTTGTGACACTCCAAAAAATGTATCCACAAATTTACAGATGTGTCTTTTTCTATGTAAGTCTTTAAAGTAGGGCTGTCAAACGATTAATCACATGTTTTATCACATGATTAAAATTCTATTATTTTGCATGTCAGAACTGTTTTTAAGTACATATTAACAATGGAAAGCAATTCTTACCAGTGTAACTTGATTGGGAATCAAATGAATTCAATAAGAAAGTTGCTTTATGAAGTTGATTTTAAGATTTGTATTTGTTTATTTATTTACTGTAAATAAAAGAAAAATGTGTGAATCTAGTCACACATTTGAATCTAGAGTCAATATAGTGTGCAGTAACTCTTAAATAATTTAGATTACTCACTGACGTCCAGTGATCACCTTGCATCACTTTGCAGCAGTTCCAGTTGGACTGCTTTCTCCGTGTCGTACAGGCTGTGTATGGTGAAACTACTGTCCCCCTCGACGGCAACGTATAACACGGGTCGGAACATGCCAACCGTAGTACGTCTTTAAGACCCGAGTCCTCTACAATGCTGACAGGTCTGCAGTTAGTTGCCACCCATTTCGCAAGAGCTATATACATTTTTTGGGATTTGGTTTCATCCACAGGTCGGCAAGTAGCACTCTCCAAAATACTGCTTTGCCTGAGCCCACTAGCGTCAACCTGAGTCCCATTAACTGTACTACTATGCTTAGCTCGTAGGTGGTAGCTCCAGCTTGACGTGCTTCGGTGATATTTTAATTTTGCTTTATACAATGTGCATATGGCTTTCAACTTGTCTACTGATTTGTTTGGAAAATAAAAAGCTCCATTCAGGATTTCATTGCTGCTGTCTTTCTCCATCATGCCTGCAGCCTGCAGCAGCAGGATGTGATACAAGGAAGTGGCAGCTTGATGATAAGTAACGGTGTGGTAAAGGGTCTAAATAGTAGCCTGTTAGGCACGACGCGAAGCCGAGTGAAGTGTAAAATAAATTAATAAATGGCGGCATGCGATTAAAATTTTTTTACGCATTATGCTCAGCCCTTAATCACATTGCAATTAACTAGGGCTGTCAAATGATAAATTTTTTTTAATCGCGATTAATCGCTGAATTTCTATAGTTAATCGCGATTAATCACATATTTTATCACATGATTCAAATTCTATTATTTTGCATTTTAGAACAATTTTTAAGTCAAACTAACCTGTACGGCGGGCCACAGCAACCTCTTATTTCCGAACATTCATCTCTCCCCCACCCCCCAAGGGCCGGAGGTCTAGCATCACATTAACTGTACTACTATGCTTAGCTCCGTAGGTGGTAGCTCAAGCTTGACGTGCTTCGGTGATATTTTAATTTGGCTTTACACAATGTGCATATGGCATATGGCTTTCGAAAATAGTAGCCGTTAGGCACGACGCAAAGCCGAGTGAAGTGTAAAATAAATGAATCGCATGCCGGCATGCGATTAATGCTATTAAAAAAAATCGCATTGCGTCGGCCCTTAATCGCATCGCGATTAACGCGTTAATGCTGACAGCCCTACAATTAACGCATTAATGCTGACAGCCATACTTTAAAGATTGCTTTTTGGGGCTTTTCCCTTCATTTGATAGTGACAGTGGATAGTAAGGAAAGGTGGGAGAGAGATGGGAGATGACACGCAGCAAAGGGCCGCAGGTCGTACTCAAACCCGGGTTGTTGCAAAGGACTCGGCCTACATGGGGCGCACGCTCTTACTGGGTGAGCTAGAGGTCGCCCCTTTTTCCATTTAAGTCTTTGGGGAAAAGTCTTTTTGGGCCAGAGGGCATCACGTGACAGGCCGGGAGTTGCTATTCCACTTTTTGGCCACTATGGTCAATTTGCACTTCCTGACATAAAATTCCATATTGGATGTTTATCACTGGGATTAGGGGGTTGTATTAATTTACTTCAGAAAAAAAAGGTTTTGAGTAACTTACTTCTTCTAACACTGCCAATATCAACATTCCCAGTTAGAGAAAGAGTAAAAGGTAAAGGAAGAGGATGTTTGCCTGGAACCCAAGTCGAGCAGAAGTGCTTTTGGGCTTTTTAGTCAGTCAGCGTGAGCGCTGTGGACATTTACGCTGCTCTCCAGGGGGGAAATCCGCTACACTTGGTGAGAATGTCAGAAAACTCCAGAAAATCTTTTATACTGACCGTTATAAAAATTATTTAAAATGACAGATTCAGCATCTGCAGCTTATTTCTCACATCAAATTATTTCAGAAACACATTTTGGATGAACTATTTTCGTAAAATAAGAGAAATTTTCCCAACGATGTGGTGTGGCCTGTTTTCTTTGCTTGTCAGTGGTCATTGAAGAGATATTGATAACTGCTAGTGGCAAGCCCATCAAGCATCCAAGCGGGGCGATCCCTGCTGTAAAAAAAAAAGCCCCTGTGGACACATACCATGAGTGAGACGGAGGCAGCTTCCTGGAAGAAGAGCAGCTTTACCCGGTCAGGCTCAGAGATAACATTATCTTCTGCCCTCTGCTTAGAAGTGGTACATTTACTTGTCACAGCCACGTAATACGATTTAGTGTTTGTCTAGTGCTGGCAAGAAATGCTGCCATAAACAGAAGTAATGTGTAGAGTGTGGATGAGTCTCTGTGTGTGCAGTGACTGTGTGGAAGGATCAGAGGAACACAGGGATGATGGTGGGCTTGACATTGTGTCTGACAGTGGAGCTGAGTAACAAGGCCCAGTCAGAGCTGATGCTGCTGCTTCAACCTCTGGATCATCAGGACTCAGCTGATCCTGATCTACTTTTCTGATGCTCACACTGACAGAGATCACCACTCCTGTCTATTAAGAGAAGAAGACAACAGAAATATCGGTCAGTGATGCAATATAAAGACCAGCAGGGACTTTAGTCCTATTCAGACCACAAGTGGAGCAGCTGTGTAGTGGAGCCTGCTTCCTTACAGCTCTCATGTTAGCGTATTGGAGTGAACAAAAGACTAAAAAATAATGGACAAAGCTTCCTGGTCTGAAAAGTAAAGCCAGTGGGGAAGTGCATAAAACCTGCATTCTATCTATAGATCCATGCCATGGAAGTAGGCACAAGGTTACTACTTTGTTTGGCTCTATTTTACTGGGGCACGTTCAGCCCAAGGTTATTATAGTTTTGCATTTTTCATTAGTTTTTATTTTTATTTCGTTTTGACTTTTTGTTTTCAAATTCAGTCTAGTTTTAATTAGTTTTTAAAGCGGGTTCGCTAGTTTAGTTTTTATTTTTTGAAAATGCTTAGTTTTAGTTTAGTTTTTATTAGTTTTAGTCTTTATTTTGTATTATGGGTTATTTGTCGGGGGATTAAAAAAGATCAGCAAAAGTATTGTGTAATAATAACTCAACAAAAACATCATACAATTTTAGAAATATGTATTCACAATGTATTCAACAATAATACCAGTACATAAAATGTAGCCTACATACTGTATGGTCATAAATATGTAAACAGTCTACACGAGACGCTGCATTAAGTGCAAAATGTGTAAGTGACGTGTTCCAGGAAAAAACCTAAATAGCCAAAAGACTAAAGAAGACAGACATGAACAGGTGTTTTCAACTTTGGTTTGAGTAAAGTGGCGAACTTTTTGAAGTCAATCGACTCACACAGTTTGTAGATGTCCCAGTATCAATACACATATTAACCAACTCTTACTCCCGCTTTTGGTGTTCCTGCGTATTTACTAACTAGCAGCTATCGGGTCGCCGGTGAAAGCTCGCTTGTAGTGTTCTCTGTTCTGCGGTTGTCTCCGTCATGCTGCCTGGCCCTGTATCCATACATCCATGCCCTGTACCAGCCCGGGGTTAGCTTCTGTTTCAGGGAAAGGGGGCTTAGCGTTCTCCTTAAGGTAAGCTAGGTTAGCCTCTTAGCTTGTGTGCGCTTCTCAAATGTACTTTCAAATTCGTGGGATTTTTCCCTGTAATAAATTGACCACATATTTTACCACCTTCCACTGCAAGGCATTTTATCTGACACAGTCATAATCAAATAGGACTGCCGCTTTCTTCCGACTTTCGGTACCGCTATGATGCCAGGCGAGAGGCACGGAGCCACGGACATGTTGTGTTCAAGTTCACGTGGAATGTCGGAATTTCTGGGTTCCCAGTCAGAAACTACATGTCTACGGGAAATGTCATGGTCGGAGAGATATAACGTTATTTGCTCTATGAAAGATCGACAAAGATGAAAACTAAGGACATTTACTCAATAATTTTATTTTATTTTAGTTAGTTTTGCAAACAGACATTACAGTTTTAGTTTAGTTATCGTTTTTTGTAGTGCCTCGTTTTTATTTTTATTTCAGTTAACGACAATGTTTTTTCCCACCTAGTTTTTGTTATTTCGTTTGTTTTCGTTAACGATTATAACCTTGGTTCAGCCCTGACAAAATGTAGCAACACGTTTACGTTTAAACATTGATTTAAACTGACTTGCTTTGGTACTTTCTGTGTTTAGTTAAATACTGCTGAAAGCAGCATGGACTGACTCCAATGCTCTACTGACCTCAGAGTCTCGAGTCTACAGTTCGGACTCGCCACAAGATCACAGAGCAGCTTCACGTCTGAATCCTTCAGGTTGTTGAGACTCAGGTTCAGCTCCCTCAGATGGGAGGGGTTGGTCTTCAGTGCTGAGGCCAGAGAAGCACAGCTGATCTCTGACAAAATGCAGCACCTTAATCTAAATAAAGAAGAATGTTGTAACTTTAGAAGACAATGTTCCTGCTTGAAATCATTCAGTGTTTAATAATCTGTTCATAGCTGAAGGTTTAGAATGTAGAAGTTTAGAAGAGAACAATAAAAAACGTGTGATTAGTTTGTGATTAATCGTGATTACGTATTTTAATTAAGGGGTGACCTCTAGCTTATCTAGGTGTCCTTAGCAGCGGTCCAGATTCAAATTCAACCTATGGTCTTTTATCACATGTAATCATCTCTCTGTCTCTCTCACGCCTTTCCTGTGTATCTATTATAACTATCACAATAAAAAAATTAAGAGTGTTTAAGTGTTTAAAGAGGTTTAGATTGAATTAGTGTAGGAATTATCTTGTTATGTTAAAGTTATAAACGTGAAGCTCAACATTGCTCTGTCAATGAAAACACTTAAGAAGAAAAATAGACTTTAGCATTAAGATACTCAGTGTGGATCATTATAATATCAGCTTTATGTCAGCAGTTTAGTGTCACCCCAACTTCCACATCATATTAATCTCAGCACAGAAGTAAAAAAATGGTGTCTGACCCCAGACTTTCCAGTCTACAGTGTGGACTTTCCAGAAACCCACAGAGCAGCTTCACTCCTGAATCCTGCAGCTTGTTGTCACTCAGATCGAGCTCTCTCAGATGGGAGGGGTTGGACTTCAGAGCTGAGACCAGAGAAGCACAGGTGACCTCTGACAAACCAGAGCTCCGCAACCTGAATAACGAATAAATGATGTAGATAGGATCAGACAGTATTTGTGAAATCATATTCACATCACATACAGAAACCAGCAAGTAAAGTAAACTTTATCAATTTAAAACCAATATTATTTCACTGGATCTTCTGTAAACAGATGTGGCCATTTACAATTATAAATTTACTTTAACAACTAACATTTTCTACAGTCCCTTTGAGGAACACAACTCTTTTGAGACTGTTCTAAATTTAGTACAAGAAACTTGAAAATATGAACAAAAGCAAATGTACAACTTTATGGATCCAAGTTATGTTTGTACATATATTAAACATATAAGATCCAATATAGTAACAGAGAGTCAGTGAACTGACCTCAGAGTCTCCAGTCTACAGTGTGGACTCTCCAGAAAATCAGACAGCAGTTTCACTCCTGAATCTCGCAGATCGTTGTAACTCAGCTGCAGCTCTCTCAGGTGGGACGGGTTGGACTTCAGAGCAGTGGCCAGAGAAGCCCAGCTGATCTCTGACAAACTGCAGCTCTTCAATCTGAAAAAAGAATATATGTTTTATCCTTAGAAGACAATGTTCCTGCTTAAAATGATTCAATCATTGCGTTTACATGCACAGCAGTAACCATTAATCTGTTCAGTTCTGTTCGGTTTAGAATTAGGGATGCAAGATATAGCTATAAATGTTAGTCATTTTGTTACACAGTGGCATCGGTCTAATGAGCAAAACTGGCCCGATGTGAACAACCGATGATTATTTAAGTGTCATAGCGGTACTGGCGTGTGTATGTTTTTCAGTGTTGGGAAAGTTACTTTTAAAAAGTAATTAGTTACAGTTACTAGTTATTCTTCCAAAAAGTAACTAAATTAGTTACTCAGTTACAAATTATAAAAGTAACTAGTTCCTTCAGAAAGTAACTATTGCGCTACTTTCAAGTACATTTTTAAATGCTCAAATGTGACTCCACCTCCACCCCTCTTTAACGGAACTTAAAATACATGTGCTTGTTCAATTATTTGTGATAAATCTGAATATTATAATGAAATGGAACCTTAATACAATACATTATTAACAGAAACAATGTACACAAATCTAAACTATTTTTATGTTGCTGTGGGACAAAGTGAGACTAGCCTCCAAACAAATGGCATGTATGTAGATATTAAGTTTATATAGTGGATCGACACAAATAACACAACACCTCAACAGGCCACAACTGGGCAAAATTAAATTATGCTTGTTAAGCACTATACCAAAAAATAAATAACAAATATATACTCTTTGTAGTGCAAATAAAACAAACAAAAAAACTTCAGACAATTGGTAGATATACTGTACTTCAAGTATGTTCTTCCTCGAAAAAGTAGAACAGTGTAACAATATGAGGTGCATACAATGTAACTGAAAAGTGCAATGTTTAGCAAAACTAAGGAATCCACATTTAAACCAGTAATACATAAAAAATAAAAAATACACCTCCATAAAAATAAATCTCTTTCTCTGACCATTGACAATCTCACTTCAAGAGGCTGCAGCCAGCCACAAATACATCTAAATTAAATTATGCTCTTTAGGCAGTCTACCAAAAATGTAGATTAAAAAAATATATACACTCTTTTTAGTGCAAATGTATGCTATACCTCCATTTAGAGAAGGCTACTTTTGGATTATTTGGGCTCGCCATGCCTGTCTCTAGTTGACTGACCTGCTTGTGTTGTTCGTTGTGTGCTTTCGAACACCCACCCAACTCTACCTCTGATTGGCTTACTATGAAATTTTACTCAACCTCAGCCAATCGTGAGCATTTATCCGCTTGTCTCATGCACTGCCCACTAATCAAGGAAAACCAGTAAAAAAAGTCTTTGCCTCTCGGCTCAGAGATCTAGTTGTTCTGGTGAAAAAAAAACGCTTCAATTATAGTAACGCGCCGCATTTTTTGGCAGTAACGGTAACGCCGTTATTAAGATGGGAAGAGTAATCAATTAGATTACTCGTTACTGAAAAAAGTAACGCCGTTAGTAACGCTGTTATTTATAACGCCGTTATTCCCATCACTGATGTTTTTTGTTTGGACATGCAGAGTTTGTGACACACTGAAGGAGGACAGGATTTACATGCTGAAGACTAAGCAATGTCCGCGGTCTGGACATTTTTCACCGGAAAAAAAGAAGACACAAATTGCAGAATGACATACTAAGTATGCAATACTTGCAAGGTTGGATCAGATCAGATCCTTCAACACCACCAATTTGATCACTTCTGAAGAACCGTCATCCAGCATTTCACAAACAATATCAGGAGCAAGCTACTAGCAAGTAGCCTAAACGCAAAGAGCGGCAGCCGCAGCCCGCACATTAGCGGGTGTGCAGGGGAGAGAGCAAGAGAGAGAGAGAGAGAGAGAGAGAGAGAGAGAGAGAGAGAGAGAGAGATAGAGAGGTGTGTGTGTGTGTCGTTGAGTATGAAGTCAGCAGTAACTGTGAACGTAGCTGTGCAGAGTGTGCACAGCTTATTTGTCGGAATTCCCCACTGGATGACTTGCTTCAAGGGTTGAAAATGGAAAAACTTTCCCTTGTCGCCAAAATCAAGGCTTCAAAACGACATTCCACAAACCAATGGCTGACATCACGGATGCTACATCCACTATTTGTACTGTCTATGGACATCAGACACAACGTACTTCAAACACCAGCATTTGGAAATATGTTTCACACTCTCCCCCTTTAAAGTTAGTTTGATTGTGTGTGTGTATGTGTGTTAGGCAAAGATAAATATGTTTCACAATGTTTTCAATGTGTTAGTCCCTTTTGATTATAGATGAAATGTACAGTCAAAGCCACTGTTCAGACATCTAGACAAACTTTGACAAATTTGGTTCAAAATTTGTGCTCAGACAAGTAAGAAAAACAATGAACCAAATTAAATTTGAAACTTTAGTTATGGATTCAAATTTGGTAAATATATACTGTATGTTAGCACAATACATTAACTGACCTCAGAGTCTCCAGTCTACAGTGAGGACTCTCTAGTCCAGCAGACAGATGCTTCACTCCTGAATCCTGCAGCTTGTTGTTATACAGGTCCAGCAATCTCAGAGGGGAGGGGTTAGACTTCAGCGCTGAGGCCACAACTTCACAGTGAGTCTCTGAGAGTCGACAGCCAGTAAGTCTGTGATTACAGATAATAAAACACTTAAAATAAAATAACATCTGACTATTTTATCATAAAATAGACTATGCATTTTGATCACAAAGCACATGAACATGAGCAGCTGCAGCTCAGCTGATCGGTCATTGATCACAAGTTGTGGTGTTTGAACCTTGAGTGTCCTCATGTCCACATGACGAAGTGCCCTTGAGCACTTCTTTGGACAAACGTGTCTGACAAATGACTGTAATGTACTGTAAAGTGTGTCATACTGAGATACACAGGGTGCTGTGATTTGTGTTTGTTAAACTTTATTTTAATATGATGTTCAGTGATTTTTAAGGCTATATCTACACTACTACCCTACCCTTGCCCTCTCCTGGTTCAAATCATACCTCTCTGACCGCCACCAATTTGTCAGCATCAACAAATCTATATCCAACACTGCCCCAGCCAAGGTTCGGTGCTTGGTCCCTCCTCTTCATCCTCTACATGCTCCCCCTTGGTCACATCATACACCACCATGGACTACATTATCACTCTTATGCCGATGACACCCAGCTTTACATTCCCACCAAATCCATCACAGCTGCCACTTGCTCCACACTCACAAACTGCCTAAAAGCATGAATGCAAGCTAACTTCCTCAAAGTCAACTGTGACAATCCTTATTACAGACCAAAAATCCCTCATCAAATCCTACCAAAACTTCTCTCTCAGCATCGATAATTCTTCTATTCCAGTATGCACAAAAATCCGCAACCTCGGGGTGAAACCCTCTCCTTTGAGCACCACATCAACCACATCACCAAATCTGCATTCTTCCATCTCAAAAACATTGCCCACCTTCGTCCCTCCCTTTCCTTGTCAGCCGCTGAAACTCTCATCCATGCTTTCATCACCTCACGACTGGACTACTGCAGCATTTTATATGGCACGCCCACCAAATTCCTAAAAAAACTACAATATATCCAAAACTCAGCCGCCTGTCTACTCACTCACTCCAGTACCAGAGACCACATCACTCCAGTCCTCCGAGACCTCCACTAGCTCCCCATCCAACACAAAATCCAGTTAAAAATCCTCCTCATCACTTACAAAGCTCTCAATAACCTTGCCCCCTCCTACCTCACTGACCTTTTGCACCGTCATACCCCCACCCGCAACCTCCATCCTTTACCCTCTCACCCGCACCAAGCACCGAACCTGGGGAGACAGGGCCTTCTCTGTTGCTGCCCCCTCCCACTGGAACTCTCTCCCCAAAGACCTCAGACTTTCCACATCACTTGCTCACTTCAAAACCGCACTCAAAACCCATCTCTTTTAAGCAGCTTTTAACTTGTAACCAAATTAGCTGTTTTCCATTTGTTTTTATTTTGTTTTGTTTTTTTATCCTTTTTCTATGCTGTTTTGCAGCACCTTTTAATATTTATCTCTAGTTGTTATTGTTGTTGTTGTTGTTGGTAAACTGATCCTGTTACCGATCAATTACTGTTTTAGTTTTTTCCGTTGACCTTGTAAAGCGCTATATAAAATAAATGTATTTTATAGTATTATTATTATTATTATTATTATTATTATTATTATTATTATTATTATTATTATGTTTGGGTTTAATAATAAATATCTTTTGATACATTTATGCCTCGTCTCCACACTAGGGCTGCTCAATTATGGAAATAATATAATCACGATTATTTCAGTCAATATTGAAATCACGATAATTCGTTGACTTCTGGAAAGTGGACAGTGGAAAAAGTTAAATAAATCAACAGTAAAAAACATAGAACTGTGAAATTTGCCTTAATACTTTTCCTATTTAAACTGTATTTTTTCATTCAGAACACAAGAGAAAATAAGAGTTAACTTGCAAAACGTAATGAACTAAATAATTGTTTTTCTCGATTATTCTGTTTTTGTGATCATTGGGAGCCAAAATCATAATCACAATTAAATTTCGATGAATTGCACAGCCCTACTCCACACTACTCTCTATGTCTCCGAGCCCCTAAAAGGGAGACATTTGGAAACACTGCTTCCCCGTTTTGTTTGAAAACTCTAGGGTTGCTTTGTAGTCTGGATGTGCGTGCCGTTGTAAACAGGTATCAGATTGTCTGACGTTACTCTGCAGCTAAAAATCATGGATGTATAAAAAATAATTTGGAGACAATGGGTACTTACACAGCCTTTCTGCAGTTCCTCACAACTGAAATCAGTCTCAGTCGTCCCTCCTCTGATGTGTTGTATTTATCCAGGTCCAATTCATCCAGAACTTCCTTTGACATCTGCAGCATGTAGGCCAGAGCTGAGCAGTGGATCACAGAGAGGTTCTTCTCTGATTTATTCTCTGACTTCAGGAACTCCTGGATCTCCTGGTGGACTGAGTGGTCATTAATCTCTATCAGACAGTGGAAGATGTTGATGCTTCTATCAGGAGAAATCCCATAACTGTTCATCCACTTCAGGTTGTTGATGGCTCTCTGTATGATTTCTGGACTGTTGTCTGTCCGACCCAGCAGGCCTCCAAAGAGTCTCTGGTTGGACTCCAGAGAGAGGCCATGAAGGAAGCGAACAAACAGGTCCAGGTGGCCATTTTTACTTTTGAGGGATTTCTCCATTGTTTTACTCAGGAAGACATCCAGGGATGAATCAACGTAGACCTCTCCAAGGAAGTCCTCCAGCACCTCTGTGTTCCTGTTGGTGTAACAGTGGAACATGTAGACTGCAGCCAGAAACTCCTGAATGCTCAGATGAACGAAGCAGTAAACTTTTTTCTGGAAGATCACACTCTCTCTTTTGAAGATCTGTGTACAAAATCCTGAGTACACCGAGGCCTCTGTGACATCAAGACCACATCGCTCTAGGTCTTCTTGGTAGAACATGATGTTTCCTTTTTCCAGCTGTTCAAACGCCAGCCTTCCCAGCTTCAGAAGAACTTCCCTGTCGGCCTCCGTCTGATCCTCGGCATACTTGTGCTTCTTCCTCTTTGTCTGAACCAGCAGGAAGTGTGAGTACATGTCAGTCAGGGTCTTCGGCAGCTCTCCTCTCTGGTCTGTAGTCAACATGTGGTCCAGAACTGTAGCACTGATCCAGCAGAAGACTGGGAGCAGACACATGATGTGGAGGCTCCTGGATGTCTTGATGTGTGAGATGATTCTGCTGGACTGCTCTTTATCACTGACTTTCTTCTTGAAGTACTCCTCCTTCTGGGCATCAGTAAAGCCTCGTACTTCTGTTACCCTGTCAACACATGCAGGAGGGATCTGATTGGCTGCTGCAGGTCGAGAAGTTATCCAGATGAGAGCTGAGGGAAGCAGCTTCCCTTTGATCAGGTTAGTCAACAGAACGTTGACTGATGACTTCATTGTGACATCAGACACAACCTCATTGTTTTGGAAATCCAGTGAAAGTCTGCTTTCATCCAGGCCGTCAAAAATGAAGAGAACCTCACAGCCAGCGAGCTGTTCTGCTGTGACCTTCTCTAATGTTGGATGGAAAACATGGAGTAGCTCGAGTAGACTGTACTGCTCATCTCTGATCAAGTTCATCTCCCTGAACGAAAGCGGAATCACCAGACTGACATCTTGGTTTTCCAAACCCTCGGCCCAGTCCAGACAGAACTTCTTCACTGAAAAGGTTTTTCCAACGCCAGCGACGCCGATCATCAGGATGACTCTGATGTGTTTCTGTTGGCCAGGTAAGGCTTTAAAGATGTCGCTGCACTTGATTGGGTTGGTTTCATTCATCTTGGAAGCTGTTTCGAGCTGCCTCACCTCATGTTGGGTATTAACCTCTTCACTCTGTCCATCTGTGATGTAGACCACAGTGTAGATCCTTTTAAGGGATGTTTGACTTCCTTTAGCGTTGAGGCAGGTTCCATTTCCTGTTTGATCACTTCCTTCAGTCACATGGTCACATGTCTGCTTCAGACTGATCTTATGTTCATGCTGACCACCAATCACTAAAAAGGACAAATGTGAGAGAAAAAATGAAAAATTAAAAGTTTTCAATCTGGTGAATTGGTTTTGTAACCAATATGAAAACATTTAACATAAGAACATATACAGACGTACTTGTATTTACTAGAACATCTTTACCTGCTTTAATGTCCTTATAATAAAACTTCAAGGCCTGAGAAGGGAAGCCAATGCGGAAGTGCCTTAAACCAGCTTTATATCTTATTTCCAGCAGTGGGCGACTCCACTGGTTGCAAAAATAATTCTGTTTCTATAGAGGTCTATGTGAAAAACTTCTACTTTTGATTTATTACCTCAGTTAACATTTTCATAATGAGTTTCATGGCCTCAATTGCCAGTTTCAAGTCTTCTGCTTTGCCCCTCTCACTCTGTGTTTTCACTTCATCAAAAATAATTTGGTTGCCTAGAAATGTCTTGTTAAGCCTTCTGCTAACTAAGCTAGCTAGCTACAGCTAGCATTAGCTGATAACTTAAGGAAAAGTTTGCTCATTTTCTGTACTGGCGTACATGCAGATGAATGGTCTCCACTGGATGACTAGCTTCAGAAGGGTTGAACATTAACAACTTTCCTCTTTAGCATTTAGCTAAATCATAAACTACCCTCTCATCAAAAATCTTCTAATGTGGTTGCAAAAAACCAAGATGGCGAAGCCCATTTTGCTAAACTCAGGGCTTCAAAACAGCAATCCACAAACCAATGGGTGACGTCACAGATGCAACGTCATTGTCGAGTTATTATAGATCCCACGCAACTTCTAGGCAAGATCCGCCCTATGAAGCAGCCTGATTGGTTGGTGTTAGGCATTGACCTCGAGTAGTTAAGGTTAGCATAGCCGACTGCTCAGGGGATAGGACCTGAACAAATCTGGTTCCATTACCTTGCGTAAGCATGGACGCCTGGCCAATAGTAGCGTGTGAATGCTATTGAAGGGTGGGTCTTGCCTATGTTGCGTGGGTTCCATAATAACGTGTCATTGTCCCAGGCTGCTAGCTGTTGTAACTGTGACTGTCTATCTATGATACAACATTGACATTACTGCTCTACACTCGGTTAGCTCACATTGCCAGACCTTCCTCCACAGCTCTGCGGAGGAGGGTCTGGCTAGTCCTCACAGCAATCCGGGATGGGAGAAAAACGTGCTCTCGTTTATCGGCACATCTTTAAACCAATCATAATTGTCTTAGTCGGGCTAAACCCTGAGCAAAATAGCTCCGGGAAGGAAGTTGTTTTAGTGGAACGTTGTCGTTCAAAGGTTGTTTTAGTCGTGCAACAGAAAACTCAGATTGGACAGATAGTCTAGCTAGCTGTCTGGATTTACCCTGCAGAGATCTGAGGAGCAGTTAACCATAGAGTTTAAAATTACAACACAAAGAAAGCGTAAATTAATGGACATCCGGCGGAATTTTTGGCATAACGAGAGCCATCCCGGAAGTGGAACGTCGTGGATATAGACTAACACTCGGTTAATGCAAGCCTGCAGACAGGGTGCACCATCATAAAAGTAAAATATTAAATAGAAATCTATTTTTGTATTTTGGTTTCTGATTTTCTGTTAAAGGAGAACAAAGGAGGAGTGAAAACGAATATACGATATGTTTGTTGGAGCAGAAAAAAGAATGCAGTTAAATTTCAGATGGACAAATGATCTTAAACTGTTGTGCTATATGACACAACAAATGTGACTGTATAACAACAGACAGCAGCAGACAGATGTACAGACTTACTTTGTACAGTGCAGGTCTGATTGTCTGTCTGCAGTCCAGGTCTGGTTCTGGATCTGGACATCTGCTCCTCCAAAGAAACATCACTTCTCTTTCTGTGAAGTGTAGTATCCATATGGTTTATCTGTATGAATCATGATTATGTTTCTGGTACAAAGGTTTCATATAAGATAATAATGTCTCATGAGAAAGTATAGCAGTACAGTGAGTAATGATTAACCTCTCAGTGGCGTGATCTTGCTGGGATGTCCAAAAGGTGGTCTAGGATTGGATGCTGAGGGGTTAACGAACTAAATGTATGTCCAGGGAGCCCCCCGAAGAGGACACTAACCTATGCTATGTCAACTGAAATGTACCATGTTATCTAACATGTTACCTAAACATACTCAATATATGCTGTGAGTCTTAGAGCCAGTTTTAGAGTACATTTTGGCCATGTAACTATTCTCCAAGCTCTCTGCAGGGGTTTGTAATGGATGCTGATCTCTGATGTAATAAACCTTTTATGATCAAGAACCGTGTCCAGCGAAGTTTCTCCTTCACACATCGGCAACGCAGCACTGCAACTAAGATACAACAAAACTTGGCGTTCACGAATTTGGTGGAGATTGCGGCCGCAGGCACTTCACTGGCAGGCTCATGAACCAACTTCCCCTTCGAAGGCCGGCTGAAAAGGGTGAGCGTTTCCCACATATCTTTTGTGTCAGTTGGGTCATTGGGGGCTGTGTGTGTGGACTGTCTGGTCGCAACGAAACGAACCTTGTCTGTGGGTGTGTGTTGAGGTGTCGCTGTGTGAGTAGAGACTTTGTTCTAAATTTATTTGCATTGCAGTCAACGCAAAAAGGGGGGCATATAAAGGAAAATGAAGCAAAGGCTTAAGGAAGCTAGAGAAGTAGAGATAAAGGAAAATAAAGCAAAGGCTTTAAAGGAATACAGGATAAGCTAAGGGAAAAAAAGCAAAGGCTTTAAAGGAATATGGAATAAGCTAAAGTAACGGGACGGTGAGATTTATAACTGTGCAAGTTTTAATGAAGAGAGGGCCCTTTTTATTCTTAAACGGTAAGACAAGGTAAATTGGACGCATATGACGTGAAAACAGCTGTAAGGAATAGTCTAATTGGATTAAAGGAAAAAGAGAATTGATAACCCTGGCCAGGGGAATTTGGCTTAAAAAAAAAACAGGAAGGAAAATAAAGATATAAGAGGAAAATAAGGATAAAGGAAAAATAAGGATTACTTAGGACGCCGTTAATGAGGAATAAAGCCCTCAAGGAGTTGAACGACCTCCTGAGGCCATTTTTAAGATGGGCCGATAAATCTTTGAAAAATTCACTAGGTACGTTTCGAGGTCCGCTCTTGGAAACCTGTAGTTTCCAAGACGCTGGGCGTTTGTAGGACAAAAATTCTGTATATACACTCACATGATTGATGAATCATGTCGGTGGTCTCTCATTGAAATCTACATCTCATAAGGCAACAAAAATTTAGGAAAGATAAAGGAAATAAGGAGAAACGGTGGAGAAGCATGCTTTTAGGAAAATAATATGAATGAGCTCATTAAGAAAAAAGGATCCAGAGTGAAATGCTTTTTGTATGTCGTGATGTTGCTATGAACTTTCACCTTGTTTCATGTGTACGAGTGTTTTTGTTGCGAGCGCTGTCTGTTTGTTTCTAGCTGTATGTGTGATAAACTGTAGGAATATATATATACATATGGTTTGGTTGAGACCAGGGATTTAGTTATTTGTAAGGAAAGTTATTCTGTTCATTACAGTTAAAAAACGTAGATTTGAGTTTTATGTTTTGTGTTATGTGGTACTGCTTGTAGGCTACACTTTGTCGTGTGGTGTTATAAATGTGGTCTGTTGGAAAAATGGAGAAGACAGCTGGTCTGTCTGCTGGGAGAATTTATCAAGGATAAGCTTGAATTATTTTTAGTTATTCTCCTTGGTTAGTTGCATTGGTTAGTTGTGTGCTTGGCTACTGTGGAGTTGTTCTCACTTTGAAGTCATGCTGATGAATGAATCTGCGCATGCGGCTTTCACAGAAACTTAAGCCACTCCCCTATCTGCACAGAGGTGCTGCTTATTGATTGAAGCTGCAGAAGTTGAAGTAGGTTAGAAGTCCAGTAAAACATTCTGTTTGTTAAATTGGCTATGAAACTATTTGAATAAGATCCATTATATATATAAATAAGAGTTATGCTGACCGATAAAAAGAAAATATTAGCATAACAATTAGAAGTGTTCGTGAGTGAAGTTGATTGATTATTTATAAGTCTATTAACCATTTTTACCATCTTATTAACCTGTGCTATATTAACGCATCCCTTACGAGCAATGTAGCCTATTTCATTCTTTCATTACTGCTTGTTATTAATTTACACGTTTGGACATTGCTAGAAGATGGCTTAGGTCTATGTTGCTTGTGTTTCGATGCAGGCATGGTTTCATATGCTGAATGTGGATATTGTTTGATATGTAGTTGTGCTAATGTGTTGTTGCTTCTTGAAACTCTGCATGACTAATTGGGAGAGATTGTCTGTTGTTTTAATAGTCTGTATGGTGTCTTGCTGATCTGTATAGTTTAACCTGTACTAATATCTTGCCACTTCTGGTTGCTCTGGTCCAAAAATCATTTGGCCAAAAGGACTGCAATTGAAATCAGTTAGCTAAACACTGACACATTTACGGAAATGAAGAATAATGTGTGTTGCCTTTTATAGATAAGAATAAGACTAAACATGAATTTCTTATCTAAAGTGTTTAAAAATGAACATTTCACAACAATGGTGATTGTTTAAATAAATTAACACTTGTATTTTATGGTAAATAATCTGGTGGGTTTAAAAAAAAAAAAAAAAGACTAAAAATTGCTGTTTGTTTGTTTCTTTTTCCTCCTGTGGTGTGAGAAACGAGAAGGAGGAGAGAGAGAGAGAGAGAGAGAGAGAGGAGGTGCTGACCAGTGCGTCCCGCAACAGCGTGGGCAGTCCTGGATCCAATCTGATCAAAAAAGGCCAGTAACTGTCTTATCCACAAACTCTTAACAAACACCTGCGTCCTGATATATGTGTATGCTCATGTATGGTTATTATTGCAGTTAATGGTATTGGAAAGTTATCAGGAAAATGGCACAAATGTTGGCCTGATATTGAACAACCATGGCCAGTAGAGGGGACCGTTAACATTGACCGTTAACATTAAAATAATCCAAGTGCTTGTGTCCACGTATAAGGCAGATCAAAAGAAGGGGAAAAAAGGCGAACAACGTAAAGAAAAAAGACAAAAAGAACTCGGTATTCTAAAGCTATTTGAGAATGAGGGACATGAACTGATAAAGGTTGCAAAAGATACAAGGGACAGAGGTGTAGAGAACATGGCAAAAGAGGCAAAAATAACAGAAAAACTAATGGCAGAAGTTAGTACCCCCTTCTCACATACGGAATCAGTAAAAAGACCCCCACCTTATGAGGAGGAAGCAGAGTTTAAGGACATCTATCCTCAGCTTCCAGTGATCATTCAGGAGGGTGATTACTACATCAGAGTTGAAAGTGGACAAATAATAGAAAGAGGACAAACTGAAACAACTGTAAAGATGACACCAAGTTCCAAAAGTAAGAAGAAAACGAGACACCTAGTAATGAAGGGTAGACAGAAGGGCAGGAGGACGGAAGTTGATGATGATGATGATGATCAGAGTGAATCAGAAGAGACCATGGGTGGATATGACCTTACAATCAGACGGTTGCTGGCTAGAGCAGAAAAAAGAGGTGATGAAAAATGGAGGAGAAAGGATACGAGGGATCAGACCTCTGATGAAAGTGAAGATGAAGACAGCGATGGAGAAGAGGAGCTTAAAGGTGCTACAGGATTCACCACAACTAGCCTAGAAGAGGTTGAAGAAGATATAGAGCTATGCGTATCACATTTGAAGAAGTCAACTAAACCAGAAGAAACAAAAGAATTGGAAGAGGATCTTGAGAAATTGAAGATACAGAGGAACAAACTATTGAAGAAAAAAGGGTCCCAGAAAGTTGACAGGAAACAGACATTGCGTCAAAGAAAAGGGAAGATACCTGATAAGATGTTTCCAGTGATCGTCCGAGGACAAAATTTGGAGTATAAGCCTTGGCAGAGTACGGATATGTCAGCTATTCTTCAAAAGTTGCCTATTCTTGAAAATGGAGCACATCCTTGGATTTCAAAGTTTGAAGAAATCACAGTGGGAACACAGTCTGCCGTAGGAGATATTAAGAAACTTTTGGCTAATCTCCTTGGGGTTCCAGCCATGGAAGAAATCTTTCAGAGAGCCGGACTGAATCGATATGTGAGGACTGCTGTGAATGATCCAGAGTTGTTTGCTGCAAGTAGAAGTCAATTGTGGAGAGCACTGAGAGATGCACATCCAACAAATGTGCATCCTGACAATATTCTGATTGAACCACTGGGACAAGAAGAGAATCCAAGAGCGTATGTGTCGAGAGCTCACCAAGTATGGAGAAATATTACCGGAAAGGACCCAGATGTGAACCAAATGGAGCAGTCAATCTTGCGAGCCAAACTGCAGAGGGGGCTGCCCTTACCAGTAAGGAGCAAACTGGCAGAAGTAGTGGGGCTTGGAAGCATGACAAAGAGTGTCTATACAGACCATATAGCCCATCAGGTGGAGCTGTATAGGAAAAAGGAACATGATCAGAAAGAACAGGACCAAGAAACTCTCAGAAAACTCAATCAAACACAACTGGTGGAGAATAAGAGGAAGGAGAAGAAGCAGGCTCTGGTGATGCAAAATCAATGCCCACCAAATCAACAATCCCCGCCACAATTCCAGTCAAGCCAGGTCCAACCACCAGTGGTTCCAGTTGTTTCATACCCACAGCCCGTTTCTGGACAAACACAGAACTGGAGAGGAAGAGCAAGAGGACGAGGGAATGTAGGAAGAGGAAGAGGAGGAAGATTTAATCCATACCTTCAACAATCTCCAGAAGTGTGTTATAATTGTGGACAGGAAGGTCACTTTGCCCGTGAGTGCAACAGGCCAGGAGGGAACTCCAGAGGAAATTACAGAATAGGATTTAGGGGCCAGTCAAGGCCATTTGGAGGACCGGTCAATCCTTATAGGGGCCCGGAACCAGGATTCTAGAGGTGCCCAGAAGATCCGAAGGGGGGGGTGTCAGCTGCTAGCATTAGGGCTGGAAAGAGATCCAACAATTAAGGTAAAAGTAAAAAACCGTCCATTAGAAGTGATGGCGGATAGCGGAGCTGCTTTCACCTGTATCCGGCCTGAAGATGCTATACATCTCCCCATGTCCAGTCAACTGATTCGGACAATCGGGTTTGAGGGAGTGAAACAGCTGATTCCTCTTACGGAACCAATTGAGCTCTGCTATAAAAATCAGAAAACTACAATACCAATATTGGTATCAGAACATACACCTATTGCATTATTGGGAAGAGATGCCTTGTGTAGATTGAATTGCACAATAAAATGTACACCAGACGGCTGTCTGGTGGAAGTACCACACGAAACTGTTCACCAACTATTGATGGCAACAGAGATTGAAGCTTCTTCAGTCTTTTGGATTGGAAATCTCAGTGCAGATTTTTTAGAGCCAGCTAAATTGTGGGAAAAGTTTATTGCTGCAAACATGCCAGATGCGAAGCTTCCGGAATATCCATTTCACTGCACGCTCAAGTATTTCAAGAATGCTGCCCAATCAAATTCAGAGGACTGGTTGAGTCATCAACCAAAGAAAGTTCAACTTAGCTCATGTTGCATAATTTTAGGACCACAAGGAGCAGCTATGAAGATAAACACAGATGATTATCTGGATAGAGAATTTGAGATAGAGAAGAGTGTGCCACATGTAACCTTGTTGGTCTCTGAGGAATATGAGCAGAAACATATAGGAGAAATGATGACAGAAGCAGAGAAAGCTGTTTTTGTACCTATAAGAGAGAATTTGGCAATTTGGAGAAGTGAAGATCAGCGATTTCTTAAAATTATGATCTCAGCTCAAGGACAGGGACAGCCACAAGCTGTACAGATGACGCATGAATCTATGTGCAGTGCCAAGCTAGATTCAGACCCTATGAAAGAAGAAATGTTGCAACAAGTTCCAGAATGTTTGTGGTCTCAACACAGTACCGATATTGGGCTTGTGAAGTCAGCCCAACCAGTTAAAGTTGATCTCCGACCGGGAGCCAGACCTCCTTGGAAGGATCAGTATCCATTGAAAGATGAAGCCATCCAAGGAATTGAACCACAAATTGAAGGACTTTTAAACGCAGGTGTTTTGAAGATAACACAAAATCCTCAGAGTAACACGCCTTTATTGCCTGTAAAGAAACCAGATGAAACTTATCGTATGGTTCATGATTTGAGGGCAGTGAATGAGGTGGTAACTGATTTTCCAGCAGAAGTACCAGACCCGCATACTCTGTTAGCCCAAATTCCTCCTGATGCGACACACTTTACGGTGTTAGATCTGTGTGGTGCATTTTTTAGTGTTCCACTTAGCATAGAAAGTCAGGGTTTATTTGGGTTCACATACAAAGGACAGTCTCATGAGTATAGGTGATTGCCACAAGGGTTCAAACATAGTCCTCATATTTTCAATAAAGTATTGTAGGATGATCTAGTAGGGCAAAGTAATATTGCAAATATTGCAAAGTACTGTCATTCAATACTTTGACGACATTATTATCTGTGTGACAAATAAGGACACATGTCACCAGGATTCAATTAAACTACTACAGATACTGGCTGAAAATGGGCACAAAATCTCACAAAAGAAGTTGCAATATTGCCAAGAGAAGGTTGTTTATTTGGGTCAGAAAATAATGCATGGACACAGAAGCATTGCTGATAGTCAATTGGAGGCAATTCGCAAAGCTCCAAAACCTAGAACGGTCAGAGAGATGTTGACATTTCTTGGTATTGCTGGTTATTCTTCAGCATGGGTTGAGAATTATGCTAGCTTGACGGGGCCTCTGAGAGCTATGATTAAAGATACTGAAAATAGTCAACTTCATGGTAATCTTTCATGGACACAAGAAGGCCTTATGGCATTTGAAACAATCAAACAGAGGTAACAAGGGGCACCAGCGCTCACACTTCCAGACTACTCTAAAAATTTCTTGCTGTATGTGTCTACTTCTACTGGAGGTAAATATGCATGTGCAGTTCTTTGTCAGCCAACAGGTACAGGGACGAACCCTCAACCTATTTCGTACTACTCTACTGCCTATTCAGAAGTAGAACTAGGGCTACCACCGTGCTACAGAGCGATGGTAGGAGCCTCTTTAATGTATGATTAAGCATCATCTGTTACGATGGGTTACCCAGTAGCAATTCTTACCCATCATAGTCTCAGAAATCTCTTAAACTATGGAAAATACACATTGACTATGCCTAGGCTTAGAGACTATCATAGGCTCCTAGAGCAGGAAGATGTCACCCTAGCAAGGTGCGCTACGGTGAATCCAGCTGAGAATTTGCCAACTCCAGAGGATGGCGAGCCCCATGATTGTGTTCAAGAAGCAGAGAAATACTCGAGGCTTAGATCAGACTTACAAGCCATTCCATTACGTGAGGCAGACCTTGAGTATTGGACTGATGGGTCATGTTATCGTGTGGGAGATAAATTGTGTGCCGGCTATGCAGTAGTAAAAGCACAAGGAACTGGATTTGTTGTTGAAAAGGCTGAAGTAATACCACAGCCTGCATCCGCACAACTTGCTGAACTTGTGGGGTTAACAGAAGCGTGTTTGTTAGCAGAAGGAAAGCGAGTGACGATATATACTGATTCTGCATATGCACATAATGTATGTCATCTATTTGGATCAGTGTGGAAAGGTCGAGGGTTTAAGAAAACAGATGGTTCTCCGATACAGCATCATGCGCAAATAATGAAGCTGTTGCATGCTATGATGAAACCTAAAGAAATAGCAATAGCTAAGTGTGCAGCTCCTAAAACGGATGTGTCAAAAGTCACACAAGGGAATAAAGCTGCTGATGAAGCTGCAAAAGCACTTACAGGAGCTGACAAATTGGGCAAAGTTTTTCTGGTCACTCATGGAGTAGACTTGGAAGACAAAATTACGCTTAAGGATGTGATTCTGATGCAGGAAGCTGCGCCAACAATTGATAAACAGTTATGGCTAGATCGAGGTGCAGTCAAAGATTCTACTGGTCTTTGGAGAAATCATGAAGGGTTGATAGTAGCGCCGCTAGACCTGCTGGGTCTGATGATTCAGGAAGCTCATGGTTTAGCTCATGTTGCGAGGGGAGAAGTTAGGAGAAAGATCACAAAGGAGTATGGTTTTTGGGCACCATATTTGCTTGAACAGATTGATCATGTCATAGGCAGGGGTACAATCTGTCTGAAAAATAATGTTCGCAGGGGTGTGACAGTTCTTCCAGGTTACATTCCAACCCCGAGGGGTCCTATGCGTGAGTTGGTTATTGACTTTGTTGATATGATAAAACCAGTTGAAGGCAAACGATACATGCTAGTGGTTGTGGATAGATTTTCACGATGGCCGGAGGCTTGTCCAACCAAGCGGATAGATGCTCTGTCGGTTGCCAAGTTTTTGTGTAAAGAGGTGATAAGCAGTTGGGGACTTCCCGATCGAATATCCTCAGATAATGGGAAAGAATTCGTGGATAAGACAGTGAAATTAATTTTTAAAAAATTGTGAATCAAACAACGTCTTGGAGCAGTTTATCACCCGCAAAGTCAAGGGATTTGCGAAAGTGTAATGGCAAAATCACATTTAAGCCTTTATTGTTTATTGTGCCTTGTGTTTTTTCATTCAGCACACTGCATTCTCATACACCAATCTAAACGACAGTTCATGGGCATTCCTGCTGTGGATTGGAGGTTGTTTATACCTCAGAGACGAAAGTGTATGCCCTTTGTGTGAACTGATAACCCACAAGGCCACAACTCTGGTATCCTCCTCTCCCGTATCACGTTCCCCTCTTGTCTGGTTAGATGTACAGGGAGCGCGACCTCAGCTGGGGCAGACAGGAACAGAGGATTAGATGAAGTGAATTTATGACGCATGTTTGTGTTTTCTTTTCTAAATGCCAGTACTGGACCTATATCTTATCTGTCTCTCAGAAAGAAGGGTCTAGAAGGTTAATATCTTTATTGTTTGTAAGAATGTGCTCAAATGTCACTCCCCTTTCTCCCAATGTGCATTTAAGCTCACTCTTTCCTTCTACTCATTTGACGAATCCTTTACACACTGAGCTACGTGCTTCTCGTGAAACTGTATTCCTCCTATTTTGCAAAATATATCTTTTAATAAAATACAAAAACCCAACTTGGTCTCAGTTCTGTCTTATTTGTTTCATTTTACTAAACTTTGAAATCAACATCTCCCCCCCTGCTGCAAAGGAAACTTCCACAACAGAATGGCGACGAGGACGGGATCAGAGTGGAGAGGCAGATGAGAGTGGCTCCGTGTGTGACTGAGGACCTGTACAATCCGAGATCAAACGATCTTCGCCTCTACCTCGCCCAAAAAGCATTCAGAGAGAGAGGGTCAGAAACCGCGGAGGACTCCTCTGACTCCACACTGATCTTCAAAAAGAACCGACGGAAGCAATTGCACGCAGCAGGGTAAGATCACACTCTAATTTAAATTAAATTTGAGTAATTTGAATTGGCTGTAATAAAATACAGAAACAAATACTGACGTTGGATACTGAGACAGGATAAACATTTGGGGTTGTTTGTATAGGTTTTGTGGTATCTTTAAGGTTGTTTAGATACATAATTGTGAAGACTCCAGCAGTGTTTTTGCACCATAAAACTGATCCGCGCACGGGTGTGACTTTGCTTTATAGATTTTCGGGGGACAAATCTAATTAGGTTTTGAAGTAAATCTAATAAACAGTTTTTCAGAAACTGTTAGGTTTTTTTGTGCATGGGTTTTTCCGAAATAAGATAGATACCTGGCCTTACAGTGACGATTGTAAGTAGGATAGAAGTACTTCTTCCCAGTAAAATGGGTAACGGATCGGGGCGATCCGGGTCACACATCCCTACGGGAACCGTGGTGGATGACATGGTGCGAAAATACGGCTCAAAAAGCCTGGAGTGTCTGCCGTATTGGTCCAACACTTACGGCTTTCCTGAAAATGGGTCTTTTAGCACGTACAAACTCAAACTGTTGAGACAGGAATTACAGGAAAAAGAGAAAAAACTGAGAAAGACAAAATTAAGACGAGTGATTTAGAACAAGTTGAAAAGAATAAGGAGTGTTTTAACTTATGGATGAAAGAAGCAGAAACTAGGGAAAGTAAACGCATGCAGAAAAATATGTCATTGTTGAAAATGAATAGCACTGATGAAGTACAGGCAAAGAAGCCTTTTACTGATTTTTCTCCTTCTCTCTATCCGAGCTTAAGTGAGGCTGATCTGATCCTGGATGTGCTGCCACCACCCCCATACCCCCCACCGCCCGACGAAGCTTCAGCCCAACCAGCAGGAGCCTCAGCACCACCTAGGCCCACAGCAGTGCCTTTCCAAACACAGACGAGAGCCATGCAACAGGCAGGCCACAGCAGTGCTGAACAGCCATCCACAAGTGCTGCCTCTGTGATACCAGCTCCTCCACCTTTAGAGAAGACGGAGGAAGAAAAAGTGGAGCTCAACTGTCCAATAATTCAGTTTTGATGCGAAATTTGTTCCCAGGTCAAAAACTTTCGGGCAGACAAGTTTTTTCTAAAGGTGCTAGCGGCACAGTGATCACAGAAACATTCACTACACCCATGAGTTGTGTGCACACTGACCCTACTGACCCCACACCCATTAGAAAGGCAAAATGCTCATTCCTGCTTTCACCTGTGTGCCCTGTAAATCTTTTAGGAAGAGACCTCATGTGTGAGTTTGGAATAGGTGTAGTTCCAACCTCAACCGGTCTCAAAGTCATACGTCTTAGTAAAGACAACACGTCTGACATTTTTATGTCAGAACCGACACACACATCTTTGTACATTTTTCAATGGTGGGTTTCCCTCTGTCAGGCTGAAGAATTACTGACAGAAGCACGATGCTTCGTGCCCATCACAGCTGAGGTAATGCAGGCATCAGATCTACACTGTACTTCTTTTGCTGCACCAGACCTAGATGAGGAATACACTGATACATTTTTTGTTGACCTAAATGATGAGCTTGAGTGTACTTATCTGTATTGGCATGATAACAAATGTGCAATATCAGTGAACTTGACGGAAGAACAGAGAAAGTTTTTCCGTGTCCCTCACTCACATGCTCATATTTCTTTGTGTAAATCTCCAACAGATCAATGGAGAGACTTGGGACTTTTTGTACTGGACTGTGACAAACTGACTGACTGGACTGACGCCGTGGATACCGGAGTCTCCTTCTCTCCCTCGACGGGGTGCTGCAGGAGACTCTTATCATTTCGGATGTCTTGCACACGCAGTGTGTACCAGTTGAGTAACTCTGTGTCTGCAACACACACTTACCTACAAAGCACTAGAGATATTCTGCCAACTGACATTTCTCCTCTGCTTTCTCAGGTACCGAGCCAACTCTGGGCAGCGCACAAATATGATGTGGGTTTGATTAAAAACTGCCAGCCTGTGGTCATCACACCGCGTTCGGACTTCAGGCCCCAAAAACATCAGTACCCACTAAAACAGGAAGCAATCGACGGAATCAGACCTGTTTTTAACTCCTTATTGGCTGCTGGGGTAATTATTCTGTGTCCAGATTCTCCCGTGCGCACACCCATTTTTCCTGTAAAGAAAATCAGAGACAAGGGTCGTCCCGTCGAGTGGCGATTTGTTTAGGACCTAAAAGCAGTAAATGCAGCGGTCCATGCGCGTGTACCGAACGTTCCCAATCCGTACACAATTCTACAGGGGATTCCTGGGGATGCTAAGTTTTTCTCTGTTGTAGATTTGTCTAACGCTTTTTTTCAGCGTTCCAGTGGACAAAGAGAGTCAATTCTGGTTTGCATTTCTCTTTGATGGTAAGCCCTACACATTCACACACCTTTGCCAGG
This sequence comes from Zingel zingel, assembly GCA_023566125.1. Lineage (NCBI taxonomy): Eukaryota > Metazoa > Chordata > Actinopteri > Perciformes > Percidae > Zingel > Zingel zingel. The sequence continues at coordinate 2,264,091 of CM042329.1, read as the reverse complement.
GGTACACTGAATCTCCCACAATCTACAATGAGGCTCTGAGAGAGAGCCTTGAAAGTTTGACCCTTTTACCTGGGTCCGGTCTTTTACAATACGTAGATGACTGTCTGGTGTGGAGTCCCACAAAGGAACAGTGCGAGCATGACACTATTGCATTGTTAAAACATCTTGCAGCCGAAGGCCACAAAGCAAGCCTGTCGAAATTACAATTTGTAAAAGAAGATGTTCATTTTTTGGGTCATGACATCTCAAAAGCAGGGAAAACCTTGTCTCCATCTCGCATTGAGGCAATAGTTTCCCTCCCTAAACCTGTGACTAAGAAACAAATGATGTCATTTTTGGGCATGTGTTCTTATTGTCGTGTTTTCATCCCAAACTACGCTCAGCTAGTACAGCCACTAGCCGATCTGATTCACGGTAAAAATCTGACTGCGCATGATCGCATGACATGGAATGTGGAGGCTGATCAGGCTTTTGTAAATCTCAAAATGGCCTTTCAGAGTCCTCCAACCTTAGGTTTGCCTAACCCTAACCTTTCTTTCACTCAGACAGTGGACGAACGCTTAGGATGCATGACGTCTGTCCTTCTGCAGCCGCATGGAGACAGACTCCGACCGGTAGCCTATTTCTCCGCGAAATTAGACCCTGTTGCTGCGGGTCTTCCGCTTTGTCTCAGAGCTGTAGCAGCTGCTGAAAAAGCTTTGGCTGCCTCCAGGGACATTGTGGGCTACGCCCCTCTCACACTGCTAGTTCCACATGCTGTCTCTCTGATTCTGCTCGAGCAAAAATCTTCCCATTTGACTGCGGCACGTTATCTAAGATATCACACTTGTCTTCTGGACATGCCAAATGTAACTGTTAAGCGTTGTACTATCCTTAACCCTGCTTCTCTCATGCCTACACCAGGGGAAGGTGAGCCTCATGACTGTTTGGCTGAATTGCAGCACACGTGTACTCCTCGTCCTGACCTTTTTGACATTCCATTACAGAACCCAGATGCTATTCTTTACGTGGACGGGTCAGCATCTCGCTGCCCGGAAACAGGCCAGGGACAGGTAGGATTTGCTGTGGTTTCAGATACAGCCACACTAATTGCTAAATCTCTCCCAAAACATCTCTCTGCACAGGCTGCTGAGCTCGTTGCCCTCACTGAAGCATGTAAGTTGGCTGAGGGCTCATCCGTTACCATCTATACGGATTCAAGGTACGCTTTTGGGGTTGTACATGATTTTGGTGCAGTATGGAAACACAGAAATTTCCTGAAATCGGATGGTAAGCCTATTTTGCATCATCACTTGATCAATGACCTTTTGACTGCTATCCTGCTTTTATCACAAGTAGCTATATGCAAATGCTCTGCACACACTGGAGCTGCAGACCCTGTCTCTAGGGGTAACGATTGGGCAGATGCAGCCGCTAAAACAGCTGCACGCCAGCCCGTATCTCATGTTGACACTTTGGTCTCAGATACGCAAGACCTTGAACATTTTTCACTCCCAGACTCTGTAGCTGCTATGCAAACACACGCTACACCACAGGAAAGACAGCAGTGGAAAGCTGCAGGGTGCACCTTTAACTCTGGGGCCTGGCTAGGCCCAGACTCCAAGCCCTGTCTTCCTCAACACTTCTTCTCCCATTTTGCTAAGTTGACACATGGGTTAGACCACGTGTCAAAAGGGAGTATGATGGCTTTGATAACACAAACATGGTACACAAGAGGTTTCACAACATTTGCAGAAAAATTTTGTAAAGCTTGTATCATATGCACACAAAACAACATAGGCAGACCAATAACAGTTACACAACAGGTAGGACACGCACCACCTGAGAGACCATTTGAGCATGTGATGATGGACTTCATAGAGCTATCGCCATCTGAAGGTAAAAAGTATGCCTTGACCATGGTGGACATGTTTTCCAAATGGATTGAAGTGTTTCCTGCCTCAAAACAAACAGCTTCAGTGGTGGCAAAAGCCCTAATGACAGAAATCATTCCCAGATGGGGGTTACCAAACCGCCTGTCGAGCGACAATGGGGCTCATTTTGTAAACACTGCCATTACATAGATAAGCCTGTATATTGGTATTGACCTGAGACGGCACTGCGCTTACAGACCGCAATCAGGGGGCGCAATCGAGCGAGAAAATAGTACAATAAAAACAAAGTTAGCTAAATGCTGTGCAGAGACAAATCTCCCATGGACAAAAGCACTTCCAATTGTGCTTATGTACATGAGGATGCGAAAAAGGGCTCGGTCGAATCTTAGCCCTTATAAGATTCTATTTGGCCGCCCACCACAGGTAGGGACAGAACCACCAAAGGCTCCCCTGCCCACAACGGCTCTATGTGAGCATGACATGTTAAGTTACTGCACGCAACTCTCTTCTGCCCTTTCTGCCATCAGAGTCCAGGTTTCTGCAGCGCTACCTCAACTGGCTGAGGGTCCCCTGCACAAACTCCAACCCGGAGACTTTGTGGTGGTAAAGGACTTCAGGAGGAAGAACTGGCAGTCGAAACGCTGGCAAGGACCGTACCAGATCCTCCTGACCACGCACACAGCGATAAAGGTGTCCGAGAGAGCTACGTGGATTCACGTGGCCCATTGCAGAAAGGTTCCAGATCCAGGACAAGGAGCAGGTATTTTTCCAGAACCTGCAACAAGTGACGAGCAGACCGCTGCTTAGTCACCTACGAGGAAGAAATAGGGCAGGCCTGACAGAATGGCGTTTTCTGTGCCACCCCATAGCAGCAGAAAAACAAGAGTTTTCTTTGATGAGAACATCAAAGAGAAAAGAAACCTGATCAACCAAACTGGTACCGTACTGCTAACAACTTCTTTTTTTTGCAAAAAGACAGCAGTGACATACACAGTCATTCTGAGACTCATCATCCAGAGCTGACACTCAGTGTGTCTCACAGACATTCCTCTGACGCTCACAGCACATTCTTTTGTTTACTGAGGAGCATCTGACATTCCTCTGAGACACAGGAGCAGAGTGCTTTGAAACACATACACACACATGGAGCAGCTGGACAAAAAAAAATATAAATAAAATAAACTGAAATGGGTACCCTCTCAGAAGATTTTAGGGGTGTCCACATTTGTAGTGTGTTTATTCTTCATTACTGCATTTATGATTTTTTTTTTTAATAGCATTTATGGTTACTGCATTTGTGGTCTTAGAAAAGTATGATAATGTGTAACTTGATAACATTTCTTCTCCTGACTACACTGATACACACAAGCACACTAGGAACACTAGTGAAGAACATGGGGGGGAAACGACGTGTAATTCACTACTTTCCATGTTGAGAAGTAAATGGCGTTCGGGGTACAATCAGTACCACAGAGCAAATATCACTGTAATGGTTAACACTACATCTACTTTTATGGTTTCAACAGGCATTAGGATGTCCGGCATACAAATGCTACTAAATTGGGGTCACACGGTTCATGGAGATGACACAGATTTAACCCATAGATTAACGATGCAGAGAATTAATTTCTCCTCACCTGCGATGTTACTGACGCTAAGAAACGCACACAACATTGACACAATACACGAAGGTCTTGAGAATTTAACGGCTATTGTGATTTCAGGATTTAATGACTTTCCTCCTGCTATGAGAGCTATGCGTAATATGCTGTTACAACATCAGATGGGTCTTGATCTTTTGCTAGCCGCACAAGGGGGCCTCTGTCACGTAATCGGAGATCATTGTTGTACTTATATTCCAGATGTAGAGGGTAATATTACTGACACAATCCAACAGCTAAACCTACTCCTAACTGACTTAAAATCACAAGATGTGCCCGGTGAGATTACCGGCTGGGACTGGTGGTCATGGTTAGTGGGAGGTGGGTGGAGCACCTGGATTGCAAGGTTCATTGTACCCATGCTTACTTTCTTTTGTGCATTTCTGCTTTGTGTTTGCTGTGTGGTACCACTGGTCAAGAAAATGTTCTCCTCTCTGTTCATGACACATGTAATTCAGTATCAAGCCTTGCACCACACTGAATCTTCATGTTTTCACATTCCCACATCATATGCTGGGGATGATCACGAGCTGGACACCATTTCCAGCACAAAGTGATACTTTTGTGTTTTTTTTATTGTTTTATTGTTTTGTCTCATAGAAGTGCTTGCTTTTTTTACTAGAGGGTTTATTTTGTCCCCTCACAAAAAAAACATTTTAAGCAATATTTTTCTTATACACTTAAATGTAATCTATGTATGGTGATTAGTTTGTAATCAAAAGGGTGGATTGTAATGGCAAAATCACATTTAAGCCTTTATTGTTTATTGTGCCTTGTGTTTTTTCATTCAGCACACTGCATTCTCATACACCAATCTAAACGACAGTTCATGGGCATTCCTGCTGTGGATTGGAGGTTGTTTATACCTCAGAGACGAAAGTGTATGCCCTTTGTGTGAACTGATAACCCACAAGGCCACAACTCTGGTATCCTCCTCTCCCGTATCACGTTCCCCTCTTGTCTGGTTAGATGTACAGGGAGCGCGACCTCAGCTGGGGCAGACAGGAACAGAGGATTAGATGAAGTGAATTTATGACGCATGTTTGTGTTTTCTTTTCTAAATGCCAGTACTGGACCTATATCTTATCTGTCTCTCAGAAAGAAGGGTCTAGAAGGTTAATATCTTTATTGTTTGTAAGAATGTGCTCAAATGTCACTCCCCTTTCTCCCAATGTGCATTTAAGCTCACTCTTTCCTTCTACTCATTTGACGAATCCTTTACACACTGAGCTACGTGCTTCTCGTGAAACTGTATTCCTCCTATTTTGCAAAATATATCTTTTAATAAAATACAAAAACCCAACTTGGTTTTAGTCTCAGTTCTGTCTTATTTGTTTCATTTAACTAAACTTTGAAATCTACACCTCTCCCCCTGCTGCAAAGGAAACTTCCACAACAAAAGAATGAATGGTGTTTTGAAAAATCGCATTGTCAAGATTTGCCAACATACGGGTTTAAATTGGATAACTGCGTTACCATTAGCATTAATGGTGTGTCACTCAAGTGAGCTGCGTGACTTGCGTATGACACCCCATGAATTGGCCACAGGAAGACAGATGCCTACGCCTTGTTTGCAAACAAGCGGGAAGGGCCCAAGTTTGGCTCTTTTGGAAGATGAAATGAGAGTGTATGTTACATATATGGCCAATTTCCATAAAAGAATATCTGCATATATTTCTGACAGGCAAAGAAAAGAAGAGGTGCAGGAGAAGCTCGATGAGCAAAAAAGGAGTACAGTGCAACCTGGGGACAAGGTGTTCGTAAAGGTATTTAGAAGGAAGTGGTATAACGAACGCCGTGAAGGACCATTTGAAGTTGTTCGCAGTACGGGAACAGCTGTCCAGGTTAAAGGGTCTCCAACGTGGTATCATTTATCACATTGTGTTAAAGCTCCCAGAGACGAGGCGACACGCTTAGGGAGCCAAGATATTGAGGGCTCAAGAGAGGTGGAAGAAAGTAGGGGAGAACAGGCAGCAGAAGGAGAGATTGTCCATGGTGTGGAAAATGCCAGATGTGACACTGCAATTGATGAACAAGAAAGGAGATTTGGGGACATTGATTTCCAGTACGTCCCAGACACAGCAGGGCTTATTTCAGTGGAAGGGGAAACCACAGAGGTCACCAAGGGCTGTAACTCTGTTACATGAGAAGCCGACGATTCAGTTAGATGAAGTAGCCCAAGACCAGTTCGGAAAAAATTCTGACCAAGACGGTACGAGGATTAGGGTCAAAGTGCCTCTAGGAAAGCCAGCTCAGCTCCCATGTCAGTGTACGAGAGATAATAGTGGTGAAGGGAGATTTAGAGTTCAGTGGGAGGATAGCCATGGCAGGGTCTTAGACCTATTAGAAACATTACCATTGAGAAAGTATGCATTATTGAATGATAAGAGAAGACTGAAGATTGAAGGTGATTGTAGTCTTTATGTGTACAATTCCCAGCAGGAGGATCAAGGTGATTATAAGTGTACTTTTTATAATCCACAGTTTGAAAGCGAGGGATTAGAGTCGGGACTCAGAGTTAATGTACTGACACTGGTGGTAAAAGATGGAAATAAAAGTATAGAGCTCCAAGCTATTGGAGAAACCAAAGAATTAACAACATTGATACCAACACTTCAGCCTACCGCTGGAACAGTGAGGGGCAATTCTACTCCTTTATCACTGACAGTCACTAAAACAGTTACTGAAGGTATAGATGTATCACATTCAACTACAATGGCGTCTTGGACGACTTCGCCAACGCCAACTTCATTAAAGACTGTGATTAGGGTCAAGTTGGGAACAGCAGCTGTTCTTCCTTGTAAATGTGGGAGATGGAATAGTGGTGGTAATAACCCTCCCGAGTGGAGGACTAATCATGGTGACTTTGTACTGTTACGAGGACCAGAAGTAGATGGTATATCCTATAGTCAAAGAAAGTATTATTTATTCAATGATATGAGATGGTGGAAGGTTTCGGGCGATTGTTCACTCGTTTTGCTTAATACTACATGGGAAGATCTAGGGGAATATGTGTGTACTTATTTAGAGCCGGAGTTTAAAATTGTTCCATTTCAAAATCATTGGATAGCAGGTTATGTGACTCGTAAGGTGACACTTACGATAGAAGATTTAGAGCCTATTGAAGTTTCCACAGTCACAAAAGGAGTTCATGAACAATATACTACAGTAATCACTCCAATAGTAAATAATACACAGAGAACATTTGTCACTTTGCCCTCAGAAACAATTGAGAGTGTTAATACATCAGCTAAAGTAAGTATTTTGGCAGTAACGTGGAAGGAGATGAATGTTACGACAGCAATAACACCTTCAATGTCTACAAATTTTGTAAACATGATGCAGATGCCAAATATAACTTTTCTGGAATTAAAGAATGTAGTAAATGTAACCCAGAAGTCTATGTTACAGATGGAGTTAGATGCAAATAGCAGTAAGGATACTTTTGGAATTGGAGAACAGATGGTAGAAAAGAAGAGTGTAGGTTCATCTGAAACAGTTCAGAATATTACCCCGGATGAACAGAATTAGTTCTTTAATTTTGATGGAACACCAGAAGATATGGTTGATCAATACCGTTCGTTACAGAAGAGAGAAACAACATGGAAGGCATATGGATTTGATTCTTCTGTTTTGAAAATTACAGATAAATGGGCAAGTAGGAATTTATGGTTCCAGCAGTTAACTCATTCTGTGAGATCAGTTAGGAAACTGCATGGTCCATGTTTGTTGAAAGTCCCAGCACCAGGTACTTGGGATTCCATCTTGGAGACGGTGGCCCAACCTTTATCTACTATGTGTCAATCTTATGCTTTATCATGGCTGATGTATCAGCAACAATCAGCAACAGATATAGTGATTTCTTGGTCATCACAGTTGTTTAGGCCCAGACTTAATTGTTCTTGGTTAAATAAATTACCCTATGTGAATTTGTTGGATCGAAAGGAAAATAAGCTAACAGCAGTTCCTGAGGCAATGGAGGTGACGCCCGCAAGGGATAAAGGCTGTTTTTGCTCAAATAAGACGTATGATGGACCTGGGATGTTTATGGGAATATCAGATTGTGATGATTATATGATGTCTTTGGGTAAGTATGAACGTAAGGTTAGTAATGGGACTTATAAAGTAACTTTTTTTGTACCATCTAGTAAAAAGAGCAGGACTGTGATGGCGAGAGATTAGCCTTTGCCTGGCAATGTGACTATAGGGAATTTTCAAGATATTTGGTGGGTTTGTGGGGATAAGGCATATATATTTTTACCCTATGGGTGGATAAGATGTTGTTACATGGCAACATTGAAGCTTCCGTATGAGGTTTTTCCAAAAAGGTGAAGCGCCTGATGCAGTACAAGCTGATTCCGGTTTTGGAAGTAGGGTGAAAAGGGACATGGCACAATTTCATAATTTGGAATCCTATCATTGGAGGATCAGTTTAGGAGAAAAGTGGGGAATAGGACTTTGTCCATGGTATGGTGTAACATTCTTGGCAGATCACATTGATAATATTACCTATACTTTGCAAGGCTTTGCAAATGAAACTATACGAGGATTTGAATATTTGTCAAATACTCAGAGGAGTCACAGACTGACGCTGTTGAAACACAATATAGCGCTAGACTATATTTTAGCCAAACAGGGTGGCTTATGTGTGGCTTTGAACTTGACGGGGGATGACTGTTATACTTTGATTCCCGATAGTTCTGATAATATCACTAGTGTTATAGATGCATTGAAAAGTATAAGGGATGCCTTTGGTAGGACTGAAGGAGCTGGATGGTCTGCGAATGCTTGGCTGCAGGACCAATTAGGACCAGTGGGAGCAGTGGTGGTTCAAATTTTGGTAGCGACTCTTTTAACACTGTGCGGGATGTTCTGCTTCTGTACTTTGCTGTTGACTTTTGCGAAGGCTATGATATTGAGATGGGTCGGAGTGGTGATGCCTGGAGACAATACTCAGATGCCTTTGTTACATGTGACTGATTTGAATGGAGATGAGGAAGTAGTACTGGATGGAGTATTGATGGAAGAATATCCATTTTGATTACCTGAGTGTGCTATAATCTTCACATTTGTTCGAATAGTGTTGTGATATTTAGTGTTTTATTATTAATCAAAGGGGGGAAATGGAATGTGATTAATAATGGGATGTGATTTATATTATTTGTTTTAATTCATGTTATTTGTTTTAATTTCCATGTGTTGTTTTGCAAAAGATACTGGTTGGTGTTTTCTTTTCTTCCAGAACATATGGGGGAATGAGCAGAAGGGGTTCAGATACTCAAACATGGACAATAACAATGGACTGAACAAGGACGGTGTGATTTCATACATCATCAACACTGCACTGAAGTCGATACGGTGAAGGAGCAGCAGTGTAGTGGACTACATTCCAGTGTTTGTTCTGATATATATATATATATATATATATATATATATATATACATACTTGCATTAGTAATATATACTTTGTGTCATATTCTTGTATTAATTGTTTGAAGAATGATGTTTTTGTCGGGGAGTAAATATATGGAGACCTCAGATGTTTTTCTTTTTTCCTTGACGCTTAGGGAAATGGGTTCTAGGCAGGGAAAGGTCCATTGGACGGAACGAATTTGGACATTGTTTTGATTATTTTGTTTTCTGAGGTTTTCACATGTATTTGCTTAAACCATATCTCTAAAATAAATTGATATTGACTTGTAATTGGACTGGAGTACACTGTGTGGCTGCCTAGGGCAGAGGAGCCGTGAGGGAATTTTCCTGTCTCAGATGTTTTGATGGATACTTTGGAAAAATAGCTGCCAGACTGGTTTTTCGCCCTTACACTCCATAAAATTGTTGTATTGTTGAAATCATAATGCAAGTAGCATGTGTAGGAGAAATTATTCTCCTGTTGTAAGTCTAAACATGTATGTTTTACTCTTTTTGTTTTCGAGACTTTATTAAGTCCCGAAGAGGGGAAAATATGTAGTATCCAATGGTTTATCTGTATAAATCATGATTATGTTTCTGGTACAAAGGTTTCATATAAGATAATAATGTCTCATGAGAAAGTATAGCAGTACAGTGAGTAATGATTAACCTCTCAGTGGCGTGATCTTGCTGGGATGTCCAAAAGGTGGTCTAGGATTGGATGCTGAGGGGTTAACGAACTAAATGTATGTCCAGGGAGCCCCCCGAAGAGGACACTAACCTATGCTATGTCAACTGAAATGTACCATGTTATCTAACATGTTACCTAAACATACTCAATATATGCTGTGAGTCTTAGAGCCAGTTTTAGAGTACATTTTGGCCATGTAACTATTCTCCAAGCTCTCTGCAGGAGTTTGTAATGGATGCTGATCTCTGATGTAATAAACCTTTTATGATCAAGAACCGTGTCCAGCGAAGTTTCTCCTTCACACATCGGCAACGCAGCACTGCAACTAAGATACAACAGAAGAAGACATGTCTTTATAACTAAAATTATTTGTTGATTGCAGTTTAAAAATATTAAGACCTGGCTGACACTGTCTCACACCTAAGGTGTTCAGATTTACACGGCGAACACACCGCAGGCATAAGGGTCGCAAAATCACCATGAACCTAGGTGTTTTATTTTGAAATCCATCCATCCATCTTCATCCGCTTATCCGGTATCGGGTCGCGGGGGTAGCAGCTTCAGCAGGGGACCCCAAACTTCCCTTTCCCGAGCCACATTAACCAGCTCCGACTGCTAAGAACCATGGCCTCCGATTTAGAGGTGCTGATCCTCATCCCAGCCGCTTCACACTTGGCTGTGAACCGATCCAGTGAGTGCTGAAGGTCACAGGCCGATGATGCCATCAGGACCACATCATCTGCAAAAAGCAGCGATGAGATCCCCAGCCCACCGAACTGCAACCCCTCTCCACCCCGACTACGCCTCGATATCCTGTCCATAAAAACTACAAACAGGATTGGGGACAAAGCGCAGCCCTGGCGGAGGCCAACTCTCACCTGAAACGAGTCCGACTTACTGCCGAGAACCCGGACACAGCTCTCGCTTTGGTCGTACAGAGATTGGATGGCCCTGAGAAAGGACCCCCTCACCCCACACTCCCGCAGCACCTCCCACAGTATCTGCTGGGGGACCCGGTCATACGCCTTCTCCAGATCCACAAAGCACATGTAGACCGGTTGGGCATACTCCCAGGCTCCCTCCAGGATCCTTGCGAGAGTAAAGATCTGGTCCGTTGTTCCATGACCAGGACGGAATCCGCATTGTTCCTCTTCAACCTAAGGTTCGACTATTGGCTGAACCCTCCTTTCCAGCACCTTGGAGTAGACTTTACCGGGGAGGCTGAGAAATGTGATACCCCTGTAATTGGCACACACCCTCTGGTCCCCCTTTTTGAAAAGGGGAACCACCACCCCGGTCTGCCACTTCTTAGGCACCGTCCCAGACTTCTACGCAGTGTTGAAGAGGCGTGTCAACCAAGACAAATCCTTCCACACCCAGAGCTTTAAGCATTTCTGGACGTATCTCATCAATCCCTGGGGCTTTGCCACTGTGGAGTTGTTTAACTACCTCAGCAACTTCCACCAGGGAAATTGACGACAATCCCCCATCATCCTCCAGCTCTGCCTTTACCATAGAGGGCGTATTAGTCGGATTTAGGAGTTCCTCAAAGTGCTCCTTCCTGCTATTACCTCCTCAGTTGAGGTCAACAGCGTCCCATCCTTACTGTACACAGCTTGGATGGTTCCCCGATTCCCCCTCCTGAGGTGGCGAACAGTTTTCCAGAAGCACCTTGGTGCCGACCGAAAGTCCTTCTCCATGTCTTCTCCGAACTTCTCCCACACCCGGTGCTTTGCCTCTTTCACGACAGAGGCTTCAGCCCTTCGGGCCCTTCGGTACCTTGCAACTGCCTCCAGAGTCCTCTGGGATAACATATCCCGGAAAGACTCCTTCTTCAGTCAGACAGCTTCCCTGACCACCGGTGTCCACCACAGTGTTCGTGGGTTACCGCCCCTTGAGGCACCTAAGACCCTAAGACCACAGCTCCTCACCGCAGCTTCAGCAATGGAAACTTTGAACATTGTCCACTTGGGTTCAATGCCCTGAGCCTCCACAGGGATGCACGAAAAGCTCCGCCGGAGCTGTGAGTGAAAAGTCTGTCAGACAGGGGCCTCCTCCATACGTTCCCAATTTACCTGCACTACCCGTTTGGGCTTACCAGGTCTGTCCAGAGTCTTCCCCCACCCCCTGACCCAACTCACCACCAGATGGTGATCGGTTGACAGCTCCGCCCCTCTCTTTACCCGAGTATCCAAAACATACGGCCTCAGATCAGATCAGAAACGATTATAAAATCGATCATTGACCTTTGGCCTAGGGTGCTCTGGTACCAAGTACACTTATGAGCATCCCTATGTTCGAACATGGTGTTCGTTATAGACAATCCATGACTAGCACAGAAGTCCAACAACAAACAACCACTCTGGTTTAGATCAGGGAGGCCGTTCCTCCTAATCATGCCTCTCCATGTGTCTCCATCATTGCCCACGTGCGCGTTGAAGTCCCCCAGCAGATCTATGGAGTCCCATACAGGACTCCACTCAAGGTCTCCAAGAAGGCCGAATACTCCAAACTCTTGTTTGGTGCATATGCACAAACAACAGTCAGAGTTTCCCCCCCCCACAACCCGCAGGCGTAGGGAGGCGACCCTCTCGTCCACCGGGGTAAACTCCAACGTAGCGGCACTCAGCCGGGGGCTTGTGAGTATCCCCACACCCGCCCGGCGCCTCACACCCGCCCGGCGAGTCCAACCCCTATCCAGGAATATGGTTCCAGAACCGAGACTGTGCGTAGAGGTAAGCCCCACCAGATCTAACCAGTAGCGCTCCACCTCCCGCACCAGTTCCGGCTCCTTCCCCCACAGAGGTCACATTCCACATCCCCAGAGCCAGCGTATGCTGCCCGGGTCTGGTCCGTCGAGGCCCCTGACCTTCACTGCCACCCGTGTGGCAGCGCACCCGACCCCAGCGGTTTCTCCCACAGGTGGTGAGCCCATGGGATTATTTTGAAATGTGCTTTATTTTTGGAAAGTATCCGGCTGCACTGTGGTCTTCCTGTATGTGATATATATAATACATAATACGTGGACACTTCGCACCGGTATGAATGGACAGATTGGATAACATGGGCGCTGAAATAAATATAGCTGCGCTGCGCTGCAGTGTGTTCCCGGTGTTACTTTGTTACTTTGTAATTATACAGTCATAAGTGGTTGATTTTTTGACATTGGCTGTCATGGGACCATTATAATTGTGTCATGAATATTTTCCTTGACTTTAAGTAAAGTGAAACAATTTGGACTTGTCATGAAGTTTAATTACACTGTCAAATTCTCTGAAGTGAAACCATTTTCTCAGAACATTTTGCCTTCATCCTCAATACATTATCTGCCAACAGGACAGCTGATGGTAAAAACATCCTCTTACGTTGTGCCTGAGGGTCCAGGAACATTACTGAAGTCCAGAAAATAACGTTTGGACCGGTCACTCTTCATGGACAGACAGCCGGATACTACAGACTCTGCTCTCTGTGTGTTGTCTTGACCTCTGGAAACACCATGATGTTTATGTTTATATCACTTGAACCATTGATAAATTCTCTATTTTAGGAAGCTCTAAAGACCAAAACTGTTGCTACTGTTAACAATTAGGAGCACTCAAAGTCTGTATTAGTGTGTACTAGTCTTAGATTAGATTACAGTTTTAATATTTCCACCAACTGCGGAACGGCTGCGGATCCGCTCTGGAACGGCGGCGGAGTCATTAGGTTTCCATTAAAGTCAATGTGTGTATTTCCACTGACTGCAGAACGGCTGCGTTCCGACTGCGTCCCAGCTCCGGCGGTCCGCAGCCCTCCAGAGCAGATACGCAGAGCTAGCCAGATAGCACTGGCGCTGTAATGGCGACAGGCAGCAGCAGAGTGCAGAGTGAGAGTGTTGTCTTTTAACGTTTAACCTGGTTTTAAATTGGAATTTTAACGGATCTGCGTGGGACGGTCATAACAATGAGTCATCTTAGTTTGATGGGGTGTTTTATCCTTTTACGGTTGTGGTATCTGAACAGGTCATGACTTTGTATACATTTGTACTGAGGATTTTCTTGTGGGGGATTCCTTTGACCCTTACCCTACTTTTACTGAGACATCTGGAGGCTGTTAACATGAGCAGAAGAGCCCTCTTGGACAGAAGAGTCCTTATTTGGAGATGAGCCAAAAAAGAAGGTATCATTGGTCAGTTCTGACCCAATCACGTTAGTGCAATGCACAGTATGTATACTATGTGTTAACTGCAGAACTTCAGAGCGACATATTGGAAGAATTGGGTTGGTCGTTCTCCAAACTCTCTGCAGGAGTTTGTTAAAGGGATGCTGAAAACTTGATGTAATAAACCTTTTTTATAATCAAAGATCAGTGTCAGCAGAATTCCTCTTCATACAGCATCACAGCATTACTATTGAAAGTCACCACACGCTCTTATGCAAACTTTTGGGCGTACTCTGCGAACAAAAGGAGTCCCCCCAATATACCCGCGAGTTTCTCCTGTTCCTGCGTAACTCCGATGCGGGAATCGTGGACTCCCAGGTGGCTCTTCCACCAGAGATCATCTGGTCGGCAGCCCACGCAGAGAACCAGAGTTGGGCACCCAGGACAGTAGTGAGGAAAAGGGGGAGACGCAGCGGCGTAAGGCAAAGATTGAAGCGACAAGGCCATCGTCGGATACCTCTTCCTTCAATTATTCTCGCCAATGTCCAGTCCCTTCGAAATAAAGTGGACGAGCTTCAGGCAAAAGTAAAGTTCCTTTCAGAATACAGAACCGCCTGTCTCCTCGCCTTGACAGAGACGTGGCTCAAAGATCAGAATCCACTCTGTGATGTAAATGTGATGTGAGCAACATGTCTGAGAGTTGTAAGTCTTCTGGTAGCTGTGCCAAGAGAAATCTCAATCATTCCCAATCTTGCAGAGACGGAGAGCGTAGGTATATGTAAGGAGATAACATGGACACATGCTAATTATTGCTAACTAAAATGCTAGTTAACATTAGTAATTAAACTTAAACAGCTAATGTAAGTCGAAACTGCCTGAGAGCTTCTCCTGTACTATACGGTAATTCCTCTACTATGCGACAGTAAGTCGCGTGTTTATGACACAATCGTTAGCTTATTTTTACAAAAACGTCTGCTACGGAGCCATAACGTGAGATACAAGGTAATGGAGCCTTTTATACATTGTCGTGTTTCTTTAGAAATAAACAATGAACAAATACAGTCTTGAAATGCTTCAGATGTAAAGTTATTCACTGTCAAAGTGACGTCAAAATGAATGGCAGTCAATGGAATGCTAACGTCGGGTGATCGCTTTGTAGCATCAAAATGGCGCCATAGGAAATTCGCGGTCCGAGGGGAAGCTTACCCCCTTGGCTCCACTTGGCATGTTCGATCACAACTCTGTTTATTTGGTTCCGTCCTACAAACCAGTACTGAAGAGAAACAAGCCGGAACGAAAGTTGGTTCCGGTTTGGTCAGAGGACTCAATCCAGTGTCTACAGGAATGCTACTGCGGTACTGATTGGAATTTATTTAAAAATGAATGTAAGGATATTGATGAGTTTACAGAGACTGTTTCCGCCTATATCACCTTCTGTGAGGATTTAGTCATTCCTAGAAAACTAATTTCCATATATCCAAATAACAAACCTTGGGTCTCCAAATCTGTTAAAAGCATAATTAATCAACGAAATATTAGCTTCAACCAAGGTAACATGACTCAATATAGAGTATTTCAAAAACAAGCTAAAAAGGAACTTAAGCTTGCAAAACTTAACTATAAGGACAAAGTTGAGAACATGCTGAGCACAGGCAACTCACATCCTGCATGGGAGGGTGTGAAAGCCATGATGGGGATGCAGTCTAAGAAGTGTCTGATTTCCCTAAATGGCATGTCAGACCATGCCCTCTCAAATGAATTGAACACTTTCTATAATCGTTTTAATACTAATGACTTTAGTGAGGAGTTGTCAGTCTTTAATAACGTTGCCCCTGGGCAGAGCAATGTCCAGGTTAACAGAAATAAGGTCCTGACACTCTTCAGAGGTGTTAAAGAAATGAAAAGAAAAGTCCTGGCCCTGACGGCATTGGAGGCCATATATTAAAGAACTGTGCTGAACAGCTGGCAGACATTTTTTGTTTCATTTTTAAAATGTCCTTACACCTCCACACCGTTCCTAATCTTTGGAAAGACTCAATTATTGTTCCGGTGCCTAAAAATAAGGCTCCAGAGTCTTTTAATGACTTTAGGCCTGTGGCACTCATGTCCCTTATTATGAAGACGTTAGAGAAGATCGTGAAGGACAAACTTTTGAACTCTGTACAGGATCTACTAGACCCACTTCAATTCGCCTACAGACCAAAACGGGGAGTGGAAGATGCAGCATGTACTCTTTTTAACTTGATCTATACCCATCTTGAGGGTGCAAAGAGCTTTGTGCGGCTGCTTTTTATTGACTTTTCTTCAGCTTTTAATTGCATCCAACCACATATTTTTGCAGGGATCTTAAAGAATACTTTTAATATTGATCCTAGTCTTATCTTTTGGCTGATGAAGTTTTTAACTGACAGGTCTCAACGCGTTAGAGTGAATAGCATCCTATCCGATGTTCTCTTTTCCTCCACCGGTTCCCCACAGGGCTGTGTCCTCTCCGCGATCTTATTTATTTTATATACAAATGCATGCCACAGCCAGCATACCAGGCGTCATAGCATTAAGTTCGCTGATGACTCGGTAATAGTGTCGCTGCTGACTCACAACAACCCTGAGTATGGCGCTACCTTAAATGATTTTACAGAGTGGTGCAAGTCGTCTTTTATGAACATTAACGCAGCAAAAACTAAAGAAATGCTGATCGACTTTAGGAAGAATCCCCCCACCCTCTCTCCTATCCTTATTAACGCTCAATCTATCGAAGTAGTGAAGCAATACAAATACCTCGGTATTATAATAGATGAGAAACTCACCTTCGAGCCACAAGTTGATGCTGTCTGTAAAAAAAAAAATCACACCAGCGCATTTTTTTTATCGTAAACTTCGCAATTTTAATAACGATAAGACCTTTATGAGGATGTTTTATTGTTGTTTTATTGAAAGTATTCTTTCTTTTGTCTTTGTGAGCTGGTTTGGGTCCCTCATTCTTAAAAACAAAAACAGGCTGCAATACATAACTAAAGTG
>CM042329.1:1869794-2242294 GCA_023566125.1 Zingel zingel | reverse complement strand
ACTATGACATGTCAACATGTCTGCCGTAAAAAAGGCCTACAGCAACTACGGGTGGAACAGTACATGTATTCGTATTGAACCGAAACAGTGCGGGCGTCTTGGTTCGGTACATGAATTTACATGGAGAATACACGGTATAAAAATAAATAAAACTTGTGTGCAAATTAATTAATGTAATGTGGAACTACTGTTACATACGCGTTTCTTAGGGACACCTAATCTGTAGCCCCGCCTTAGCTCTGAAGCTCCCAAGCTCCGCCTACATGTCAAGTTGGTCCAGTGAGTCCACACGAAGCAAACTAGTCCCTTCCATATACAACCAAACACAGATGTACTGTAGCTGGATCCATTCTTGCCTCTACCACAAATGGCTTCCAGGCCCATTTGCTTTGCTGTTTGCTCCGCTGTTAGCTCCGCCGTTAGCTGTTAGATCCGCCGTTAGCTTTGCTGTTTGCTGCTAGCTCCGCTGTTAACGTGTGAAGCTAACGCCACAATTCGCGAACTGCTCTGTGTAACCGAAGCTGCTCTTTTAACACCCCTGCTCTGTGCATTCACATATGAGAGCAGTGCTTGTCTCCCATATAACACTACTAGCTGATTGTCTTATTTTGTTTACAAGTTCCAGATGGAGTCTGGAGATGATGTGGGGTAGCCTACTTATTTTTTACTGTTTACATCTTACTGTATACGCTTTATACGCTTCAGCTAGCTCAGGGGAGAGACTGGATGACACTAGGTGGTACAGCCTGAGACATGCATTTTTGTTATGCTTTTCCCTCCATTGTACCGAACAGTGATGTCTGAACCGAGGTATGAACCGAACCGTGACTTCTGTGTACCGTTCCACCCCTAATAGCAACAGACAATGTAAATTGACTTATTTGTGTGAAACAAACACAGCAAGTGATCGTACACCTACTAATTGTAGCTAGTGTTTCAATAAGCCTTTGTTAATGCTTATAATAATGACAAACACTGTTGTGAACTCAGTCACATACATGTACTCAGTACGAACTCCGGGTGTAACACTCAAAACTCCCCCCAGTCCCTCAAACAATAATGTCCCGCGGGCAAACATATATTGCAACAGCTAGGTTATGGATTAGCAGGCAGAACTTTTTCCTGTTTAAAAACTACAGAAATATGCTTTCAAATTTATCCTAATGAACTAGGTGACAATTAGTGGTTTGGGTATCTAATTTATAGTGCTCGTCTTACATATCAGGGGTTGAATTTTGACTTCACTTCTCTTTTCTGGGGGTAAACTTTTTTAACATTGGGACAAGGCTCAAGAGAAATAATTCTGGATTATGTTCTCAGCACAGACATTAAATCTTCATAGGAGTCATCTGGACTTGCAAGTGCCTTTTTTGCTTTTTTTTACTTAAGAGCCAAGGGGTTGGCAAGGTGTCTTTGAAGGCGGAGCTACCTGCTGGGTTGCTGCTTGGGAGGAATGGGTGGATGTTGAACCTTATGTTTGGCAGGGTGCCATAAAGGGCTGGGGGGGGAACCTGCTGTTCTAATGAAGGGGTTTGCAATTCTTGGAGTGAGGATGGTGCAGAGCATGAGGGCTAAGCTTTGGTGTTTGCTACAGTGGGCCCTATCTTGCACCCGGTGCAGCGCGGTGCAAAGCCCAGCGCAAGTGTCTTTGATATTTTGTTTAAATAGCAAATGCACCTGCGCACATGTGTGCGCCCATGGGTGTGCTGGTCTTACAGGGAGGAGTGTTGAGGTGAATTCTGGGCGTATTGCTATCTTGAAGTGATCGCGTCATTGACCAACAAAAACCTGGTCTAAAGTCAATAATGCAGCATTTCATTGTTATTTTAACAGCAAATTAGTAAAATGTGCCTAGGCTTATGCACAGCGCGCGCAAACTATGCTTGTTACACACACACACACAGGGACGTGCAGCAGCACACACACATGCAGAAGATTACAAATAAAAGTACTACAGTGCAAATCCTCCATCATAATAGCAATGTGCCAAGGTCCAGATGCGCCTGGCTTTTAAAGGGAATGGGAGATGATTGGTTGATTGCATGTTACGCCCAAAACACACCTGTGAATTAATGAATACACTAAGTTCAACCCTTTTGAGCCATGCGCCTGGCGCACGGACCCTTGTATCCGCTGTCAAACTAGCAAAAGTGGATTTGGACATGCCCTAAACGCACCTGCACCAGGCGCTTCACGCCGTACGCTTAGATCGTTAAAATCGGGCCCAGTATATCATATCTGTGTCGCTTCTGGCTACATCACATACAGCTGTTATCTCATTGGTTGTGCTTTGAAAGGTCAGCGGCACCCGAGGTAAAGTTAAAATTATTTGAACTTTGCTCGCAGCGCTAGGCGGCGGGCAACTCCAAGGGTAGCACTAACACATACAAAAGAGACATGAAGGTGACAGTGGCGGCCGCAAGAGAAAAGACCTTGCACTCTCCGGACAATACTGGCATCTGTCTTCTACAGAAAGTCTCATAGGCTCTAGGGATGTAGCAACTCCCCGTCCCTGCTTCTGTATATTGCATGTGCGGGAGACACACACACACACACATACACACACACACATACACACACACACACACACACACACACACACACATACACACACACATATACACACACACACACACACACACACACACACACACACACACACACACACACAGATATTCCTTGATTTATAGTTCGATTCATGCAGTTTCAGGCCTTGGCCAATCACTGTGATACACAGTGTGGCAGTTTTTAAGCAATGACGAGAGATGCACTTTTTTTTTTACATGTGGCAGATCCAGGGGGAATTTGTAGCTCACTTAAAATCAGCGCTACAGCATGTTGAGAGACCTGGGTGGCATCAGTGACAGCAGCTGCAGTCCGATCTTCCTAGCAGGAATCAAGCCTTCCACTGTCTCAGTGAGTCTAAATCACGAGATGGACTGCATCTACTTTGCTAATCTAATCATGTATTTATTTCATTTGTATTCCACTCAGTAAAGGCATGTAACCATGCAACTTTGTCATTTGAAGGAAAAGAAAATCAGCAGTGATACTTTTGGCCAGCAGGTGGTAGTACAGAGCTGTATGTCAAGAACAGTGGGTTTGTTCTCTTGATTTCTGATCACACAGTGCACTGGGTGAGTAGAAAGTGTGCCCCCTCTTATTAACAGGTACACTTAAACCCACACTGGATACACACTTAACTGTGAATACTGCCTCAAATTGCACTTTGAGTTACATCAACCTGCATGAAATGTTCTACACAGAAGTTGGTTGGTGGTTGGTGTACTAGGTTTGGTCCTGGTGTAATTTTGTTTTGTTGAGTGCAATGGTGATATTGTAACTGTATTATTATTACCCAACCATTATGGCTAGTGTTTGAGGCCTGAACATGTGAAAGTATCCAGGTTTTGATTTGATATTTTTACATGTTGCATCATTTGATCACCTTGTGACCCCTCAAATGTATCGTGGGAATCTTTAAGGGGTCCCAACTCCCAGTTTGGGAGCAACTGATGTACTGTAGTTTATACAGTGTTACAGTATATACTGGTGGTGATTTTAGGTGGGTGGGATAGCAAATGCCTTATACCCACCAATAGTTTGCGCTGCAGCAACAGCAGTATCACATCCAAGATACCAAGTTACAGAAATGCCACTATTTGTCATGTTACCTAGCTCTAGCACTCTAAAACACTATAGAGAAGTACCCATAAACAGGCCTAATGCAAAAACTTATTCTTTTACCTCTCTTTTTTTCACTCTCAGTGGTTTCTGTGACATGAGAAAGACTTTTAAAGTATTTATATTTACAGTTTCTCTCAATCAATCACATTTACTGAAACAAACTTACAATTGTCAAAACTCTAAGTACAATTCTCTCCACATGGTAGGCTACATTCAGCACATCACTCTGTGTGACCTGCAAAAGGTGATAACTCCATCAAAAATAATTATCTCCTGTTTCAAATGTAAATAAAACCAATCAATGAATAAATAATTTCCATCAAAACAAAAGCTTCCTTTATCATTGATTAGACCAAGACAGACAAACAAGACAAGACAAAATGCAAAGACGTCTCGTCAAATGACTCAGAGATCTCAGAGAATATTGGAGTTCTTTTTCCGTTAATTTACGACTTTTATTTCTCAGAAATTCAGATTTTTTTTCTCGTAATATTACCCCTCTTCCTTGGTTCCGTAACATTTTTTTCTTTCTACAATGGCCTTCGAATGCTGTCGTAGCAGAAGCAACTTGCTTTTGCCAACGGTTTCTGATCTTTCTGGAGTGGTTTACTGGTCTGGCCCACTTGAGATCAAATTAGTCTCTATGCGGCCCATGAACTTAAATGAGTTTGACACCTATGAGTTAAGGTGCCATGTAATTTCTCCAACACTCCATTGTTCTGACCTCTCAATAACCCGAAAAATTCCCTTTGGTCTTACAGCCCACTAGTCCGACGTCCCTTTGTTTCGAAAAAAAATAAACCCTCTGCTCCGACATCCCATTGTTCTGACCATATAGGCTTTTGTGGATCACCTCCCATAATCTAAAATGTGAATCAAAAATATCAAGCAAAATTACTTTTCTCTAGATTATTGACACATTTAAATGTTTAGCCTATCTTTGAAAAACTGAAATAAAAATGTAGGCTAAGTCCAAAGTCCAACAGGGTAAAGTTAGTTTTGGGTTGGATATGTATTTATATTTCCATAAGCATGCAATGATAATGAATAGGAATGGGGCATATCCCTGCAATAATCAATGTGAAACTAACTTGATCAGTGAGAAAACGCCTCTTGGCTGTTTCAAACAGCAAACGTTGGGATTCCCAGCATGTTAAACAAGGCAAAAATCCTAAAGAAATATTATAAATAATTGTCCCTAACCATAACCATAACCCTATATGGTCGGAACAATGGTATGTTGGATCAGAGGGTTTATTTTTTCAAAACAAAGGGACGTCAGACTAGTGGGCTGTGTATGACCAAAGGGAATTTTCCGGGTTATTGAGAGGTCAGAACAGTGGAGCGTCGGAGAAATGGGCAGTCCCCTGAGTTAAATCATAAAGATGGTGTTCTAAAAGTCTTTCATATTGTGACTGTAATGAACACGGCAGCCTCCGGGGGAGGACAGCAGGCTTCACCTTCTCGTTGACCTCAACCTTCCTCAGGTAAACAGACCTCTGCGGTGGCTGAATCTGATCCAGGTGGACGTGTTTGGGCTAAAGCCCCCCCCCCTCCCAGGCGTATCATCAAGGTCGTCCTGTCTGAACTGTAACGCTCCTCAGGCTGCAGTCTGACCGCTCTGATTATACAACACCTGGATGACCTGCTGCTGCTGCCACCAGCAACCAAAAACAAAGGTAACGTTGGGTTTTATACAGTATTCACATGGAGAGAAAAAAAACAAAAACAAAATGTAACTTAAATAAATATATGTATTTTATTTTTTACATACACATTTAAATATGAATCATGCTTATATAGGCTACATGTATATGCCAAACAAACATTATTGACATACAGAATCACTTTTAATTTAAATTCTATTGTAGATCCCAATTTTTCAATGACATTAAATGTGTCCATATAGTATAATTTAATAATGTGTCTAACACAATGCACAAGACATGCAAAATGTTTTAACTTGATGAAATGTTGAATCCATTAAAAGCATGGAGTCTTGGGTTTGTAAACAACTTGTAGTCTCAATGAAGAGCTGAAACATAGTCATACATAATACCCGTACAAAAAACTTCTCGGCAGACAAATATCCCAACATATGGATTTAAAACTCCACCAGGTTGGCTTTGTAGTTTCTATGAAACAAAGACATTGATTTAATGTAACTAACTGTTGCATACTGTTGCCTTCCAAACTTGTTCTTCCTTTACCCCTGTACAATAATAAAAAGTCTTAGAAAGATCTTAGATAATATTTTTCATTATTCTTAGGGGGCTGTCACTAGCCTGGCTCTGCCCTCCTACATACTTCCACTCAATTTTCATTTTCCTTCAGTACTCTGTCTGGGTTTGCGGTATATTCTTGGGTTTTCTCCAGTCAAATCTTTACCGGTCCGATCAGAGAACAGAGGGAATGGCTGAGAACGATGACGTTGAGGTTGTGCGCTAGTTTGAGTTGTAGTTCTGTAATGGCGGCAGAGAAAGATGCGAGCGAAGCCATTTGGTCCATTGTGGCAACGCAACCGAATATCCAGAAGTTAAAGCCCGAACAAGAACAACCTTTTCTGAGTTTTGTTGGTGGCCATGATGTTGTGGCCCTCCTCCCCACGGGGTTCGGGAAAAGTTAGATTTTCCAGCTCGCTCCGTTAGTGGTGAAGGAGTTGGTGAAGGAGTTGGCTAAGCCGACGTCACGCCCAAACGTTAGTGATTGGTTATGGCAGATCCAGAGTGGCTCTGGGTAGAGTACCCGACTTCAAGGAAGTTAACACTTGTCAATGGAGAGTGGCCAGACTCTCTGTACAAATGAAATGTACGAGAATCTTGTCGCACCAGGCTAGGCTGTCACACCTTCCTCATTTAGTTTAGTTGAATTACACTAGAGTTTGTTTTTTCCTCTTGGTACTTGGTCCTTATTGAAGAGTTGGTCTCGGTACGCTTCCAGAAGAACTCTAGAGTGGTTTGTTTGTGGTGAGAACTGGATCCGACAGACCCAAGATCTGTGCAGCCCCAACTGCCGGAAGAACTTCATGTTTTTGGACTAAACCGGCTGCCGTAGTCAGCTGCGCTGTGCATTATAGGATGATGAGAAGTTTGCACTTGAGCAACATAGCCCCATTGAAACTCTCAGACAAACCTGGAGTTGCGAGGAGGTGCGAAGCCTCATTTGGTCTGATACCATATATTATTATCCAAACTTTCAAAACACTCAAGAACAGGGAAATCTATGCATTATTTAGCAAACAGATCAGAGAAAGGGGGTTCCATAGATCTGTTGAACAGTGCTGGGTTAAAGGTGCACTATGAGTTCCTGCATGGTTTCAGCATGATTTCATTTTTGTTTCAAATCGTAGGCATCTCTCCTTGATCCGCTAGCTGCCTGCCCCCTGAATACACTGTGAAAAAGCCCGGGCTTGGGAGACAACACAGGGGTCGTAAACGTCAAACAAACACTAGAGGCGCAGGCTGGGCACCAAAATACAACAAACCACGTTCCAGCCAATCACAGGCAAGGCAAGGCAAGGCAAGGCAATTTTATTTATATAGCACATTTCAGCACAAGGCAACTCAAAGTGCTTTACATAAAACATTAAACATTGAAAAGCAAAGGGAAAAATAGTGATTCAAAATAAAAATAAAGATATTAACGAATACCATAGAATACCAAGTTTAATGCCATAGAAGAAAAAAAGAAAAATCATAGTTCAGTATAACAATTAATACGAGAATGAAAATCCAAGAGTAAAATTCACAGTTCCGTATTAAAATTTAATACAAAATAAAATACAAGATTAAAATTCACTGTTCAGTATGAAAAAAGAAATAAATTAAGAAAAAGCAACATCAAAAAGAAAGGTCTTCAACCTTGATTTAAAAGAACTGAGAGTTGGGGCAGACCTGCAGCTTTCTGGTAGTTTGTTCCAGATATGTGGAGCATAATAACTGAACGCTGCTTCCCCCTGTTTAGTTCTGACTCTGGGGACGACAAGCAGACCTGTCCCAGACGACCTGAGAGGTCTGGGTGGTTCATAGTGCAATAACAGATCAGAAATATATTTTGGTCCCAAACCATAACCACCAGAACTCCGCCGGCAGAAGGGCTTCCAGTCTGATGCACAGGTGGCTAAGTTCTTACTGGACAGGTAGGTAAAGTCAAGATTGGTTGTTGTAAATGCATGCACATTTCAGCCCTCGTGCCAATAAAAAGTCATTATTTTCCAAAGTTATCCCATGAGAGCGAACCTACAAAGTTGTGGTAACTATACTGGTTGTACTGGCTAAGGTAGTTATTATCAAGCTAGGTTACTAACAGCTAGCTATGAAGGGGGTCATAGCTATGAGCGGGGAACATAGGACCCGGGGAATGTATTCCCCGGGTCCTATGTTCCCCGCTCGGGGGTTAGGGTTAGGTTAAGTTAGGTTAGGTAACCCTAACCCACCCCTGACCTAATCTTTCCTCGTCTAGGCCTATTTGCATATACGCTTCAAACAGCCCGTAGGCCTACATAGGCCTATTTGCCATGGAATTTGGCAGTAATGGTGGAAAAAGTAACAGACCGGGGAACATAGGACCCTTTTTTTGAAAAAGGGTCCTATGTTCCTCAGTCTCATACAAAGAGGGGAACATAGTACCCAGGGAACATAGGACCCGGGGAACATAGACACGCTCCCCTTTGAAGTGCATCCAACAAACTTTAATGGCACTTGTTTGTTTTCACGTTAGATTTGTAGACGTTAGATTTGTTTCTACAGATGTAATAGCACCCTTATATTTCTTTTGCTAAATAAACTGAGTACACATATGTACGTATGTATATGTCATGTTGCACATGCATATTAGATATCAGATCAGTTTGTCTGTATCTAAACGTATAGTCTGTTAATTAATACTGTGTGTTCACACTGTCAATGTGTAAATAAGACCACTAAAATCCACTTAAGGGGGAAATCAGGGTCTCAGAGGTTAAAGATGAACATTTCATGCACAGCGGAGTCTCTTCTATCAGATCTTTTTTGTTTCTGTTTAGACTGTGCTCATGTGAATCTGCTGCTGATGAATATGTTCATCCTCTGACCCAGATAGAAACTTGGTCAAAATCCTTGTTACAGTTTCAGTTTTCCTCCCTATATTATCGCTCAATAAAACGATTGCTATTTGAAGTCAGCACCCAAACAAATACACCCTTCCCATCAGCGCTCCTTCAGAACGTCAGCACGTGCCAGATTTACACTGTGGACAAAATGGACAGCCATTTGACAAAAAAGTGTATCGGATTAGAATGGCAGACTCCACCTGACTCCACCTGACTCTCACAGTCATTACCATGTTCGCAGAGCAATTAACTTAACGAGCAGCCTTCCCTCAGGCTACATACAATGTGCCCTATCTGAAAGTTGTCTCCACATTCCGGTAAAAAAAAAATAAAGTCAATTTGTCATATTTATATTGGCATACAATATACTCTCAACTGAGCATGAATGAAATCAGTCAAGCAATGTGATCTTTGTAGCAAAGAATCATATACAAAGTCTCAGGTATCTATCAAGAAAACTAAACACAATTTTACGTACAGTATAGGGTTCAACAATACATAGGTCTTCATCTGCTAGATTGAACATTTGGATTTTAAACTTAATGCTTTAGTTTAGAGTTTACAAACCCATGAATTCCCAGTGTTCAGTGTGTGTCAGTGTATTTATCAGCTCTGTAAACAGAAACCTGTTATTGTGTCGAGGTTTCCGTCTGTCAGTGTCACTATGACGCATGCCTGGGTGGCGACCATGTGACATCACTCCTCCGGAGTTAAAGGGCGTTGCTGTTACACAGCGTAACCATAACGACTTGGTTTCACCTCCTCTGTGTGTGTGTGTGTGTGTGTGTGTGTGTGTGTGTGTGTGTGTGTGTGTGTGTGTGTGTGTGTGTGTGTGTGTGCGTGTGGTTCAGCATTAACGCAGCAGAGGTGTGTTGGTTTGAGTCACGTCTGACAATTTAATTCGTGCCTGATGTCATGAGAAAGTTAGTCTGTAAGGAAGCAGGCAGCAAAGTGTGACTTTAACACACAGACTAAATATCATAGAACTCCTGGAACAACACACTGCTTCACAGTCTGTCACTCATATTTCATATATGTTTTAGTTTGGCAGATCACTTTGTGTTCTGATCATAGCTGCTGTGTTCATACAAACCTATAACATCATGAAGTTGTTTTCTGCTGAGCCGCTTTGAGCCATGCACCTGGTTCCATTACTGTAATGGTCTGGTCATTTTACATGGTCTCATGTCTGTATAAATAATTTTTACATAGAAGTCAAGTCATGACAGAAATCTGACGAGGGCGGACATTAAACAAATATGAACTGAATCATGCTAAAGGCTTCAGCAGCACAATGTTTTAAAATGAATGCACATCTTGTTCATATGTATATTGTATATATAATGTGTGTGTGTATGTATGTATGTTTTATAAATATATTTATATAAACATATACATATATAAAAAGCTGGATAAAAAACATGTATAAAATCTGAAAATATCTAAAATCTAAATTATTTAAGACAATTAGAGACAAGAAGAACTATTATGATTAATATAAATGTGTGTGTGTGTGTGTGTGTGTGTGTGTGTGTGTGTGTGTCACACCCTAAGCCTTATGTCTAATAATAATCTGAAGGTACAGACAGTGTAACAAATCAACACACACACACACACACACACACACACACACACACACACACACACACACACACACACACACACACACACACACACACAGACATCTGTGTCAGTCAGTCATTTGTTTGGGATTTGTCAGCTTTAAATTAGGAACATTAATCTCCTACAGGACAAGCTCTACAAACTAAAGTAACTGTAAAGGTGATAAGAAGTCAGTGTTGTTGACTGTTGCTGGTTGAAAGAAATGG
Source organism: Zingel zingel (assembly GCA_023566125.1). NCBI lineage: Eukaryota > Metazoa > Chordata > Actinopteri > Perciformes > Percidae > Zingel > Zingel zingel. Next base: position 2,231,689 of record CM042329.1, on the reverse strand, counting down.
CCTGATAGTCAGATAAAAAAGTTTTTTTTTTACTTTAGGTAAGTGTGGAGGAATTATACACTGACTGTGACTTATCTGTTAGGCATCCTCATAGCCAGTGTGCAGAAGCTGTTTGGTGAGCTGTCGCGTGCCTGCGTCGGTTTCCAGTGGGGTTGTCGGTGTCCTTTCGCTGAGACTTGGCTGGATCCTGGAGTACCGGTGCGGTTCAACCGGGTGACGCTTTTTCTGTGTGCCGATCTGTTGGCCACCTTCTGCTTGATGAGGAATCATACACAAGTAGATGGGATAACATTTCATTAGATTCAATTACATGTCATTTAACTGATGCTGTTATCCAAAGCGACTTACAATTGCTATATATGTCAGAGGTCGCATGCCTCTGGAGCAACTAGGGGTTAAGTGTCTTGCTCAGGGATATATCGTTGATCTGATTGGTTGATTTGGCCCGTCCATCACCAACATAGGTGGTGATAGAGAGATGGTTTATCCAATCAGCTAACCAGTGTTTTCGCCCCTTCCCAAAAGTTCTCCAACGGTAAGTTCCCAGATGGATATGCCGAGCAAATGCGAAGCAATCCATCTGGAGTCAGGTTAACAAAGTACTGCTTGCTGGCGAAGTGCTAATTTCAAAACGTTACTTTACAAATGGATAACCCCGTCATTGTAACCAAAATATGTCTGAGTTTATTTGCAAAGCTGATGTCAGTGAACTAGCATGTTGCTACTCCCCACAGTAGGCTGCTGGAAACACCGACTATCAACACACAGGACCAGTTGACCAATCACAGTCCTTGCGGTCTGCGTCGCCTCGACGTGAAGTTACACATTTTTGGAGGTGCACATCGAGCTACGGCGGAGGGCTCGGAGGGGGGTTCGCGACGATGCAGAGGTGTCTGGGGGGGTACGCCGTCGATTCAACACAGAAGCATAAATCGGCCTTTAGACATCAGGTCATCATAGGTCACAGGGCAGGGGACGAGAGCATTCATCCAGTCTCGGAAATCCAAACCTGTTCTGTCCTTGCTTCCCTGTCTCAATCAGGGAGCCTAGGTAGACAGCAGCCATAATAAAGGACTGTTTTGTTTCAGGACTATCTCCTTTTGGAGGTCAGTGTAAGCAGTGTAACAAGGTGACATAGTTTCTCATGCATCCCAGAACTATGCTCAAGGTGACTATCTTTTCTTTGGTGCCATCAATATCTTGAGATATCACATATTTGATAGTTGGGACTAGGGATATAAGCATCAGGAAAAGGCACAGGACCTCAGAGTAGGGGACAACACACATAGCCCATCATGGTTAAAGGTCCTATGACATGCTGCTTTTGGATGCTTTTATATAGGCCTTAGTTGTCCCCTAATACTGTATCTGAAGTCTCTTTTATATATACCTTAGTGGTCCCCTAATACTGTATCTGAAGTCTCTTTTATATAGACCTTAGTGGTCCCCTAATACTGTATCTGAAGTCTCTTTTATATATGCCTTAGTGGTCCCATAATACTGTATCTGAAGTATCTTTTATATAGACCTTAGTGGTCCCCTAATACTGTATCTGAAGTCTCTTTCCTAAAATGCAGCCTTGGTGCAGAATTACAGCCACTAGAGCCAGTCCCACAATGAGCTTTACTTAGGATGTGCCATTTCTGTGTCTGTAGCTTTAAATGCTATTGAGGAGGAGAGAGGGGGGGCAACGTGGAGGGTGGGGGTGTGGCCTTGACCAACTGCCATGCTTCGCTTGTGTTCAAGCCATGATGTCTCTCTCTTTCTCATGGGCGGGCCAAATTCTCTGGGCGGGTAAAGCAGAGAAAGGGGAGGTAACCTTTCCCCTTATGATGTCATAAAGGGAAGATTCCAGATCAGCCCATCTGAGCTTTCATTTTCTCAAAGGCAGAGCAGGATACCCAGAGCTTGGTTTACATCTATCACCATTTCTAGCCACTGGGGGACCATAGACAGGCTGGGGGAACTCACATTAATGTTAAAAAACCTCATAAAGTGAAATTTTCATGCCATGGGACCTTTAAACTGTACTGTCTTCCTTAATCTCCTTGTTAAAGATCAATAAATGCTTGTGTGTAAGACATCAAAGTCTCCCGAACCTTCATGTATCCTGAAAAAAAAGCTGCTACTGAGTTTTTCCTTAACAGTTGCCTTTAGATTCTTTATTCATATGCAAATATCTGTTTAGAGAGATCAGTTGTTTCTCTGTCTCTCACAGCTCTACGTCATCCCCGTTTCCTTCTGAACTTTATTAACGTGTTGTCATCATGAGTTTGTTTGATCTGACCTCGTTAATGATGATGAGCAGCTATTTGTTTTCGGCTTTTGGCCTGAAGTATTTCTCTAAATATCATTTTCAACCTTGACTGACTAATTGGAGCTAGGCGGGCCGAGCTGCTCCGTAATGACCTTTGACCTCCGAAATGAAACGCATGAGCATGGAAACAGTTTTCCATTATGAAGATTAAAAAGAAAATAGATTGAAACATGAATGTATGAAAATAGGGATTAAAATAAGTGGCCATTATAAGAAGAAAATCAATATAAAACCGAACACCAACCGAACACAATGACATAAAAGTCGGCAGTTGGAATGTTAACAGACATCACTTCAAATTAAAACATAGGGACACAAAAAAAATTATTCTTAACCAAAAATACATGTTCGACAGCTCCTATAAAGAACTGAACGCTGATTCTGACCTCCAGTTTATAGATAAAACATGTGAGGCATTATTATATTTAGACATGCTGAGACCACGACTGTGGATGAAATTAGTTTATGGCTATGTGAATGTGCCCCCCCCCCAACCCCTCTCCCAAACACACACACACACACACACACACACACACACACACACACACACACACACACACACACACACACACACACACACTCGGAGTCAGCCCCGCACCGCTGCCCTCGTCCTGAACGTGGCTCTGATCAGATCTGATCAGTTTCCGCTCAGCTTGCTCTCTCACAACGTGAACACAAAGAGGCAGCAGCATAAATTTCCTCGTCGTGTTTTTCCTCTGTAATGTCATGCAGCAGAGCAGCTGCGGGGCCTTTTTCCTCCAACATCCGTCCGTCTGACTGTCTGACCACGCTTCCAGTCCCAGCTGAGCAGGTCGCAAAATGAACGTCGAGAGGTTTATCAAAAGTGAAGCTCAAGCCAACCCAAACTGACATCAAATGAAATAAATAACCCTGCATTAAAATCACATGACGAGACTTGTTGGAAGATAAAACAAAGTGTGTGTTGGGAATCAGACCCTATAAACTTTGAATACTCTTTTAATGAGCACTTTTTAAACTGTGATAAGCGCTCTATAAATACATTTCACTTACATACTCTCTTTTTTAATTCTTTCAACAACTACTTCTGTCACGGTTCGTGTAGCCTCACATTGCCAGACCTATCTCCGCAGCGCTTCAGAGTAAGGTCTGGCTCTTGAGCGGCGCTAAGTTCCAGATGCAGAGACGGTGGCTCTGCAAAATAGTCTCGGGAAGGAGTTTGTTTTGGTGGAACATTTGCACCACGTAAAAAGAAAACGCCACATACAATATCAAAGGAAGTTAACTGTTCAACCAATACAGTAACGGGAGCTATCTAAATTAGCTGGATACATGGTTAAACATAATTTGCTCTTACCAGTGTATTGACATGTGTACTTTGTCGACAGCAATCCCCATCAAGCGGTCCCAAAATGTCCAAGTTAGAGAGAAAATGCCGTAGACATATTCTTTGTAAATCTTTACAACCATTCCCCAAAAAACAACGTATAGGCTTGTCTTGTTGCACGATCCAAATGTTCTCCCAAACTCAGCGTGTAGCTTGCTAGCTTGAAGTTTGTTGATTTAATCGTGCAGCTCTTCTATACTTTCCAAATGTCATCGGACTGATACATCTAGCTGAAGAAATCCCAGGTTGACACAGAGAGAACTCCACACAGATGGGGCTTGAACATCTTGCTGTGAAGCGCCAGTGCCAACCACTACATAATCGTGCCACCCTGTGATTGTAATGTTTTACCTTAATAACCTGCATCATCAAAATGATAAGTTAGCAACAAAGCTCTTGTAAATGTTCGCCATAGAATCAGCTGCTGCAACACACAGTAAGCTAGTTGAGCTATCTTAGATGTGAGCTAGTCAACGCTGTGTGCAACTAAGCACCAAAGATCGTCTTTTTTATCTGCTATATGTAGTAGAGGTGGTGTTGTCAGGCCTTATGGCCAACTCATTAATGTGGACGTGTGTTCCCACGCTTGAAAAATGAATAGTAGGCTGTCCCAACCAATCAAAACTTTTAACTTGTATTTGCTATAAACAGTAATAGCAACCGTAGCTAAGCGATAAACCACTAAATGGTATGAAAATGGGTCAATACCGCATTATTTTAGATCCAACTGAAGTTCTAGGCAAGTCCCGCCCTACGAAGCAGCCCGATTAGTTGGGGTTAGGCATTGACCTTGAGTAGTTAAGGTTAGGATAGCCGATTGGTTGGAGGATGATATAGGACAAATCGGGTTTGGTTACCTCCCGTGAGCATGGACGCCTGGCCAATCGTAGCGCGCGAATGCTACTGAAGAGCGGGTCTTGCCTAGAATGGCAGTTGGATCCATAATAATGCGTCAATACTGCGTTATTATGGAACCCACGCAACTTCTAGGCAAGACACGCCCTTCAATAGTATTCACACACTACTATTGGCCAGGCGTCCGTACTTACGTAATGTACCGTAACCCGATTTGTTCAGGTCCTATCCCCTGACCTATCGGCTATCCTTACCATAACCACTCGAGGTCAATGCCTAACCCCAACCAATCGGCCTGCTTTGTAGGGCGGGTCTTGCCTAGAAGTTACGTGGGATCCATTACAACGCGTCAATACCAGCTGTAGAAGGAAGTGGATAGGCAGCAAGCAGGAAGTTTGTAGGACAACCATGTTTCCAAGACATTACAGAAAGTATTTCAGCAGTCACTGTCTCAAGCTCGTCTGATAGAACAGATACGCTTCTATTTTAATCAATCCAGCGCTCTACACAGGCCACGTAATGGTTTGCAGTTCACTCTACTTCATTATGCATGCAGAAACGCGACCCAAAGTGTACTTCTACACTTTAAGTCAGTTTTCTTCCATTTTACACGCAGAACTACAGTAATTGTGCTTGTGTGACAAGCTCTGAGCACTGCCAAAATGTAAGTGACGTACACTCAATACTGTGCCTGAACACACCCTGTGTAGACCGATAGCGGGCTGAGGCTGCTGCTAACGTGCTGCTTATGCTACCCCTCCTGTGTAGACACATTGTTAGGCAACAAGGTTAGACAGATTGGAGTCTGGATATGAAAACCGGACTCTGGAATCACAGTCCTGTACTTTGTATGACTGCAATCTACCCCACCCACCTCACTGCAACTCATTGCAGTTTGTACATCGAGTGCTACATTTATTTAAAAAAAAACAAAAAACCCAGAAACATACAATCCCAAAAAAAATACTTTTCTGGTTCCTTGCTTTGCTTCTGTTATTCCATTTGTTCCGTGTTTCTTTCTCTTCTTCTCTACATCTTTCTTCTATTCTTTCTATGATTCTCTCTTTATCTTCGGTTCTGTTTTATTTCCATTCTTTCGTCTACTCTTTCCCTCTACATTCCCTTCTACTTTTCTGTACTGTATTCTCTTTTACTTTCTGATTCAACCCCCGTCCCCCTGCCCTTTCCCTCTCTTCTCTTTTGTCCTACTTGAATAAATATATTTAGTTACATTTCACCACTGGTTAGAGGTTAAGTGCCTTGCTCCAGAGCTTCTGTGCTACCATTGGTGTTTCTACTCCTTCACTTTTCTTCAGTCACAAGAGTTTCCAGCCGGTGTTTGGCTCGACTGCATGGATTTATTTAGTGTCTGCAGATTGATCACACTGGTTTGTATTTAACCTACTTAGGCAGAGAGTGAGCGCGCTAAGCTGATCCCCCTGCAGGATTTAACATTTCCAACTGTCAGGACGAATTAACCGGCACTAATACCACTTTCATCCCTCGCTGGGTTCCTTCAGTGGAGTGACTCACAGCTCTGTAATGCCGAGCAGGAGGATGTTGGAGCGTTTCTGAGAGTGATTCTTTTAAACAGCCATGTTGATTAGACTCTGATCTGCTCCCAGGGGCTTCAAGAAGAAGAAAAAGCATCAGGGTTTGATTTGTAAAACAATCTTTTAGAAGAAGACGGTAATTAACCTGAAGTGTTTTTAATTACAGGATCCAGGGGGTAAAAGTATCTATTAGCTACGGTGGCCCTGGAAGTAAAAAACTAAACGGCAAAAGATAAAACACAACCGCATTTGGTAAAACTCAAATTGGAACAGGTAGGTACGACTGGGTCTATTCCATAATAATTTAAGATTCTTAACTTGGGAAATCCCTAAGTTTGGACAGTTCTGTAATAGCTAAATTCCTATCATAAGATAAGATTTTTTTTCTCCTAAATGCAGTTAGGAAACATGTTTCTGTTATACCAAAAATCCCGAATGTCATTGTAAACAGAGTTTTTGGAATGAGGCCACTGGGGTAAATGTCCAGCGGTTAACCAGCACTAATGAAGCATTTTAACAGTCATATGATCTGCGGCTATATAAAAAAGGTAATCCAGGGTAAATGTCCAGCAGTCGACCAGCTCAAATGCAGTGTCTCCGGAAGCCGGACCGCCAGAAACTCCGCAGAAAGTTCCTTAACAAAAACACAAACCTGCAGCCTGTAGGTAGAGAGCAGCAGCTGCCAAAAACAACCAGCTGCAGCCACGGCCAAATCCACCGTGGTCTTTAAATTAACTATATGTAACTTTTTTATGTTTCTGTAACTGTGTAATTTTATATCTAATGATCATAAAAAAACTGTAACAGGAAACAAGACTAACATTGAAAAGAACACTATTTTTATATAGTTTTTAGTAAGGCCTCTGCCCAGGTCCAATTTTTCCTGCACAGTCACAAAATGATTTACAGCAGGTAGATGGCGCTACAGAGCACACATTCTGACGGGTCACAGATTTCTTTGTAACACCGGAAAAGCCTGTGCAGCCAGTTAAAAGGAAACAGGAGATTTCTTCATATAGGCCTAAATGTATTTTAATTTTATTTTAAAAGTTATCTGTTGTAGTTATGGCTGATACTGAGGCAGGGTCATCACAGAAAAGAGGGAAATTAAACAAAGAACAACTAAAAGCTAAAAGGGAACGTGAAAGAGACGAGCGAAACCGAGTCACATTCGGTCGGGCTTTCAACAGATGGAGACAATTACGGGATTGCAAATGATTCAACACTGACCCAAATTGGCCCTCAGGTATGTAATATGTCTATTTCATTCATAAAAAAACGTTACAATGCGCAATGTGGATGTACGCCAGTAGCCTACATTAAATTACACCCTCTTTTAATTAGCGCCCAGTTTTTATTTATTTTCAGTCCGTGTTTGTGTTGGCGTACTATTTTCTCTTCCCTTGTCGCCCTGTACTTATGTAAAGCGTCCGTAGGTTTCATGAAATGCACTATATTAATCCAAGATATTAAGTTGGTTGCTACAATAACCTCTTAATGCTTTGGCTCTCGACACAGTGACAGTGATACCCAGTTTATCTCACGATACATCCAAAGTAGACTAAGTTACCGTATGCTACACTATAAATGGAACAATGCATCTGTAACATATTCTTTTAATGTACATGAATGATATATAATACACCCCTAATAGTAATTAATAATATTAATAAATTAATAGGGGTGGGGGGAGAAAATCGATACAGCATAGTATCGCAATATTTTCCATGGCAATACTGTATCGCTACACAGACGCCAAGTATCGATGTATTATTATATACTGTATGTGTTGGTCAGTTTGTCTGCTTGACAAGTTCCTTTTGCACCAATAAAATTGAAGTGAAATGAACAAACAGAAAAAAATTTGAAGTTGGAAAAAAAGGTAATAAATTACAATATATCGCAGAAAATTGCAATATGTTTAAAATCGCAATAATATCGTATCGTGACACAAGTATCGTGATAATATTGTATCGTGAGGCCTCTGGTGATTCCCACCCATAACATATTTCATACCAATCATATCAGAGGAGTTACTTTGCAACTTTGGACCTGCTTGTCCCCCTTTGACGCACCGGTCTCACGTTGTAGATATGCAAAGTATTTTTCTACACAAACATCAACATGTTAACATTGTCATTGTGAGCATGTTAGCATTTAGCGCAAAGCGCCGCATTGCCTGAGTACAGCGCAGCTTGTATGACTTTAGACTCCAACGGACTGTTCACACATACAGACTCAAACGCTAGGACAATAATAAACAGCTGCTATTCATTGTGAATGGGACCTGGCTGCACCCCCCAGAGATTCAAAAGGCTCCCAACAGTAGGAGGGAAAGTTAAGAAAAGCTCATATTTATACTGTTATGAGCAGCTCGCAGGCCACTACAAAGGAAGGAGATGCACGCCAAACTCAGAGGTAACCAACTGACATTTATTTCACTAAAAAACAAACATAATGACAATGGGGTGTGAAGTTTAGGGTCACTGGTTTAAGAGGATGCATGAATGCAATGACCAATATGATGTGCACGTTGCCAATGTTAACAAAAGGAGCAACGCAACAAAAGCAAACTCGGGTTGGTGCAGGGTGGAGAGACTGACACTGCCACCCACACACACACACACACACACACACACACACACACACACACACACACACACACACACACACACACACACAGTACACAGAACCAAGGCAACAAGCGAACTGCTATCTTTTGAATGCCTGCAGAAAGTGAAGCTCAGAGTTGTTCACTGCTCCGCTCCACATATGCACGACTGCAATGTCGATCTGTAGTGCCCACTCAGGTATCATTGATGTATTGTTGAAACTGTCAACAATGCGTACTGCATTAAATAAAAAAATAACCCTATTCTGTACTTGGGGAAACAAATTGCAGAGGAAAAGCTAATTCCTTGTGTGGAGTACGCTGGCTACGTCAGAAAACAATGTTCAGTCAGTTAATTTTAAATGTTTAAATGTTATGTGCAGTAAATGTGCTCTGTGCAACACATGAACACATGCATGCACGCATGCACGCACACACACAGGGCTACAGCTTCACGAGTGGCCAGACACTCTCTACTACTTTGTGTCTGTACTGTGTGAATGGAGCAGTATGTTGTTTCCACTTGTTTTAAGAAAGTAAAACTTAAGTTACCGACAAAATGACTTCATAAGGATATTTTTTGCAATGCACAGTTTGGATTTAACATGTTTTATTCTGAAGAAGATGGACATTAGTCCAGTATAGAGTGTGATCAGCTGTGCACAAAGACTTGAAACAGAGCAGTTTGCATTTATTTTTTTGCATTACATTGTATATAAAACCGATTTAATTCTCTGAAATCCTGAAGCTTCATCAGATTGATGTGAAATGTTTGTTTTTTTTAATTAAATTTAAATGTCTAAAAAAGGCTTCTTGATGTTATATATATATATATATATATGAGCAAAAAATAAAGGGATTGAACACAGAGGAGTTTTGTACATTTGCATCTTTAAACAGAATCAAATCGCGATATCAGTTGGTCAGATTCTGTTAGTTTGGGTTGGACTGATTTTTTACTGGATTTCTATCTTCTAGAATAAATCATTTTCCCACACAGGCCAGACATGTGCAGTGTGTGTGTGTGTGTGGGGGGGGGGAGGACACACATTAAGATTAAAGAACAAAATTAAACATTAAAAGCTAGTTTAATTACAGCGACTGAGCCACTCCCCCCCCCCCCCCCCCCCCCCCACACACACACACCACCACCTTATTTTCACCAAACTGTGTAACATTTAAATAATCTCCTCTCTCTCTCTTCCAAATCCAAGAAGAAAAAAACCACCTCCATGAATTATAGATGAGCGTGAAGAGGATTAATTATAGCGCAGTAAAACCTGTAGCTAATGTGCTGCGTTCAGACCGACACTAATGCTAATGACAGAGACAGAAACCTCATATCTCCACACAGGAGAATCTGTTAATATTTTCAGATTGCTCTGCAGGGATTTGATCTGTTTATATCAGACTCTCAAACTGACCTTTACAGCTCCATAGTACAGACATTTAATTATAAAATAAAAGGTATAGTGTAGACTTTATGGGCAGCTGTGTCTCCACTTCCCTACCACTATATTGACATGGAAACACTTTTCCCCCTAAAATCTCCCCGTAAATATACCAAAACAGTGCGTAACGTTTTCATATTAATGAACGTCCGTTACGTTCAAGCCGTTGCCAAATGAGTTGCTACAAAGCTAAATAAGACTATCAGCTCCACACAACTCTCTCTGTATGTCTTAGTATGACTATGTTCAGAAGATTGGGTCGTCCGGTGACTTTCCCGCGCAGAAACTGAAGATAATGACCTCTTCTGAAGAGTCCATCATGTTTTTTTAATCCTCCGTGTCCTCCTCGGCTACTAGCAACTGCGTGGGGGAGGGCGTAAGGCTTGTATCATGTGGACGCACCGACAGTGTTGTTGGTATTACTTAGAATTCCTCATGGGGGAGACAGAAACTACGCACTAGAGCTTTAAGGGCTAGTTCATGTGTGAGTGATCCAATTGTTCTAAGTTGTGGAATTCTCCCTGTGGTCTACACTGCATTATGGAAATAATCTCTACAGAGATAGACCTTTTTGTTAAAGAGTATAATCTTTGTTTAACCAGAAACAGCTCCTGGATCGCTGTTGCTAAACCAACCAGACTCTATGTAAATAACCATACTTTTAGCGCGTACAGAGCCAATATAATTTTATGTGTAAATTTATAAATTGTGTTTATTTCATAGACTGTAAAAAACTAAGATGACTTTTCATAGTTTTATTTTGTGTTTTTCAACTTTGAATGAAGTGTATTTTACGATGGTAAAATGACAAGTGGCAATTTCGCGGATGTTTTAAATAGGATCTTGCTCTTTAACAGAAAGGTCGACCTCCTTAGAAATCCTTTCCATAATGTCGTCAGACACTTAGAATAATAATCTGAGCCTGTCAGTGGAAAATGAGCACTTTTTTAAAATGGTAAATTGGGTGCGCAGTTGCCCAACAACTTACATTGTAGCTTGTTTTGCTGACTGCCGACTGCAGCGATCTTGCTTATGTTTTGCAATTGTTGCAACAATACCTGGTAAAATTAATCATACCTATTTATTATTACCATGGCCTGCTGCTCTCATGAACTTCACTACATTTTAATTTGATTTTGTTGTCCTTTCAACTTTATTATCAAAGCTTGTATGGTGTATGGCAGAGATATGGCAGATATTGTATGTATGTTCTCTGGCCATTTGCCCATTCTGGCTCTAAAAGAATCATTCTGGCAATCATATATTACAGTTTTTCTTGATTGCTTAAACCCTATAACCAGGCTTTTGAACTAACATTTCAAAACCATAACGCCATATCAAAAAACATACCCATTTTCCTAAACTATAAACACTATTCCCCTGTTCTGACATATAATTCAGATTTGTTGAACAGTCGCTGCAAAGCTCTACACACAAATCCCTTCGTTTCTCATTGCCTACACCAGGGGTCTTCAACGTTTTTTAAGCCAAGGACCCCTTACTTAGGACTTTATTAGGCTAAAAACTAAAGTGATTTTAGTGAAATGCAGAATTTGATTGTAACGTTTAAATCTGCTGCTTCAAGTTTGCATATGACACCAACAGGGCTTGACATTAGCACACGCCTACCTGCCAAATGGGGGTAAAATGTGTCAGTGGCAGGTGGCATACAGGCCTATATAACTGTTATCATAACACTGGTCGCTGGAGTACTGTGCCACCACTCGACACAGAAGCACAGCTCTAATCTACTGCGCAGTTCACAGCCGAAGCATGGTGGCCCGGTCCCTCCCAAGCCGTCACCTAATCCCACACACCTCATCGTTGGGTATCTTTTCTGTTTCAACACCACAAGCAGGCCGCTGTGCGCGTTCTGCTCTCCAATATCCCCCAGAGCTGCATGGTGTGTTTGGCAACAGTTGTGCTTGTGGCAGAAAAAAACATTTTGACAGAGGTTTGTAAAAGAAGTAGACGACAACTTTTTCTCTGTGCGCTCCGCTTCTCGTCACCGAGGGTGTGTGCCAGCTGCTGACTCTGCTTGAGTGACACCTGAGCGTATGCTCCAAACCACTTTCAATTACTCTTCTACACCCCTGCACTACATATGCAAAATCACTTAAAGGTGCTGTAGGTAGGATTGCGAAGATCCAGGACTAAGCCAACATTTTTTAACATCAACAACTTCTCAGTCCCTCCCCCCTTTCCGCTAAAGCCCAAAATGGTATAGTAAGCCCCTCCTCCCACAAGGCAGAATGAATTCAATTCAGTTCAATTTTATTTATAGTATCGAATCATAACAAGACTTATCTCATGACACTTTACAGATAGAGTAGGTCTAGACCACAGTCTATAATTTACAAAGACCCAACAATTCCAGTAATTCACCCAAGAGCCAGCATTTAGTGCGACAGTGGCGAGGAAAAACTCCCTTTTAGGAAGAAACCTGGGACAGAACCAGGATCTTGGTAGGCGGTGTCTGACAGTGCCGGTTGGGGGTGTGATGAACAGTGGCAATAATAGTCACAATAAAGATAATGGAACTATGACTAGAAATAGTAGTCGTAGTAGTTCATGTTGTAGCAGGGCGTTACAGGACGTAGCAGGGCACAGCAGAACATAGCTGGATGTAGCAGGATGCAGCAGGACCACGGCGACAGCTGCAACAATGAATACGTGTACCCTCCCTGGCCCTGATTGGTGCATCTGAACAGGGAGCTGTCGAGTTTTGCAAATCCCACTACTGTAGGTGGTTTTTAAATGACCAGCTTCATGTAGTTCTACTGGAACATAGGGTCAGTTTCAGCAAATATGACAGAAAATTAGTTTTATAAGTCTTACCTACTGCAGCTTTAATCGGTTGCATGTTTTCATACAAAAGGAGCTTTACACACAATCTTATCAGGGCATAATATTTGAATGTAGTGTTAGACCTATTATGTAGTCTTGATTTGGGAGGTCATTTACATTTAAAGAGTTGTAAATCTGGTTCTTCAAGTAAATTGTAGCACACCATAGCAACATTAATCAAATACAACCTAATTTCCCACAGAATTGTGGCTAGTGAAAAGGCTGAGTGGCTAGTATCTTTGGAAAAGAACTAGCCAGGGGCGGCTGGTGAGCAAAAAAGTTAATGTCAAGCCCTGGACAGTGGACAGCAACTAGTTCACATTATCATCACCATCTTTGAAAATGATGCATTTTAGCATTTAGCTGAAGGTTACCAATGCTTATGGCAAAATGCTTTGTTAAATGTAAATAGACTGCATTTATATAGCACCTTTCTGGTCTTAACGACTACCCAAAGCACTTTTACAGTACAGGCACCATTCACCATTTACACAGACATTCATACACTGGCGGCCACTGCTGGCCATACAAGGTGCCACCTGCTCATTAGGTAAACATTCACACACTGACAGCATTGAGAGCAATTTGGTGTTCAGTGTCTTGCCCAAGAAGAAGACAGCTGTCTGCTGTGTCAAAGTCTTATTTTTTTTGGACCGTTCATTCACCAGTGATGGAGTACTTGAATCCTGGACTCGGGTCCGACTTGAGTTGGTGACTCTCCTGGACACTTCTTTGGTGAGTCAGACTGGGACTCGGACTAGACAGCTGGTGACTCGACTACAACGCTGTCATCCACTCCGACTTTGTCGCTCTATAACAACATCGCGCTGCCTCCTCCTTTGCTCCCAACAGACATGAGTCATAATTCTTACTGCTGCTAGAGGTCTGTTGTGTTTCTTGGGAGGGCAATGTCTTCTGAGATAATGGTATAAGACAACATGAAACAACGTGCATTTCATTTTCTATTTTATTTAACTTAAGTAACTGACACCTCTTCATAATCCTGTTAAAGCTATAGTGTGTAATTTCTGCCGCCCCCATGAGAAATTCTAAGTAATGACAACAAAACTGTCAATGCGTCAACATGATGCAAGCCTTCCATGCTGCCCCCCCTTCCCACCCCCCTCCACGCAGTTGCTAGTAGCCAAGGAGGACACAGAGGATTAAAAAAAAAACATGATGGACTCTTCAGAAGAGATCATTATCTTCACTCAAGTTTCTGCGCCGGAAAGTCACCGAACGACACAATCTTCTGATCATAGTCATACTGAGAGATACAGAGAGAGTTGTGTGGAGCTGATAGTCTTAAATAGCTTTGTAGCAACTAATTTGGCAATGGCTTAAATGTAATGGACGTTCATTAATATCAAAAAATAAAATATTAAAATAGCCCCACATCATCACATACCCTTCACCATACCTCGAGATCGGCATAGGGTACTTTCCATAAAATGGTGAAGGGTATGTGATGATGTGGGGCTATTTTAATTCCAAAGGCCAATGGAACTAGACTACCTACCAACATTGATACAGTTTAAAATTAGGATAAAGGATTACTTGAGTACTATATGCACATGTGCTGCTACTGAGTGCTGCTGGTGATTATGTGGAGATGATGTTAATTTGCCAACCCGTTTTTGTTTTATGTTGTCTGTTTTTGCTGTATATTTTAAATATGGAACTTTTGTGCTGCTGTCTTGGCCAGGACTCCCTTGAAAAAGAGATTCTGAATCTCAATGGGATTACTCCTGGTTAAATAAAGGTTAAATAAAAATAAAAATAAAACTATCAGGATGCATAGTATCCTGGATCCATGAAATAACTAGCCTTTAAAAATAAAAATCTGCCTGCCTCTATGGGAATTTAACATAGGGGTGTACTTACTTATGCCCCCTGTATTTTAAGGAAGAACATTTATTTATTTACGATACATTATTCATTCTTAAAGAAAATTGGTGTCCTTAAAGGTTGGATTTTTCCTAATTTTAAGATCAATTTCAAAAAGATGATTTTTTTTATTCCTCTTTTTACTTTTGTGTTTAGCCTGAAGGTGAAGTCTGCCTCAGGCGGACATTGGACCGCGCAATATACAATGCAGACTTCCTAGCAAATGCTTTGTGGTACTGATAGAACACATTCCTACCATATCTCAGATTAAGATCAGCAATAAGAGCCAAATAGGCGTCAAACTCCTGTCTCCTGTCAGGATACACGGAACAAATCACGTCACGGTAAATCCAGAAAGCTACCACAAACTGCCCGATAGAAAGCTCCTTAGAAAGCCTGGGATCCGCAGATTTGAATATGGCAGAGAAACTGTCCCCGGAGATTAGAGACCTGTCACACTCCGGGGACGGCAAAATAAGGCTCACCAAATTAATGTCTTTCCCCATCAGAATCTTAGATCTCATCCGGGCCGAGACATTAGCCGCTTCCGAAATATATGGCCTACCTATAGCTGACGATGCCAAACTCGAAGCCAGGGAATAATTAGCATCGACCGGGGCCGACACTGATGCCTGAGGAAAACTTGGCACTGGCTGTGCCGCAGAGGCCAGTGCGGCATTGACAGTCACCGAAGCACCGGCAGCAGAGTTACACTCCACAGCCAGCAGCCTCACATCCAAAGACTGCATCGATCTACCCAGAGATTGTAGAGATTTGAGAATAAGGCTGGATTCAGAGGAACCACTAGGAACAGCCGAAGCAGCCGCCCGGCTGTTAGCACCTCCACCGCGACGTTTTGGCGGGGCGCTGGGAGGGGGATCCGCCTTCCTGGTCCGCTTCCGACCTCGAGCCGCCGGGAACGCCAGCACAGGCACCGGTGAGACACACCCGGCTTGCGTAGCCAGCTCCCGAATCTCAGGAGAATCCAAACCTGGAGCTGGAGTGATACCACAGGTCTGAAAACCTCCGTCCCCTCCGAACGTGATCCGGACAGCACAGCCAGGCGGGAGCTCCTGCGAACCCCATCCAGAGAATCAGCATAAACCTCAGGAGATACTTGCAGTCCTGGATCCGGTACCTCCAACGAATCAGAGTCGGAAGCCGACATGGTGAGTGCACCGAACCAAACGCAACACAGGAAAAAAACAAGTGCCATAAGCCAACCACTACAATCGCACTCTCGTCTGAAAATACAACTGACAAAAATAGGAGAGAGAACAGATTTAAAACATGGTAGTCATGCTGTGATTGGTTAGAACATATGTGCCAAATTCTAATTGGTATACAGAACCGTAACACCCACTGCCCAGCTGATCAGTTAAAGAGAAGCGAGATAACGTATTTGAAGTCTCCCTGACTGAATTTACGCTGAGCTACATATGACAGAAACAAGTTTGACTTCCTCATAATTCCTCATTAACTTTGGCAAAACAACCGTGTAGCCTAATTAACATTCTCTACAGGTTGCTCTGCAATGTATGGTATGTTACGTTATGGAATATTCTTGTGGTTACCATCGCCAGCTCCACGATTACGAAATGTTGGACAGGAAATGGAAAGCATAATGGAGGATAACTCCAACACCAAGTTTGAGTAAACTGAGCAACTTGTGCCCAAAAAATCCACAGTGTCTGTCGTCTGGAAACATTTTGGCTTCAGAAAAGATGATTTAGAACAACATGATTAATTATCATTCATTTATCGTCATCGGGGTAAAATGTGCACTTAATCATAATTTTAGGTCATATCGTGCAGCCTTAGCAGTAAGGCAGGCAGTCCCTAAACCCAAACTGCAAAGTGTGTAATTTTGAAGCAGTGGGATTTTGTTTTAAGGCAGATACACACTGGGCTGACGGCCGACCCTCGGCAGAAGAGGCAGTTGGGCTGATCAGTCTCCCCGAGTTAGTCAAAAAAGTGCCTCGGAACACACCAAAGCGACGAGACGTAATACGTCTCCATATCAGCGGGCGGCGCTAATCTGTATTGTCACCCAAAAATGAAAACCGGCAGCTGATTGGACGAACGCGTCATGTGGGTCTGGCTGCTGCTTCTGGATTTTGGATTTTTCAACCGGCCATTAACGGTGACTCATTCAGAATACAATCTCATATCGTACTAAAATAGTTCACCAAAAACATTTTAAGTGAGAAATAGGCCATGCAGTGACTATTTCTGTCTTCATTTCAGATCAACAAAGGTCAGTTTAAAAGATTTTCGTCAGCTTTTGAGAGGCTTAGTCAAGCTCATCCCGCTCGCCATTTCCGGGTCAGTCCCGACTGCCCTGTCTCCGACTGAGCATGTCAGTCGGAGTGTGCTGCTACTGAGTGCTGCTGGTGATTATGTGGAGATGATGTTAATTTGCCAACCCGTTTTTGTTTTATGTTGTCTGTTTTTGCTGTATATTTTAAATATGGAACTTTTGTGCTGCTGTCTTGGCCAGGACTCCCTTGAAAAAGAGATTCTGAATCTCAATGGGATTACTCCTGGTTAAATAAAGGTTAAATAAAAATAAAAAAAAACTATCAGGATGCATAGTATCCTGGATCCATGAAATAACTAGCCTTTAAAAATAAAAATCTGCCTGCCTCTATGGGAATTTAACATAGGGGTGTACTTACTTATGCCCCCTGTATTTTAAGGAAGAACATTTATTTATTTACGATACATTATTCATTCTTAAAGAAAATTGGTGTCCTTAAAGGTTGGATTTTTCCTAATTTTAAGATCAATTTCAAAAAGATGATTTTTTTTATTCCTCTTTTTAGTCAACTTTAGCATGGGTTCATAAACTTATGAGTGCCACTGTATATAGTAAAATAACTCTGACTTAAAATTATTTTTTACATAATAATTACACTACTGCTCAAAAAGGTTAATTTCTGGCAGTAACAATGCTGTGGGTCCAAATGTTTTACATTTTTGTTTAGTTTGACTTTTTTTATAAAGATCTCCATCATTATTGTTGTATTTTATTATATTTATTGCTGTTCTGCATGTTTTTATGACATCATTTGAAATTGGTAAAAATTGCAATATGTTTAAAATCGCAATCATATCGTATTCTGACATAAGTATCGTGATGATATCGTATCGCGAGGCCTCTGGTGATTCTCACCCCTACTGAATAGTGGACATTGGGGATGTATTACTGTACTGTTTTGCTGCTTCCTGTTGCTGTGCATGGCATTTGCACTTACAATGCTTATTTTTTTGCTGTCTCAATGGCGTGTTGTCTTGTGTCTCTAAATTTTAAGCACCAATCACCTTATTGGTTTCAAAGTATCTCACAAAAGGACTGCAGTTGAAAATTAGCCAGCTGGCTAACACTGGCACACTTACAGAAATGTCAATTAATGTGTGTTGTTCCTATAATTAAGAAAATAAATAAATGAAATGATCAGAGTAAAATGAGTTGAGGACTGCAGGTAAGTCCACTTCATACTCACAGCTTTAAATGAGAAGTCACTTCATGCCTCGTTAATATTTCCACAGGACCCTCTAGGACTTTGTGTTTAGCCTGAAGGTGAAGTCTGCCTCTGCTAACTAGACTCTTCCTCCATTTTAAAAGCAGACTGTCTGATGTGTGCTGGAGCCCGGAGGTCAGAGCTAAAACGAGATCGGAACTCAGCACTGTTTAATCCAGACTGACGTCCTAGCAGCCAAATCTGCTCCTCAGACTGAAGAATGAGCGGCTGCTGTTATTTAGAAGAAGAAGAAAAAAGAAACGCCTGCAGGACGTGATGCGTGTTGATGGAGCGACGATGAGGAGAGTCATAGTGTGCTGTGGCCTCATGACCTCTTGTCTAAGCATGAGGCTGAGGACACTCCAGGTCAGATGTTCTTCTTCAGTGGAGGAAACGCCACGCTGTAGAAAATATCTATCTTAACTTGTCTTTTAGGACTTTACCTGCTGTAGCAGCGTGAGCTTCGTTTGTTTTTTCCCATCAGCTGTGATGGGAAGACTTTGTACAAGATGTTGGAACTTGGCTGGCTTCTACTTTATTGCCTCAACAAGCTAGGCTCATCACTGTCAGTGTCTGGGCCTTATCTTGCACCCGGTGCAGCACAACGCCCGATGCAAGTGTCTTTGCTAGTTTAAGACCGACGCAGTTGTCAATTTCCCGTCCAGCGCCCACGTCATTTAAATAGCAAATGCACCTGCGCCCATGGGCGTGCTGGTCTTACAGGGAGGTGTGTTCAGGTGCATTCTGGGCGTATTGCTATCTTGAGGCAGCGGGAAGTGATCGCGCCATTGACCAACAAAAACCTGGTCTAAAGTCAATAGTGCAGCATTTCATTGTTAATTTAACACAGCATTAGTAAAATGCGCCTAGGCTAATGCACAGCGAGCACACACTATGCTTGTTCCACACACAGGGACACACAGCAGCACACATACATGCGGTGCAACGATTACAAATAAAAATATTACGGTGCAAATCCGCCATCATAATAGCAATGTGCCATGGTACAAACATGCCTGGCTTTTAAAGGGAATGGGAGATGACACTCTGGTTTATTGCATATTACGCCCAAAACACACCTATGAATTAATGAGGACACTAAGTACAACCCTTTTGAACCATGCGCCCGGCGCAAGGACCCTTTTTTTCTGCCGTCAAACTAAAAAAAATAAAATAGGGGCCTCTGAATCACGATCACTTTCACTATTGTTGCTGCAGTTAAAACAGACACAAGTAATTTCCTCCTGAACAGGTAAGCATTGAACTTCACTAATTTATGACAGCTGCTAGTAGGGATGGGCATCTTCAGTAATTTCAACATCTGGGTACTCGCATTCAATTATTATAGAGTACTCAAGTTAGTTACTTGCAAAACAAACTGAGACACACAGCCAGTGAAGTGATCCCGACTGGTGCTAGCTAACGCCGTCATGCTAACCCACGCTAACTGCTATCGTTTACTATCTCAGCAACAACCATATTTCAATCAGGAGAGACTCCGTTGCAGATATGCAAACATTTCAAATGTCCAAGAAGAGAAAGCAATTGTCGTTTGGTGATGTTACCTGCAACCAGAAAGGACTCAGCTATCCCCCGGATACGCTTCAGTTTCTCCAGCGGAAGAGAAGCTTTCATGCGGACAGAATCCAGTGTGATGCCGAGAAACTCCAGGCGTGTATTGGGACCAATAGTTTTAGCCTCCGACAGAGGTACACCGAGGGACTGAAAACCAACCCTCAGTTTTCCCAGGGACGAGCCAGCACTATCATGAGGGGGATCAACTAATAGAAAATCATCAAGCAAATGAAGCACCGAAGGTACCCCAACCCTGTTAAGCAAGATCCAACACTGAGCTTCTGAGATGCGATTGAAAATACACGGGCTACTGCTACAACCAAAAGTTAGCCGCACCCCGAAATAATACTTGGATTCCCACCTAACACCGAAAAGAGGCCACTGGGAAGGATGATTGGGCACAATTTCGAACGCGTCGGTGATGTCTGCCTTAGAGAGCCATGCCCCGTTCCCAGCCAGTTTAATCAGTCTAATAGCATTATCCAAGGTAGCGTAATGCAGAGAAAAAGGCACAGGCGGAATGAGGCTATTCACACTAGCAATATCTCCGCAGCGCGGAGCTGACAGATCAAAAATCAGCCGCTTCTTGCCTGAATATTTACCAGTAGCGACACCAATAGGACTAGTACGAAACACAGGAAACGGTGAAGAAGCGAATGGCCCGATAACATACCCTTTCTTGACCTCATTATCTAACAAAAGTGAGACGGTATCAGGATCAGAGACGGCGGAAAGAAGATTTTTTGCTACATGTGTCACAGTAGGATAAGAAAGCACACCCACCCTAAAACCCTCAGAAAGACCTGAGAGAATATGGTCCACAAACACCGAATTAGGATGAGACGAAAGTTCAAATGACAATGCCTAAATATTTATTGGAGTTGACAGATGTATCTTCAAAATGTCTCTGAACCACGTTGATACTGTTGTTTGCCCCTCCGTGCCGGTGCCGGGCGCTGTGGGCAGACTGACCTGGGATGAGCATCTCGGCAGTCGCTGCAAATGTGAAGGAAAACAAAACACAAACAAACACCTTCATTAAAACTATTACAAATGGGAGTATATCTAGAATTAAGAACCTGACGCCAACGAGAATCCACACCAGGAACAGGATTCCTCAGAGGAGGCCGCTGCACAGGACCCGCTCCAGCGTTATTACTCTGAAACGCCACACTTGGGCAGAAAGAGGCAAAATGTCCCATAACACCACAAGTTGCACACACCGATGCTTGAGATCCCCCCACGATCATGACCAGAAGCTCAGTGTCAAGTATGGACCAGTTCAGGCGGACATTGGACCGCGCAATATACAATGCAGACTTCCTAGCAAATGCTTTGTGGTACTGATAGAACACATTCCTACCATATCTCAGATTAAGATCAGCAATAAGAGCCAAATAGGCGTCAAACTCCTGTCTCCTGTCAGGATACACGGAACAAATCACGTCACGGTAAATCCAGAAAGCTACCACAAACTGCCCGATAGAAAGCTCCTTAGAAAGCCTGGGATCCGCAGATTTGAATATGGCAGAGAAACTGTCCCCGGAGATTAGAGACCTGTCACACTCCGGGGACGGCAAAATAAGGCTCACCAAATTAATGTCTTTCCCCATCAGAATCTTAGATCTCATCCGGGCCGAGACATTAGCCGCTTCCGAAATATATGGCCTACCTATAGCTGACGATGCCAAACTCGAAGCCAGGGAATAATTAGCATCGACCGGGGCCGACACTGATGCCTGAGGAAAACTTGGCACTGGCTGTGCCGCAGAGGCCAGTGCGGCATTGACAGTCACCGAAGCACCGGCAGCAGAGTTACACTCCACAGCCAGCAGCCTCACATCCAAAGACTGCATCGATCTACCCAGAGATTGTAGAGATTTGAGAATAAGGCTGGATTCAGAGGAACCACTAGGAACAGCCGAAGCAGCCGCCCGGCTGTTAGCACCTCCACCGCGACGTTTTGGCGGGGCGCTGGGAGGGGGATCCGCCTTCCTGGTCCGCTTCCGACCTCGAGCCGCCGGGAACGCCAGCACAGGCACCGGTGAGACACACCCGGCTTGCGTAGCCAGTTCCCGAATCTCAGGAGAATCCAAACCTGGAGCTGGAGTGATACCACAGGTCTGAAAACCTCCGTCCCCTCCGAACGTGATCCGGGCAGCACAGCCAGGCGGGAGCTCCTGCGAACCCCATCCAGAGAATCAGCATAAACCTCAGGAGATACTTGCAGTCCTGGATCCGGTACCTCCAACGAATCAGAGTCGGAAGCCGACATGGTGAGTGCACCGAACCAAACGCAACACAGGAAAAAAACAAGTGCCATAAGCCAACCACTACAATCGCACTCTCGTCTGAAAATACAACTGACAAAAATAGGAGAGAGAACAGATTTAAAACATGGTAGTCATGCTGTGATTGGTTAGAACATATGTGCCAAATTCTAATTGGTATACAGAACCGTAACACCCACTGCCCAGCTGATCAGTTAAAGAGAAGCGAGATAACGTATTTGAAGTCTCCCTGACTGAATTTACGCTGAGCTACATATGACAGAAACAAGTTTGACTTCCTCATAATTCCTCATTAACTTTGGCAAAACAACCGTGTAGCCTAATTAACATTCTCTACAGGTTGCTCTGCAATGTATGGTATGTTACGTTATGGAATATTCTTGTGGTTACCATCGCCAGCTCCACGATTACGAAATGTTGGACAGGAAATGGAAAGCATAATGGAGGATAACTCCAACACCAAGTTTGAGTAAACTGAGCAACTTGTGCCCAAAAAATCCACAGTGTCTGTCGTCTGGAAACATTTTGGCTTCAGAAAAGATGATTTAGAACAACATGATTAATTATCATTCATTTATCGTCATCGAGGTAAAATGTGCACTTAATCATAATTTTAGGTCATATCGTGCAGCCTTAGCAGTAAGGCAGGCAGTCCCTAAACCCAAACTGCAAAGTGTGTAATTTTGAAGCAGTGGGATTTTGTTTTAAGGCAGATACACACTGGGCTGACGGCCGACCCTCGGCAGAAGAGGCAGTTGGGCTGATCAGTCTCCCCGAGTTAGTCAAAAAAGTGCCTCGGAACACACCAAAGCGACGAGACGTAATACGTCTCCATAACAGCGGGCGGCGCTAATCTGTATTGTCACCCAAAAATGAAAACCGGCAGCTGATTGGACGAACGCGTCATGTGGGTCTGGCTGCTGCTTCTGGATTTTGGATTTTTCAACCGGCCATTAACGGTGACTCATTCAGAATACAATCTCATATCGTACTAAAATAGTTCACCAAAAACATTTTAAGTGAGAAATAGGCCATGCAGTGACTATATCTGTCTTCATTTCAGATCAACAAAGGTCAGTTTAAAAGATTTTCGTCAGCTTTTGAGAGGCTTAGTCAAGCTCATCCCGCTCGCCATTTCCGGGTCAGTCCCGACTGCCCTGTCTCCGACTGAGCATGTCAGTCGGAGAAAATGAAGGCCGACAGCTCCTCCAACGGACGACGGCACGGAACACACCTAACAGACTTGAGTCACTGACCTCACCAGACTGTCCAACGGCCGATTATCGGCCTGGTGTGTAGCTGCTTTTAGGGATAACAGGCTAAGCTTTGGCTACGTCAAACATATATTTTATATATACACACACATATACATATATATATACATATATATATATATATATATATATATATATATATATATATATATATATATATATATATATTACATATATTTATATGTATATATACACACACACACACATCTATGACCGTCAACATAGCCAGCATCTAACTAACACTGATGTCGTGGTACGTTGGGTTCAGCGTTCTCAACCTGGCAACCCCAGTGATCTGCGAGTCTGGGGAGGACGAGCCGGAGAAGACGACTCTCCCTAGTACAAACCCCAATTCCAATGAAGTTGGGACATTGTGTAAAGCGTAAATTAAAACTGAATACAATGATTTGCAAATTCTTTTCAACATATATTCAATTCAATTTTAATACACCTCAAAGAGAAGATATTTAATGTTCAAACTTGATGATGATTATTTTTTGGAAAATATTCATACTCATTTTGAATTTGATGCCTGCAACACGTTCCAAAAAACAGGGGCATGTTTACCACTGTGTTACATCAACTTTCCTTTTAACAACACTCAATAAGCGTTTCTGAACTCTTTCTGACACTTATTGTTGAAGAGTTGTAGAAGGAATTCTTTCCCATTCTTGCTTGATGTACGACTTTGGTTGCTCAACAGTCCAGGGTCTCCATTGTCAAATTTTGCGCTTCATAATGCACAACACATTTTCAATGGGAGACAGGTCTGGACTGCAGGCAGGCCAGTCTAGTACCTTTATTGCAAAGCCACGCTGTTGGAACACGTGCAGAATGTGGCTTGCCATTGTCTTGCTGAAATAAGCAGGAACGTCCCTGAAAAAGACGTTGCTTGGATGGCAGCATATGTTGCTCCAAAACTTGTATGTACGTTTTAATTAATGGTGCCTTCACAGATGTGCAAGTTACCCATGCCATGGGCACATCCCCATAGCATCACAGAAGCTGGCTTTTGAACTTTGTGCTAATAACAATCTAGATGGTTCTTTTCCTCTTTGGCCCAGAGATCATGACATCCATGATTTCCAAAAACAATTTGAAATGTGGACTCTTCAGACCACAGCAAACAGTCCATCTCCGATGAGCTCTGGCCCAGAGAAGCCAGTGGCGTTTCTGGGTGTTATTGATATATGGCTTTCGCTTTGCATGGTAGAGTTTTAACTTGCACTTGTAGATGTAACGTCGAATTGTGTAAACCCACAATGGTTTTCCGAAGTGTTCCTGAGCCCAGGTGGTAATATCCTTTACATAATGATGTCGTTTTTTAATGCAGTGCTGCCTGAGGGATCATAGGTCACAGGCATTCAATGTTGGTTTTCGGCTTTGCCTCTTACGTGCAGAGATTTCTCCAGATTCTCTGAATCTTTTGATTATATTATGGAGTGTAGATGATGAAATGCCTAAATTCCTTGCAATTTTACTTTGAGAAACGTTCTTAAATAAAGTGGTGAACCTCGCCACCTCCTTGCTTGTGAACAACTGAGCCTTTTGGGCATGCTCCTTTCATACCCAATCATGACACTCACCTTTTTACAATTAACCTGTTCACCTGTGGAATGTTCCAAACAGGTGTTTTTGAGCATTCCTCAACTTTCCCAGTATTTTGTTTCCCCTGTCCCAGCTTTTTCGGAATGTCTTGCAGGCAAAAAATTCAAAATGAGTGAATATTTGCAAAAAAAATAAACAATACAGTTTATCAGTTTGAACATCAAATAACTTGTCTAGTGTATTCAATTGAATATAGGTTAAAAAGTATTAGCAAATCATTTTGTTTTTATTTACATTTTACACAATCTCCCAACCTCATTGGAATTGGGGTTTGTATTTTAAATTTGGACTGCAGTACCCATTTTAAATGCTAGCTATCAATATTGCACATTGCTCCTTAAATGCTTGTCAAAGAATGTAATTTATGTGAATAACTATTTTTTGACATTAAAGTCAGATAGAACTATATATTTGTTGCAGGTACATTTACAATAGCTAAAGTTTCCTCTTTAAGTGAAAGAAGATTACTTGTGAGGACCGTCACTTTTTACAGCGTGGTAAAGGAGTCATGACATCACACTGTGGAAGCAGCTGACGAGCTGTGACAGCCGAGGAGCGTACCTGTCCGGACCCCCCTGTTAGAGCCTCACTAAGACAGAAGCTTTATGTAACCTCAGAGTCTGATTTCATTTAACTCAAAGACATAACAAACAACAACAACAACAACAACAACAACAACAACAACATGAAGGCTGGAGAGGACCACAGAGTCATGTGGAACTGTATGGTTAACAAAATGACTCAAAAACACAAACTACCATTTTTAGATCTGTCAACAGCATCTCACTGTCTTCTTCATTTTAGGTGTCACCACATTACCAAAGTTCCACCCTATAGTTACATGGTGATAATGATAATAGTAGTAGTAGAATATAATAATATAGAAGACAAATAATGAATAGCTTATAAACAAGCCTGTATCCCTCTCTCCCGTTACAGATGTGTTGCTTGTTGCTAGATGTGGCATGTTGATTGTTGCGTCAACGTGACACGATCTCGCATGTAAAACAACGCGATTCCACAGGAGTTGTTGTAACAGCTCATCGCATGGACAGTGCTCGAGCTAGAGTCCACAACCCAGCATAACTGCCTTCACTAATGTTCATTTGCTAAAGACGTAAATGCATGCACCAGGGCTGTGTTGAGATATTTCTATTACTGTAGACATTATTATAGAATATTAGCAGTTAAAGTTACATTTGTCCACGTTGCAAAAGAAGCTGTGTGCAGTCATTGAGGTAGTGGTTCAAGGCAAATGTCCCTGATGCACAGACAGTTTAGTTGAAGTCATAAAACCAGTATAGGCCTTTATGGCTTAAAGTTGCAGATAAGCAGGAACACAGAAAAGGTAATTAAAGTTGCAGAACAGATGCACCACAGGGTTGCGATCGTGCGTGTGTGTGTTTCTGATGATAACAGTTTCTGTCTAGTGTTAAGTGTCTCGTGTGTGATGTTGTGCATTCTGTGGGAAAGGTTTGTTGTTAACATTAATGACAGGACGTAGCTGGTCAAATTATGTGTGTTTAGGCGCTTGGTCAAAAAAAGTCACAACGAGGAGGCGACAGGGGTTTCAGTCAACCCCCATTCGGAGAATGAACAGATGCCCTGCCATCCTGCGGTGCATGAAGCATCCGCCACACAATCTGATGACACAGAGAAGGACTACACCCAGAGAGAATAAAAAGGAGAGGAATTTTGTAACTATTGCGCATAACTGGGAGGCACGAGGAGGTGTCAGTTGTGTAGCCCGCATGTATTGGCCTGCATGCGTTTGTAAATACTTAAAATACTGTTCAGTAAAAGTACATGACTTTATTCTATCGTCTCATGATTCTTTGAGGTTTCTGGTCTTTTGGGTCATCAACGAATACACTGGGGATTAGAATTTACAGAGATTATTGGAGTCAGATTTTCTGGCTTTTGGGCCTTTCACTTTTTACGAAAAATCCCTTACAGCTGTCAAAATAAATGCGATAATAACGAGTAAACGCAAATTCCTTTTTACACCACTAATTCTTTTGACGTGCGATTGACACAAACGTTACAGTATGTGATTTGTGCCTTGGGTAGTTTGGGAAATAAGGAAGCGTTGCAGCAGTAACGTTGTGGATGGCTAGCAGAAACAAACAACCTTGAGCAGAAATGGGTAAAGAAAATGGCTTTTTAAGTGGCAAGATCAGATGGTTCTCTCGACAAGACAAGTTATTTGCATGTGAATTGAGTTACCACCGGAGCACGTCAAGTCTGAAATACCACTTGCTGGTCAAGCATACAGCTGATGCAGAGAACCCTCCTCCCCATTGCCAAAGGCAGATGCTGGATAGTTTGCAGCAGAGACATAAGAAGTACAAGTCTAAAGTATTAATATTACCAGGTTATGTTACATTCAGGTCAATATGCCCATCTGTTGTTGCTTGATAGAGTTTAGTTTGCCATATTATGCTTTCAGCATATTTTTTGAGCATACAGTACCTCGTTATTCTGGAGAATATTCTAGACAGTATTTGTCATTATTTTGGAGTTACAATAATAATAAACATTTGCATAAAGCAAGCATATTTGTCCGCTCCCATGTTGATAAGAGCATTACAAACTTGAAAAATATCCCTGTTAAAGTACATTTGACATCATGCACACATGAATCATTTTCAACTTTTTTAAAGACATAGTTGAGTCTAGAAGTTCAATTCGGTGACAATTCTCTATCTAAGATGTTTTGATGATTGATTTGACTTTGAGCCCCCAGGTCCCTCCCAAAAATCCGTGATTTTTTGCTGGAGGGCCAAATCCAAGACGGCCATTTGAAAATTTGTGTATCAACAGGTTTTTTGGATGGTCAAACATCACAACTTCAACATTTTTAAGAAGGTGGTTGAAGGAATGAAAGGCTGTGTTTTTAAAGATAATTTTTTTGGCATTTTTAGGCCTTTATTTGTGACAGGACAGCTTAGACATAAACGGGGAGAGAGGGGGGGAAGGACATGCCGCAGGTCAGAATCGAACCCCCGGCTACCGCGTCAAGGACTGAACCCCTGCACATGGGCGCGCTCACCACCAGGTGAGCAACCCAGGCACCCGAATATTAGTGGAATATTCCCTTTCATTTACCATGTAAACA
Source organism: Zingel zingel (assembly GCA_023566125.1). Classification (NCBI taxonomy): domain Eukaryota; kingdom Metazoa; phylum Chordata; class Actinopteri; order Perciformes; family Percidae; genus Zingel; species Zingel zingel. Next base: position 2,203,412 of record CM042329.1, on the reverse strand, counting down.
TCTTAGTCAGAATATGTCTATTTCGGAAAAAGGGCATAAATAGTCACTGTCATAAACAGGGTTATACACCCATTTATACCAAAAATCATAAATCTTTAAGAAATGAGCAAAACAAAAACCAAAACAACCAGCAGGGTTTCTGGGAAATGGAGTCTTATGGGTCTTAAGAGAGAAAACTGAAATGCTTCTAAACATTACTTGAGGTAAACAAGTCTGTTCCTCGTTATGTTTCAGCTCATTAAAGTGTGTGTTCCTGCTCTAAACTCTCAGTCACATCGTCCAATCAGAAGACAGAAAGAGAAAAAACTGTGAGAGAGACCGTCAGATTCTCACTTTACTGACATTTAAATCAGGTACATCACACACACACACACACACACACACACAGAGTACTTAGTGGTTGATGGTGACTCAGCGAGTCTGTGGGCGGAGCATCTGAGTCACCCTCAAACAACTACAGAGTCAGCCAATAATACATTCCTCCATCCATCCCTCCGTCCGTGCACACCTCCATCATCCTTCCCTCATCCCTCCATTGGGTTCAGGACAACATTGATTATAAAAGTGATTTTCTTAAATCTTCATTGAATGTTTTTCTTTCTCAGATCTACTCACATATTTTGTTGGTTTTGTAACCAAAATGATTGTTTTCTTCAGTGAACAAACACATTCGGTTGCATAACACATCAGCTCTGAACTCAGATTTTCACCAGCGTGATCAGTTTACTTCCAAAAATGATCTCCATCCACACAAGAGCTTCAGCTCCAGTAGCAGAACTAATCTCCGTCCATATTAACACGTCTGATAACACATTCTCACTCCCATTGCGTAAAAAAACGACGTTTGGTCAGGTGCCTTTGGCGTCACTTTTTGACTCTTTGGGTCGGGACCAGGGCCTGAAGTTAACTTTTTTGGCCACCAGCCACTTTGGCAGGTGGATTTTGAAATCCACCTGCCAAAGTGTTTTTTTACCAGCCAAAATTTTTTTGTGCCTAAAATAAAAAGGTGAACGACTCAGAAAATGCATAAGAATGGTCCTTGAACTTGTACAGAATACACATTAAAGTGCTGTCAAGTTATTAACCAACTTCACCAATCTCATTTATGACTAGACCTTCATAATGACTGCAATCCACCGAACTGCAATCCATTAGTCACTGTAGTGTATCCTGGTTCAACTTTTTTTTTTTTATTTTAGATTAACAATAAACATTACATTTATATCAAAAGACTATTTTTAACAGCTAAATTGTAACGATAACAAAGCAGTCATTGCATTTTGCTGTACTTTAGTTATCTACTAACGTTAAAGCAGGTTGGTACTTACTCGCACATCCACACGTAGTCGGAGAAGGGTCTCATTTTCTTTCCGATTGCGTGGACGTCCCTAACAGGAGCTCCATCCTCTCCAACTGTGCTGTTTTCATAGCTATCTGCTCTGGGGGAGCCGTCTTCCCCACTTTACAGCTGAGCGTGTGCAAGTGGCTTTTTGAGGACCCGTGGTCCTTAATTGCCTCTAACTTCAAGTTTTTTGTCCCTATTACAAATGGGTTTGACCTCGCTTTCTCCGAGCCATACATACGACAATCCCGACAGTGCATCTCCTCTGTTGTGACGTCGTACACCAACCAGTCGCGAACCTTGCCATCCCTTTCCACTTAGTATTAAAACGTCTTTTTTTATTTATTTTTTTTTAATCATCCTCCTCATCCTCTTTTTGTTGCTCTACAGCCAGCGACCTCTTCACGCCAGGGCTTGCTTAACAAAAACAATAGGCTACGTGATTGGTCAACAACAACAACACGGCAGGTAGATTGACAGTTTCACCGCCAATCACAAAAGTTACCCGCATTTGGCGGGTGGGCGGGTGCCAATTTCATGCCCTGGTCGGGACCCTTGGCGTCACTATTTCACGCTCTCGGGACTCACGTATAGCCCTTTGGCGTCATATTTAGAAGCGCTTGGTGGGGACTCTTGGCGTCACTTTTTGACGCTCTGGGTCAGGACGTACGTTTAACTGGCATGCGGCACAAGAACGGGACAGTTCAGTTCAAACCCCACCCACCAGAAAAGATGGTGGGTGGGGTTACAAAATGTACGTTTCAATGACACGCGGGACAAGAACGGAACACAAACTCCCTGCTCTCCTGGGTGAAAGTCCTGTGTTGTTTGACCCATCCACCACCCCAACGTGCCTCCTTACGCGGGTTTTCGGCCTTTTATACTACACGCTACCGTTGTCCTCATCTTACAGCGCCGCGGTCAAGCTACTGCTATGCCCGGTGCGTCCCATACAGACGCTAAAGGGTGATTTTTGCGTCGGTATCTGACGCTGAGAGCCACTGAAGAAGCGTCAGTATTTTACAAGTTAGGAGTGAGGATGGGTTACGTCTGACAACGCATATCTCATGACCATTCGCATACAGTGGGCATGTGTATGCCGGTGCAAACAGGAAGCAGATTGTCTGATGTTACTCTGCTGCTAAAAATCATGGATGTATAAGTTGAAAATAAAGAAAATACTTTGGAGAAAGAACAACAATGGTGAAAAGTAAGACCAGGGATGTATTTGCTTAAACCTACAATGAGGTGGAACTGTTGCTGAAAGGTATGCAAGTCTGATGACATCGTCATTTCCAAAGGTCTTTGTTTATGCCCGTCTAGACTACAACGCAAACTCAGAGTTTTCAAACCAAAATGGAGAGAGTGCAGCAGTGTTTCCAAATGTCTCTGTTTAAGGGGCTCGCAAACGGCGTAATGTGAACGTGAGGTGTAAACGTAAACTTAGCAAAAGATTTTTTTTAAAAACCAAAACGTAATAATGAAAATGTAGCCTTTGTTGCTGTTCATTCATTAAAGTGGCCATATTATGCTCATTTTCAGGTTCATAATTGTAATTTGAGATTGTATCAGAATAGGTTTATTTCAAAAACACCATATTTTTGTTGTACTGCACATTGCTGCAGCTCCTCTTTTCACCCTGTGTTCAGGTCTCTGTTTTAGCTACAGAGTGAGACCTCTCAACTTCTGTAACATATTTGTTGTCAGTCGCACATGCGCAGTAGCTAGGTAAGGATTACATGAGCTAGCTAGCTGTTTCTCCAACTTCAGCCTGTACAAGGCAGGATTAGCTGGGAGACTTCTTCTAAACGAGGGCGCACTTCCAACTTTGCGTGGAATACCTGCAGAACAGGGACATGTAAGTAGTTCTATACAATTCATTTTGTAGATTAGGGTGAATTAGTGTGTGTTGTAGCAGTGTTTTGCCATTGAGAATGAGCTAGCATGCTAACGGTTAGCCCCCTAGGCCCCTCATCTCGGCTAGTGACGTAGAAAGCCACCCGGAGACTGAAGGCAGGACACATTCAGAAACCGTATCTCACTCAAAACAGCATGGATGTTTTTTTTTTTCAAAGTTTGTATGTGTGTGGAAGTACGAGAGACACAACATAACACCCCAAATCCCAGAAAAAGTGATTTCTTCATAATATGGGCACTTTAAAGGTCCAATGTGTGGGAATTTCTCCCATCTAGCGTTGAGATCATATATCGCAATCAACTCTCTCGCACCATGCAGTTCAAAGTACGTATTACAGCTACGTTAGCCTTCTCGTTTTTTTTCTGATGACGCCGGTCTCTTGCTCTTTTCAATATCCTTTTTCTTTTTATGGGCGAAGAAGAAGACTCCTGTTCCTGAAATTTGGATTTTGAATACATGTGGTCCTCCATGTTTCCTTCTTCAAACTTGCCGTGGCCGGGAAGCTACGATACCCGTTAGCAGCATTAGCAGCAGCTGTGAGTTTATCATGTGACAGCGAAAACGTGAAAGGTGGAGCAGTATGTCCTGTATGTCCCTTACCTGCTAACGTATTTCAAGATGGAGCATGAATATGGAGCGTCTACCCCAGTTCATGCAAATGCAAATGTAAAATTTCAAGCCAATAGGAATACTTGGAATTGATGGTGGTGGTCAGTATTCATGAAAAAGGACAAGTTTGTGAACTGGCAACACAGATTTTGAGAATGAACAACTAAGAATGTTACACTTTGGACATTTAAGTTGAATGAATGATTTGCATTAATTCACTTTTAAAATTTGGTCAAACAAATGTTGTGGCGTGCACTAAGGTGAAAGGTGGTGAAAAGTAACTCAGTCACATAAACAACGAAAGAGATTAATTCTCTGATTGGTTGAATACATAATTGGTCCAGTTTATGAGTGTTCTCAGATGTGTTTTACAGTGTTCTGTCATGCTTGTCTTTAATTTTCTACCTTGTTTTTGTTTCTAGTCAATGTTACCGTAGCAACATCAAACCCAAACACCAAACAAAGACACAGCTGAAAACTTTCACTGCATGTGTGTGTGTGTGTGTGTGTGTTTGTGTGTGTGTGTGTGTGTGTGTGGGGGGGGGGGGGGTTATGTAACAGGCAGTAACTCTTTGAGTCAGCCAACAACATCAACAGAGAGGGAGAGAGAGAAAGAGAAAACGTAAAAGGAGAGTGAGGATAAACAGACCAATCAGAGGGCTTTGACTCAACACCTGTTCTGATGAGGACCCTTTGAGCAAAAACGCAGAGACATGTCAACCACTGAGACAGATGTCATTTTCATGTTATATGGGATGGATGGCAGAGGTGGGAAAGATTCCCATATTCACGACTTGTGAATGTTCACATCATCGGACTATTGATGGCAGTTGTATGACTACAGAGTTGGTTGGATGAGGGTTACAAATACTGTGCATTCACAGTACTGCGCTATAATGACTAATGATGGTAATTATGGTAACTGGGATAAGACTTTAATGCAGCTAGTGTGTGACAGTTCAACCCAGTCTCACGGTAGTTTGTGAAATGGTCACGTCATTGAATCTATTGATTCATGTACACGGACACGCTTATCTCCTTTTTTTTGTGATGGTCAGCACGTTTTTTTTTAAACTAATGTATTTCAATGGGAAGCATCTTTCGTGATCACGGCACGATTCATTAAAGGACAATTCCAGCGCAAAACAAATCTGAGGCTTAATAACAGATGTGTACCCACTCTGTCGCTCTCTGCCCTTTCACGGAGCTCCCGCAGCTCTTCGTTCAATAAACTGTCTGTACACTTACAATGTTCTCAATGCTTCGGTTAACATTTAGGGACCCTCATTATGCTACCTTTCAAGTGTGGTGATATTTTTAGCCTTTTTAGTGGTACAAAATAGCGATTTATTTTTAATTTCCCTGTGCCCCGAATACTAGCGCTGTAAGCTAATCAGCGGTCTGCGCTAGCTTCTTTCAAGCTACAAACTCATTCGATTAGCATGAAAACATGTCCCAGAGAGCGACAGAGTGAGTACACATCTGTTATTAACCCCTAGGTTTGTTTTGCGGCGGAATTGTCCTTTAAGAGCGACTACGGTAGCGAGTAGTAGGAAAGCCTGAAAGTCCGCATATTGGGGTGGTGGATGGGTCAAACAACACAGGACTTTCACCCAGGAGACCGGGGATCGTGTCCCGTGTGTCACGTTTCTTGAACCCAACCATCGCTTTCTTCTTTTACTAAACCCAACCATCCCGTTCTTCTTTCCTAAACCCAACCGTCCCATTCTTCTTTCCTAAACCCAACCATCCCATTCTTCTTTTACTAAACCCAACCATCCCGTTCTTCTTTCCTAAACCCAACCATCCCGTTCTTCTTTCCTAAACCCAACCGTCCCGTTCTTCTTTTACTAAACCCAACCATCCCGTTGTTGTCCCACGTGTCATGGAAACGTAAGCCCACCCACGACCTTTTCCTTAACGTGCTGACCATCACGAAAAAAAAACAAGATAAATGTACACAAATCAATAGATTAAATTAGATTCAATTACGTGACCATTTCACAAACTGCCGTGAGACTGGGTCGGACAGTTTGTAGTCCAAAAAATAATAGGAAGTATTTTCATCACAAAAGAAGTATTTACAGTTTGTAGTCATTGTAGCACAATAAATCACAGTTCGTAGTCCTAAAAGAAGAAAGTAGCCTATTAACAGCTTGTAGTCCTAAAAGTAAAAAGTATTTACAGTTTGTAGTACTAAATTGTATTGTGAAGCGCTTTGTAAAGTCAGTTTCAAAATATATTTAATCACTATAAATTCACTCTAGGCTAAATGAGCAGTTAATCATCCTTCTGGCATTTAATAATAATGATGATTAATATTTTACTGTGATGATGGTTTGAGTGTGCCTAGCTCCACTTAAGAACCAGGCGTACATGGGGCTTTATAAAACTGACAAAAAGAATGTATATTCATATTATTGTCTTTGTCTCAACAAAAGACCTAAACTATATTGACAGGAAAGAGACAGAGGAGAAAACAGCAAAATCAGCTGGAGCAGTGCAGGCGGGAAAACAATTACAGTTTGTAGTCCTAAAAGAAGAAGGTGCACACGCATCAGAACTTGTGAAAAATTTCAGATTTGATGGGTTTCGTGCTTGGGTGTGACTAAATGGCTTAAAGGTCCTATGAGATGCTTGATTTCCACTTTCCTCAGTGGTCCCCTAATACTGTATCTGAAGTCTCTTTCCCGAAATTCAGCCTTGGTGCAGAATTACAGCCACTGGAGCCAGTCCCACAATGAGCTTTCCTACATATTTTCAAAGTTGAAGCTCCCTCCTTAAACTTTTACGTAGATTAATGAAAATGAGTAAGCATAAGTAACCAGTTGAGACGTACAAAAAAAGCCTCTTGGGGTTGTACCTTTAACTCAAAGTGAAGGCAGCCATTTTGAATTTACTGTGAAATTGTACTGCATTTTGAAGTGTTCATATTTGGAGGATGACGCGGCAAAGCCAGTGTCTCTATGGTTTCAATGGCGCTGCGCTAAGTCAAATGCTAAACAGGAAAGTCACGCAGCTGAGTTTTGCCGGGGGGGTGGGGTGTAAACGTGGACCTCCGAATACTGGCGTTGTTCAACTGCATGTATGGAAGTACAAATAATCGTCAGACTTTCCCTGAAGGAACCAGCTAGCGCTAGGGCTAGCTATAGCTAGCTTTGGTTGACAAGGTGCTACTGAACACTGAACAAGACATTTTAAGGCCACCAAAATGTTTCAATTAACTTTGATAAAGTGAAAACAAACAACGAGAGGGATAAAAAACACGGACAACACCCACAAACAAGTTCACACCTATTTTAATGTATACAGGGCCGTGGTTAGCATTGCTAAGCCTCTGTCCTGATAGACAGGTCGGTGTGTAGCCACGCCCTAAAGCATCACTTGCTTTATTGTCTATTTTAAAATAAATGGGACCATCATTTATAAAAATAAGCATCATACTGTATTGAAGAAGACTTGAAAGTAGCGATTAAGGACATAAAGTCATCATGAAAATGTTTACTGAGTTAATAAATCAAGTGAGAAGTAGGGTCACTTCTCCATAGTCTTCTATAGAAATGGACTTATTTTACCCCTGCTGGATGAGATAGAATACAGCTGTAAGGCACTTCCGCAATGGGTTTAATTTGTTATACCCATAAGGACAACAGGACAACTGCAGTTAGTCTAACAGCTCAGGTAATGACACTATTATTTGTGACAGACTCTGCTGCCAGTCAGATGTCAGACAGTCAGATCTCTTTTCATCAGATCAGATTCTCACTGGCGTCCACCATGTTGTATCATTTCTCTCTCAGAGACTCATGAATACTTAATGAGGTGGAAAGAAGGAACGAAGGAAGACGCCTGACTTGACCCGACTATGGACGACTATTTCCCTCCAGGTGGGAGACGGGACTGGTGTGTTCCAGCAGTCTAAACCTAGATCAGCTTTAGTGCAATAAGCTGTAATTAATCTGATTTACATATGCATTCCCAAGCTCTTCTTCTTCCTTTTCTCCCCAAAACAAAGTGTTATTCATAACACAATCCTGATTTTCAACTCTAACAGATCATCTCTTTTTTAACAGATCATACAGTTTCAAATCAGGCAGCCAGGAACACAGTGTCAGTTTTTAGAGAATTTTCTATCTTATAAAAACTATGTTTACAGCATGATGATGTTCATGTTACCTACTGATATTGTCAGTTCCTCACAGCTACAAGACAGCACAATTTTATTACTAAGTATGTCGCATATTTACAAGCTGTTCACAGAGTTCCAGTTTTAAATAGACCAGAGGTCTGATCGATTCCATGCAGACTTGCTTATTTTTGGTACCCCGGATGTTCAGATCTGAATCTTATATCTTGAATTTTAGTGCCTGAATTTGTCCAAGAAAATTGGAGCCAGGGGCGTCGGACTGAGGGGGGGGGGGGGGGGGGGGGGGGGGGGAAGGGGACTGAGTACCCAGGGCCCTCATGTGAGGAGGGCCCAAAAAGATGCTTGAATGAATAGCTGTGGATGCCGGGAGGGGCCCATAGAAAATGCCTTTTTACAGGGCCCAGAATTTTGTGCTACGCCCCTGATTGGAGCAACCACATTTCAGACCAAATTTAAATTCTGAATAGTTTTCATATGTATTTGTGATATAACATAGGCTTATATATATATATATATATATATATATATATATATATATATATATATATATATATATATATATATGCAGTGATGTTTTTAAATTGACTACTGAAAATTCCAAATGGGGAATTCAGACCACTTAAATTCAGATGGATTTCAAAATAACACTGCCGAGGTGCCCTTGAGCAAGGCACAGAACCCCCTACTGCTCAGGGCGCCCATTTCTCCATTAATAATGCATGTGCATAGGGTCCTGTTTGTGTATGTGTGTATTTGGGTCTGTGTGTGTGAATATATAAAACAACAGAGTGAAAAAATGGAATCCCCCCCCCCCCCCGAGAATACTTAGGTATACATCCCTGCTTCTAAATCCAGTGGTATGGTATTTAAATGTATTCATTTATTAATATTTAGTAGTGATGAAATGTCCTACGGCCAACATTTTCTTCCATAAACAGTAGCAAGTCAAACAGAATAACATTGTCAGACTAAAAAGACAAAATAATATAATCAGATTGTCAGCCGTATACGTATTATAATAGAAGAAATTCTGTTCATTTGATTTGAAAAAAGTAATGATGACTTGATCTAAAAAGCCCCTTCATTTGAAAATGGCATGAAGCAGCAGTGAGTGCTGAAGGTGTGCGAGCTAAAACATGTAAAACTACAACAACAACAACAACAACAACAACAGGCGCTGACGTTCACTGTCAACCCTCATTTATTCACAAACGTCTTTATTTTTAACAAACAGAATCATCAGAGAGCAGAAACAGAGAAACAACAAAACGGCGGTGTGTGTGTGTGTGTGTGTGTGTTGAGGTGTGGGTGGAGGGGGTATTAGTCACCAGAAATGGCACAGCGCCTCTCTCTCTCTTTCAGTAAGTGGGTCACTCCATCTGGAGCAGAATATGGAAAAACAGCAACACAACGTTTTCTAACAAACTGTTTAACACACACACACACACACACACACACACACACACACACACACACACACACACACACACATGCGCACACACACACACACACACACACACACACACACACACACACACACACACACACAAAAAATACTTGATTCCGCCAGTCTGAAGTCAGTACCTAATGAAGTGAGTACAATGTGAGCTGATCAGCTGGTTGGATCATTTGTTACTCTTTAGATTTGCTACTGTAAATTGGCTTCACAACCAACCAAAACACACAATGTTATCCTTGTAAAGTTCCTTAATGTTCCCTTAAAGCTGCCATATTGTGCTCATTTTCAGGTTCATAATTGTCATTTGAGATTGTATCAAAATAGGTTTACATGGTTTAATTTTCAAAAAACACCATATTTTTGTTGTACTGCACATTGCTGCAGCTCCTCTTTTCCCCCTGTGTCAGGTCTTTGTTTTAGCTACAGAATGAGCTAACTTTCAACTTCTGTAACATATTTGTTGTCAGTTGCACATGCGCAGTAGCTAGGTAAGGACTACATGAGCTAGCTAGCTGTTTCTCCAACTTCGGCCTGTACAAGGCAGGATTAGCCGGGAGACTTCTTCTAAACGATGCCAAACTTTGTGTATCTGTTGCTTCCACACGCATACAAACATCCATGCTGTTTTGAGTGAGATACGGTTTCTGAGTGTGTCCTGCCTTCAGTCTCCGGGTGAGCTGGCAGGGCTTTCTACGTCACTAGCCGAAACGAGGTGGCTAACCGTAGCATGCTAGCTCGTTCTCATTGGCAAAACACTGCTACAACACACACTAGTTCACCATAATCTACAAAAGAACTACTTCCATGTCCCTGTTCTGCAGGGATTCCACACAAAGTTGGAAGTGTGCCCTCGTTTAGAAGAAGTCTCCCGGCTAATCCTGCGTTGTACTACTGAAGTTGTAGAAACAAACAGCTAGCTAGATGATGTGATCTTACCTAGCTTGTGCATGTGTGACTGCCAACAAAGATGTTACAGAAGTTGAGAGGTCTCACTCTGTAGCTAAAACAGAGACCTGAACACAGGGTGAAAAGAGGAGCTGCAGCAATGTGCAGTACAACAAAAATATGGTGTTTTTGGATAATTAAACCATGTAAACCTATTCTGATACAACCTCTAAATACAATTATGAACCTAAAAATTAGCATAATATGGCCACTTTAAGCCCTAACCCTAACCTTAACCCTAAAAACATGTTAAAACAAGTTTCAAATTTGAACAAAATAAAAAATAAAAAAAATCTCTTTGGCTGCAGCTTTCAACCATCTCACAGTCTTCCTCAACAGAAAGAGTTTGAGGAGATTGTAACTTATTATATCATTTTGGTGGGTACGGTGGGTGACAAAATGACTCATGACGAAATCTGATAGGTACGCGTTCCCACCGTGGGTACGCGTACCTATCAGATTTCGTCATGAGTCATTTTGTACTCACCACTTTTTTTGAAAACCTCGAGCTCAATTCAGTTTAAAAAAAATATATAGTTCATAACACATATAATTCTTGAGCGACAGATGCCAACAAATCCACAACAATCTCTATCCCCACAGGGCAGGCACAGACACAGCCGTTCTGCTGCTGTGCTGACTACACACTTCTCTCTTCACAACACTGCCTGTCTAAATTCTTTTTGAAAACGTAAGGCTTTCTTCTTCATAAAACGTGTCGGACATCCTCACAATTTTGTATACATTTTTATTCATTTACATTAGTAAGCTACAGGACAGCGTCTTTCAAAACACGACCTGCGCAAAAGAGAGCGAGAAAAAAGAATGCGTCTCTGTCCCCAGCACATTTCAAACCAAACTGACGCCCATGTAACTTACATATTTTACTAAGGTACTTAACTTAAAGGATAATTCCGGTCGATTTCAACACGTAGAAAAACGAAAACAATCGGTGCTGCCTACACTGTGTTATCCTCCTGCTAGCGTTAGCACCCAGGAGGCTGAAACCGGGCAAGTTTTAAATGTGATTTAAGCCTCTTAACATGTTCTAAATGTCCTTACAAGTGCCTACCCATGTGAAGTGATTCCTTCTGAGTGAACACAGTGAATCTGACTGCAGTAGATGTGAAAGAAATGCATAAATGTTGTGCTAATTCAGCTCTGTTTAATTCCGGTGCCCTAACGGCAAGACGAGTGCTTCGGGACCGTCTACAAACTACAACATCAAAAAGAGATACAAAAATATTTATTAATTTAATGATTAAATAAGGTAGTGTCTCTAAACTTACCTCAGTTATAACACCGTCTCAACACCGGAACTAAACAGAGCTGAATTAGCACAACTTTTATGCATTTCCTTTCTACTGCAGTCAGATTCACTGTGTTCACTCAGAAGGAATCACTTCACATGGGTAAGCACTTGTAATGACATCTCGAACATGTTAAGAGGCTAAAAGCACGTTTAAAGCCTGCCCGGTTTGTGCCTCCTGTGTGTCAACGCTAGCAGGAGTATAACTCGGTGTAGCCAACACCGATTATTTTCACTTTTCTCGCTACTGACAGCACTACATGACAACAAACAACATAGCTACAAGTTGAAATTGACGAGAATTCTCCTTTAAGTAACAAACATACAACAAGTCCTCCAAACCATACAACAATATCAGCCTTTTACCTACCCTCTAATACGACCCACGGGAGCGTTTCATAAATTAGCACCCCTAGCGATGGCAGAAAATACGACCTTATATCTAAACCAGAGAATGCTGCAGTCCAGTTTTTAGTTTTTCGCGATCGCTTTGGCACCATCGTCAAACTATATGACTATTTATATGAACATTTGGTCAGTTGTTCACATGACTATAGTCATTTATAATTGCTTTGGCACAAAATGCATTGAATAAGCTTTGCAGATCAAAATAGTATACATTCATTTGCTGTTGGGCTGCGTCATGCCAAAAGATTTTTCCCTGACAGTATTGCATCGCAAAGGAGGATATCAGATGTGATGTCGATAAAATGTGGCCAGACAGAGAGGAGAGATTGGATGACCCTTGAGGTTGATACATTTGCAGCATATTTTCTTGTTTCTTGCACATATTGTACAGTATTTCCTAATAATTTTGCTGTTGTATATTTTCTGTACAAGCTTCCTTTATGTATTTGCAGTTGGCTGGTGTGTACATACAATGAGAAAGTACAGTGTGTGCCATGGCTGACATCAAACTGGACAATATTACAGAGTGGGTAACTATTATACTTTCACAATACACTGTCATTTGACAAGATGTCTTTGCATTTTCAAAAAAGGTTGTGGTTTGGGTTAAAATCAAACGCCACTTTACTTCAGGTTACGCACTTGACACAGAACTTGACGTAGCTCCATTTGTTCTGTAAAGTTAAAATAAAACTTGCTCGTTCTGTTTGTTTGAACCATGAAATGCAGTGGTGGGGGGGGCACAACTAAAACAACTTTTGAACGTACACGTTCCACCAAAACAAGTTCCTTCTCGAGGCTATTTTGCAGCGCCACCGTTGCTCTGAACAGTGCTTAGCGCCACCCAAGACAATTGTGGTTGGTTTAAAGAAATGCCAATAAACCAGCAAAAGTTTTTCTCCCATCCCAGAATGCTGTGTGGACTAGCCAGACCTTCCTTAAACAGCGCTGTGGAGGAAGGTCTGAAGAGTGTTAAGGCTACTGTTTTCCTCTGAGAGCAGCTGGGGTTGTCCTGGACTGACCTGGACTGTGTTTGACTGATGACAGTCTGACTCATCTACCATTAAAGGATTGACATAAATACTGTCATTACTGGAACATAGGTGACTCAGTTTGGCTCCATCATCAACAACAAATCAGAGGCGAGTCCAAACTTTAACCTGTTAGGTCTCTATTATTCAATTCAATTCAATTTTATTTATAGTGTCAAATCATAACAAGAATTATCTCAGGACACTGTACAGATAGAGTGTAGGTCTAGACCACACTCTGTAATTTTCAAGGACCCAAAAATTCCAGTGATTCCCCCAAGAGCATGCATGAATGTGTAAGTGCGACAGTGGCAAGGAAAAACTCCCTTTTAGGAAGAAACCTCGGACAGACCCAGGCTCTTGGTAGGCGGTGTCTGACGATGCCGGTTGGGGGTTTGATGAACAATGGCAATAAATAAGTCACAATTAAGATAATGACTAGAGTAATTGTAATAGTTCATGGTGTCGTAGAGCACATCATGGCGTAACAGGGCGTTGGCCGGACATAGCGAGTCGACGGCGGGCATTGCAGGGTGTAATGGGGCACAGCAGGTCGTAGGGCAGGACCACAGCGACAGCTGCCACCATGATGTAGGTGCCATCATGATCCAAGATGATGGTGCTGGGGGGACAAAGAACATACGGACTCCGGGGAAGCTCCCCGGAGCTAGGTTAATAACAAGCATTTCTGGAACATGAATACACACAGATGGAAAGAGAGAGGAGAGTGGAGCTATAGCTATAGAGCTCAAGAACTATAACCGCATAGGGAGGCTGTGTTGTGGCTACACACCTTCCCCCGCCGGTCTAGGCTAGCGCTGCGACACCTTACTGCCTAAGTATGCGTAAGCTTTCTATGGGGAGAAGCAGTGACAGGATGGGTGTGCGCCATGACTGAGGCTACACACCCACCCCCCCCGGTCTAGGCGCACGCTGCAACTCCTCATACCCTAAATATAGTAAGCTTTCTATGAAGAGAAGCAGAGATATGAAGTAGGTGCGTCATGACTATGGCTACACACCTTCCCCCGCCGGTCCAGGCGAATGCTGCAACTCCTAACTTCCTAACTATAAGCTTTATCGAAGAGGAGAGTTTTAAGTTTACTCTTAAAAGTGGTGACGGTGTCTGCCTCCCGAACCCAGACTGGGAGCTGGTTCCACAGGAGAGGAGCCTGGTAGCTGAAGGCTCTGGCTCCCATTCTACTTTTAGAGACTCTGGGAACCACAAGTAACTCTGCATTTCGGGAGCGCAGTGCTCTAGTCGGACAATAAGGTACTAAGAGCTCTTCAAGATATGATGGTGCTTGACCATTTAGAGCTTTGTAGGTCAGGAGAAGGATTTTAAATTCAATCCTGGATTTTACAGGAAGCCAATGCAAAGAAGCTAATACAGGAGAAATATGATCTCTTTTCTTAGTTCTTGTCAGAATACGCGCTGCAGCATTCTGGATCAGCTGGAGAGTCTTGAGGGATTTATTTGAGCATCCTGATAGTAGCGAATTACAGTAGTCCAGCCTAGAAGTAACAAATGCGTGGACAAGTTTTTCAGCATCGTTTTGAGACAGGATGTTCCTAATTTTGGCAATATTACGAAGGTGGAAAAAAGCTGTTCTTGAGGTTTGTTTTAAGTGGGCGTTAAAGGATAAATCCTGATCAAAAATAACTCCTAGATTTCTGACAGTAGTGCTGGAAGCCATGACAATGCCGTCCAGAGTAGTTATATCTTCGGATAATGAAGTTCGGGTGTGTTTAGCGCCCAGCACAATAACCTCAGTTTTGTTCGAGTTCAACTTCAGGAAATTTTTGGTCATCCATGATTTTATATCTTTAATGCACACTTGCAGTTTAGCTAACTGACTGATTTCGTCTGGCTTGATTGATAAGTATAATTGGGTGTCATCTGCATAACAGTGAAAGTTAATTGAGTGTTTCCTAATAATATTGCCTAGAGGAAGCATATACAAGGAGAATAGAATTGGTCCAAGCACTGAGCCTTGAGGAACCCCATGGCTAACTTTGGCATACCTGGAGGATTTATCGTTGATATTAACAAATTGAGATCGATCAGAGAAATAGGACTTAAACCAGCTTAGTGCGATTTCTTTAATGCCAACTAAGCGTTCCAGTCTCTGTAAAAGGATTGTATGATCAATAGTGTCAAATGCAGCACTAAGATCTAATAACACAAGTATGGAGACAAGTCCTTTGTCAGCAGCAGTTAGAAAGTCGTTAGTAATTTTCACCAGTGCCGTCTCTGTGCTATGATGCTTTCTAAATCCTGACTGAAAGTCCTCAAATAGACTATTCCTATGTAAAAAGTCACATAACTGATTAGCGACTACCTTCTCAAGGATCTTGGAGAGAAAAGGAAGGTTTGATATAGGTCTATAGTTGGCTAAGACCTCAGGATCGAGGGTAGGTTTTTTCAGAAGAGGTTTTATCACAGCTACTTTAAATGACTGCGGTACATAACCTGTTAATAAAGACATATTGATAATATCTAGTAATGAAGTGTTAACCACGGGTAACGCTTCTTTAAGTAGCCTCGTTGGGATGGGGTCTAAGAGACAGGTAGAAGGCTTTGCTGAAGAGACCTTTAGCATTAATTGTTGAAGGTCTATAGGAGAAAAGGAGTCAAAGTATATGTCAGGTCTTGTCGTTCTTTCTAGCACTCCTGTATCACAAGGTGAACCGTTAGAAGTTGAGAGCAAAAGGTGATGAATTCCATCCCTAATTGTTATGATTTTATCATTAAAGAAACTCATGAAGTCGTCACTACTAAGAGCTAGGGGAATAGATGGCTCAGTAGAGCTGTGACTACCTGTCAGCCTGGCTACAGTGCTGAAAAGAAACCTTGGGTTGTTCTTGTTTTCTTCTATTAATGACGAGTAATAGTCTGATCTGGCATTTCTGAGGGCCCTCCTGTAGGTTTTTAAACTATCTTGCCAATCTAAACAAGATTCTTCCAGTTTGGAGGAACGCCATTTACTTTCAAGTTTCCGTGAGATTTGTTTTAATTTGCGAGTTTGGGCGTTATACCAAGGTGCTAGTTTCCTTTGCTTCATCATCTTCTTTTTGAGAGGAGCAACAGAGTCTAAAGTCGTCCGTAGGCAGGTCGTAGTACTGTCTACAAAATTATCAATTTGGGAAGGACTCAAATTATCATAAAGGTCCTCTGTTATATTAAAGCACGACATTGAGTTAATTGCTGTTGGAATATCTTCCTTAAATTTAGTTATAGCACTGTCAGATAGGCATCTAGCGTAGAAGGTTTTATTAAATTTCATATAGTCTGGTGGTAAGAATTCGAAAGTTATTAAAAAATGGTCTGATAATAAAGAATTCTGTGGAAATACTATTAAATCTTCAATTTTGATGCCATATGCCAGCACAAGGTCGAGGGTGTGGTTAAAACAGTGCGTGGCCTTATGCACACTCTGACTGAAACCAATTGAATCTAGTAGTGAGTTGAAGGCAGTACTAAGGCTATTACTGTCAACGTCCACATGGATATTAAAATCACCTACAATAATTATTTTATCTGATTTTAGCACAATACATGACAAAAACTCTGAGAATTCAGATAAAAATTCAGAATATGGGCCTGGCGCTCGGTAAACAACAACAAATATGATTGGCTGTAATGATTTCCATGTTGGATGTTGAAGATTAAGAACAAGACTTTCAAACGAGTTATAATTTAGTTTAGGTTTAGGATTAATTAACAGATTTGAGTCAAATATGGCTGCAACTCCTCCTCCTCGGCCTGAGCCTCTAGGAATTTGAGTATTAATATGACTAGGAGGAGTGGCTTCATTTAGACATTGAGTTAATTGCTGTTGGAATGTTCTTCATGGCCCAGCCAGGTTTCAGTAAGACAGAATAAATCAATTTTATTATCTGATATCAAATCGTTTACCAGTAATGCTTTAGAAGACAGAGATCTGATATTTAATAGTCCACATTTGATTCTCCTATTCTGTTCTGTCGTTGCAGTGGTTGTTTTGATTCCAATTAGGTTGTTAAGTATAGCACCTCGTTGGTGCACAGAGGAGCGTGTAGCGCTGTACCTTTGAGTAATGTTATTACTGACTCTTACTGGAATGATATAGCTGGTCTGTGGGTTAGCAGAGTTATTTGTAAAGGACTGAGAGCTTATGGGAGAGTGTGATTGGGAGGTGCGCCTGTGCGTGTCTTTACTGGGTGTAAACAGTCAATCTAAGGTCTGAGTCTGCACCCAGGTCTGGGTCTGCACCCAGGTCTGGGTCTGCACGGCGTGACGCAAGTTCTCACATAGCACCTGGCTGCCGCGTCTATTGGGATGAATCCCATCCCTGCTGAACATGGAGTCACTTTTCCAAAACAGATTAAAATTGTCAATAAAACCTATCTTGTGCATGCTGCATGCATGCTGGAGCCAGGTGTTGAGGATGAGTAGCCTGCTAAAAAGGCCTGCTCCGCGACCTCGAGATGGAAGTGGGCCCGAAATAAAAACTGACTTCCCAGTGCTTATTAAAGCTTCAATGAGGGTGCCAAAGTCTTTCTTTGTGCGCTCACTCTGCCGATAGGACATGTCATTATGTCCGCAATGGACCACGATGCGTTTAATAGAGGTCGGGAGTGACGGTATCAGGTCCACAGCTTTAGCCAGGATGTCTGCAACTTTGGCGCCAGGAAAGCAGTGTGTGACCGCATTAAAAAAACGTATATTCCGGGTGGTGGAGTCGCCGATAATTATTGTGGTTGGGGGGAAGAGCGGACGAGGAGTGGGGGGGCGTGAATGGCCGGAGGTAGGAACAAAACAGCCAGTATTGGATTCAGATGGACAAGGAAAAGAAGCGGGATATTGCTTACCTTCATTCGGTGGGGGAGATGGTTTTTGAGGAACGTTGTCATTTGGCTGGTTCAGGCAAGGGAGGCCACCGGACCGTCTGACCACCGCATCCCTCAGAAATTGTCGTCGCGAGGCAGCGGTACTCCTCGTTGACGCCTGCAGGTCCGTCGGCTTTGAAGTGGGACGAGCCCGGGTAACCACGTCGGCCGTTACCGGGGGAACATTCGGCTTCGACAGGGCATCGAAGCGACTGGAGAGGCTGAGGGCAGGAGGCGATGGAGCCCTACCCGAGGCTCTCTTTCGGCCACAGACCACTTCAGTCCAGGATGCCCTGGTGGTCGGTGTCGAACTAGAAGATGGGTGTGGACAGGCGGATGTGTCCCAAATTACAGTATCCTGGAGTGCCGCCGAGAGAGTTGTGATGCGAAGCGACTGGTTTTGAGCAACGTCCAGGTAGGAGGTCAACAGGGCATCTTTGGTTTTCAAGTCCTCGGAGAGCCGGCGAACTTCTTCCCTAAGGTCATCGATTTCTTTGTTTGCATTTTCAAGCAACGAAGGTGTGGAGGTAGCCATGGGGCTGGTGTTAGCCTGAAGCTAATGTTTAGCTAGCTACTACTCGTAGAACAAGTGCGGTCCTCCACGCACAGGTGCGTAGATGCTGGCTCTTTCTAGAGACTAAGGGCTACCAGGGGGCTAAAAGAAGCAAAACAAAAAAAAACTAAGCAAATAGTACAACATTTATCTCGAAATAACACTATTTTCTTCCGTCAGTCTTTTCAGTCTTTTCTCCCCTCCACACTCTCACACGGCATTTATCTCTATTTCTATTTCCTTGGCTTGGGGTGGCACCTTAATCATGATTGCAGCTCAGTGCCCTACTACGCCCTGAACTGCTACAACTATTATTTCTAGTCACAGTTCCATTATCTTTATTGTTAATATACACTCACCTAAAGGATTATTAGGAACACCATACTAATACTGTGCTTGACCCTATCCTATCAATATGGGCCAACATTTCTAAAGAATGCTTCCAGCACCTTGTTGAATCAATGCCACAAAGAATTAAGGCAGTTCTGAAGGCGAAAGGGATCCCCCACACCACTACACCACCACCACCACCAGCCTGCCAAGTGGTAACAAGGCATGGCAGATTTATATTCTCATTCTGTTTACACCAAATTCTGACTCTACCATCTGAATGTCTCAACAGAAATCGAGACTAATCAGACCAGGCAATATTTTTCCAGTCTTCAACTGTCCAATTTTTGTGCGCTCATGCAAATTGTAGCCTCATTTTCCTATTTTTAGTGGAGATGAGTGGTACCCGGTGGGGTCTTCTGCTGGTGTAGCCCATCAGCCTCAAGGTTGTTCGTGTTGTGGTTTCACAAATGCTTTGCTGCGTACCTCGAGTGGTTATTTGAGTCAAAGTTGATCTTCTATCAGCTTGAATCACTCGGCCCATTCTCCTCTGACCTCTAGCATCAACGAGGCATTTTCGCCCCCCAGGACTGCAGCATACTGGGTTTTTCCTTTTTCAGAACATTCTTTGTAAACCCTAGAAATGGTTGTGTGTGAAAATCCCAGTAACTGAGCAGATTGTGAAATACTCAGACCAGCCCGTCTGGCACCAACAACCATGCCATGCTCAAAGTTGCTTAGATCACCTTTCTTTCCCATTCTGACATTCAATTTAGAGTTCAGGAGATTGTCTAGACCTGGACCACCCCTCTAAATGCATTGAAGCAGCTGGCATGTGATTGGTTGATTAGACAATTGCATTAATGCGAAATTGAACAAGTGTTCCTAATAATCCTTTAGGTGAGTGTAATTGCCACTGTTCATAATTCCCCCAACCGGGACTGGCAGATGCCCGCCCACCAAGAGCCTGGGTCTGTCTGAGGTTTCTGCCTAAAAGGAAGTTTGTCCTCGTCAATATGGCACTAAACACTTGCTCTTGGGGGTATTGATAGAATTGTTGGGTAAATTATAGAGTGTGGTCTAGACCTACTCCATCTGTAAAGTGTCTTTTGATAACTCTTGTTATAATTTGATACTATAAATAAAATTTAATTGAAATTATTGTCCAACTAAAATCTGAATGATGAATGAATTTTTAGCTTGTGTTCACAGAAGTGTTTATGCCTTGAATCTTTATTACATTAAAAGGTTGTATCTGTCAGTAATTGTAATGATGTATTATAAAACTCTGATTACATTGATGGAGATACTCAAAATGCACATAAACTGAAGTTTGTGTGCTTGAATCAACATTTCAGTTATTACTAATATGTCTGTAAATTCCCCTGATGAGTGTGAGTTCCCTCTTGACTGAAACTGACAAGCAAGGACATTATCAGATGGTGACACACACTTTCACTTCAGTGAAAGTGTGCATCACCATGTGAAATGGTTCTGGAGTGGGGAGAAAAAAAAAGTGAATTGGTCTAAGGAACTGTTCATTACCTAATTAAGGTGCCATCGGAAGAGTTTTGGGACCTTTAGTCAAAATACACTTGATCCTCCCTTCACCAGCATTACATTTGACCCTCCAAAATGATTGGGAGAAAAGGGATGGCCCCACCCCAACAAGTTATTGTACTGGTTTGCGCTTAGCAAAGACGTACAGATTCCCATTGTTTTTCTACAGCCGTGACATATGTAACTAAACCTCTGCATTCTCATCTGACGCATCCCACTCCTCTGTTATGGTATGGGGGCCATTTCAGTAGATTTACTCACTAACATTGTTGTGGAAACACAATAAGCATGGAAACTAAATATCACTTCCTGCATTACTGCATTACTTCAAATACTAAGTTACTCATCTAGTGAACTAGTATTCACATGAAATAAAACATTGAGACCATTCAGCAAAGCACACTGGGTAATTAAACACTGGTTGCTATGGACTCGTCACTAGGGTTCCTCAGTCATTGTATATTTTAGCATAGGTAAGCTTGCCGAAGCTGAACATTATCCAAAACTCCATTTCTCAGATGAGCGTCAATTTGGGAGCTTGCATGTTACCACTCCTTCCTTCTCAAATGCCTTGAAAAGGCTGTCGTTTGCACATTTTCACAAATAATCACAAATAATCACCGGGACCGAAAGGATAGACCTCCCGTCTCATGCCTTCCCGGCTGCCGGCTTGGTTTTGTCTGCGGCCCGAGTTTCGGCTTTTCAAAATAAAAGCTTGCATCTGGTCAGCTATGTTTTCGTACGGTGTTTTGGATGTTTTTGAACTAAGCAGTACGGCAATCATGCTAATGAATAAAATAATTTTTTCAGCAGATGTCTTAGTTACAACACGATTGAGCTAGCAAAGTAGTTTTGTGTTTATATGTGCAAGCAGGATTTATTCAGTTTGGGTAATCCCACGGTCTCTAAAGCTACAGGTCTGGCTGACTAAACAGGGAGGGACCCATATGCTAGTGATAGGGGCCGAGACTGAGAGAGCTACATGGATAAATATGCACCAAACAAGCTACTTTGAAATTTTGCTCTACTCATGAATACAAAAGTTGGGTGACCCTTCCCCGTAGACAAAAAAAAAAATTGGATGATCCTCCCCTCAACAAAGAAAAAAAAGACATCCCCTATTTTCCTCCGATGGTCCATTCCATAAATACTGAACGGTCCCTAAAGCAACAAATATGCAAGATACTAATTGTTGGGTTTGGGCAAAAACCTTGTTTGGCCAAAACTGTTGCTTTTCAGGAAATAAAAAGGCTCAAAATATTTTTCTCAGCTGCAAATCCCATTGCCATTGTTTAAATATTTCTAAAACCCACAGACAGGCAGGTAATGGGTGACCAATAGCATTGATTTATGAAAAAAATGGAGATTCAAAGTTTCTGCCCGACAGTGACAAAATGTAAAGTAATCATCATAATTTATACGTGCTGTTATGATTAACAGATAGTGTGACGTTTAAAAGAGCTGCTTCACTTCTGCTGCTCTGATTCACTGAGAGAGAAATCACTTCATCCTAATGACTCATCCATGAGTGGAACAAGTACAAGCATCAGCGGATGGATGGATGGATGGATGGATGGGTGGGTGGATAGATAGATAGATAGATAGATAGATAGATAGATAGATCGGTGATTGGATAGATAGATAGATAGATAGATAGATAGATAGATAGATAGATAGATAGATAGATAGATATAGATGGGTAATTGGATAGATAGATATATAGATATAGATGGGTGGGTTGATTGATAGATAGATAGATAGATGGGTGGATTGATTGATAGATTGATTGATTGATTGATAGATAGATAGATAGATGGGTGGATTGATTGATTAATAGATAGACAGATAGATTGATAGACAGACGGATGGATGGACGGGATAGATAAATCAATGGGCACAGACAGACAGAGTATGTGGCCAAACGTCAGGCTGTTCTCACAAAGGTTTCGTACATATAGCTATGGAAAGTAATGCACTGTAATTGGTATGTATTCCACATATTTATAACTGTATGGACCACATTGACTGCTGATGTCTTAGAGCATGAAGAGCCGCGTCGGGAGGTAGTGGGGGCGGACGTGTGGGTCATAAAACACGAGAAACCTCTGCTTGACCAAATTTAACTTTAGATGACCCTGACCTCATGTGCCAAATGTGTCCATCATAATGTTCACATATGACACATTGGTTCTTTCATACTCAGATTGTCACTCAAATCAAACAAATTGTCACTAAATAATAATTCAAAAACCTAACTCCATTATTTTTTGTGTTTTTTTGTTTATTTCAAGAGAAAGAGCTTGAGAATGACACAATGCCTTAATTCACAGAGTTAGTCTATTAACATATTTGCAGTGAGTTGATGGGTGAATTCTTGGTTCCCTTTGACTTTTTTGTTGAATGTTTTTTACTGTTAATGCCAAGGAAATAGCCTGTGTTAAATCAAACTTATTCATAGGGTGGTTAACTAATATATGGGAGCAAAAGTTGATTTTAGAAGAGGATTTTGGTTATAGTATATTTGTTTTAGTAAAAGCATGTTTGGAGAGAAGCACATTTTTAAATTAAAAGGAATTTTAATTCAGCAATATCCATAAAAACACATTTTGTTAAATGGTATGGTTAGTGCAAATATGTATGTATGTTAGTTAAGTTTTGCATGTTGTTATAATTGTTGTGTTTATGGAAATGCATTGTTGTTTGATTGATTGATTGACATTTGAATTTACGTGTTATGCCACTAAGTGGCCCATCCTACCCGGAATTACATGACAATACAACAGTAATTAATTCCATTGCATTGTTGTAGTCTATGCTTTTTTTACTGACATATGCATATTAAATATGTCATATTTTATGGTTAACATATATGGGGGGAAATTGTTACAGATAATTCCAGTTATTAAGGCAATTTGGCAGAATCACTTACTTGCCAGCACTCAAGGGAAATATGTACATACATCTTGTTTGGCTATTGTAATTAATGTGATTCCTTGGATCATTCATACATTACACAATGTGTGTATACAGGACATTTAAAGGAGCTGTATTGAAGATAATTGATTCTGAACTGCAATAGAAACTGAATGGAATGACAACAGACAGCAACAATAAAAATAGACTTATTATAAACATGATTGTTCTAATGCTTCGTCAATATGTTTTCTGTTCAGCAAGACATTCTCGATAAAGATGCCAGAGAATGAACATGGTGTGCCAACATCTTGATTGACTGTCTCCCTTTTCAGGTTTTTGCACTTGCACATATTCATTCTCAGTGACTGTGTTTACATGCACACAAATATTTCACTATTATTCCGAAAATGACAATATTCTGAATTTGATACGGGTCATGTAAACAGCATATTCCACATGGATATTCCGAATAAGGCCTTTTTCCGAATTGGAGATCTGCAGGTTTGGTGATTACCTCAGGATTTATTCATCTGGTTGTGTTAAGTGACTCATAATAGTCTACATCAGGGGTCTTCAACGTTTTTAAACCAATGACCCCTTACCTAAAGGAGAGACGGAGCACGGACCCCCTAATACATATTGTACAAAATCAAGTTGCATACACTGGGCCGAAAATAACGTGTGGGCAGCCTTTAAACATACCTTTTTGTGAATACAATTCTAAGCTATTAAAATAATTGTTGGCATGATTATATAAATCATGTTTCAATGTTAAAAATACATGTAGCACAGTGAATCCTTAGGATTAATTGTATCTGTGGATGGCTAACTTAGTGACTACTTTACCTATAGGCCAGTGTGTATATCAATGTTTTTTTTCACTAATAGGCTGATTTATATTTTCAAAAAATAGGGGGTCCTTTTGAAGATCCCTGGTCTATAGTAAAAACAAAAGTAGGAGCTCAACAGTGACGACCCACTTTATTAACGGCTCTGGTTCCGGAAGGGGTTTTCCCCATTCAATTGTTTCATTGACATTTCAAAAATTGCTTATACTTTAGACTTTACATCTGGAACTAAGCCAACCAGCTACGAGAGGAATCGTGACCATGTACAATTTTATTCGGAGCAAAAAAACATTTTGAAAACTTCAAAAAAGGCAATGGTATAAGACTCTGTACAGAAACAATCATAGACTTCAATGGTAAAAGTTCGATCTAGCCGTTGGCGGTTTTGTGGGTACTGCAAACGTTGCTATGGTAACAGCGAGTTGGACCAATCAGAGACGTTGCTGTTACGCGTAGGATTGTGGGTAGTGTAGTATTTCTCCATAAGATCGCAGATAAAACATGTTTTTCTTAAAACAAGGTTGATTTCATACAGACTTCTAGCTTCTACAGGAGCAGAAACTTCCATTTTACAACCAGGTAGCTCGTGGTCAATCTACCTCGGATGGTTTAGACATTATGGCTGATAATGTAAATCCTTAAAGGTACACTGTGTAGGAATTTCTCCCATCTAGCAGTGAAATTGTATTTTGCTTTCAAACGAATAGTGCTCTCTAGCACCTCGCTTTTCAAATCCGTGTTGCAACCACGGTAGCCGTTATGTACCAAGACGCTATGACAACACGTCTTCCAATTTTCGCTTTTTTGGCGACGAGGATTCCTTCTCCTGTGGCTCGGAATAAGTATGATCCTCCATTATGAACTAAAGTGCAGTGCAGGCTTTCAAATTTGCCGGGGCAGTGACAAGTGCCTCTCACTGATCTCCTTCTCTGTTTCAGTCACGTGAAGCTGGCTCTGAACGAAAACGCGTTGTGGATTAGCTAGACAGGTCGGCTAGTGCTGTATGGCCCTCTCAGCCATTATAGTTTTTCAAAATGGCGGAACGACATGGAAGCCTCCTTGGACTTGCCCGTCCAATGTAAATACAGATAAGAAATTCTTTGCTTACGAGGATAAGTCAGATCATTGGCAGATGTCATTTTACACCAATGAGGACATATTTATGAATGAAGACATTGATTTTAGCTACTAAAATACTTAAAACACTACACAGTGTACCTTTATGGAGAAAATCAATGGGATTTTTATTTCCGGAACCTATGCTGAGCTCTATTAAGGAAGTGTCTAATGTAGGTTACTTTGTAATGACAATAAACCCCAAATTTCTTTGAAATCCTGAAATCATGGCAGTTTCAACACTGAATTTACATTTTGATTGTTGATTTTTTTTAATCCGTCATGTGAAATTTTGAACACTCAGCTAAAATAAGTTAAAGGGTAACTATCGTTTTTTTCAACCTGGATTTTTTAATTTTTTTTATTTATTGTCCTATGTTTTTGTGTCTAAGTGACTGATGGGAACAACAATCTTTGACATTGGTCCAGTATTAAGCAAGATCGCTGCAGTCGGCAGCAATCAAACAAGCTACAATGTAACTGTCCAGCTTATATTTACCTTCACAAAAGTGCTAATTTTGCCACTGACAGGCTCAGATTAATATTCTAAGTGTCTGACAACATCATGGAAAGGATATCTAAGGAGGTCGACCTTTCTGTTAAAAAGTAAGATCCTTTTTTTTAAACATAAAAACATCCGCGAAATTGCGTTCCCTAAACCCACCAGACTCCATGTAAATAAACAGTAATTTTTGCATCGTAAAATAAAATAAAGTTTAAATGGAGTCTGGTGGGTTTAGCGCTAGCGACTTCAGAGCTGTTTCTGGTTAAACAGAAAGGTCTCAAAGAGGTTTTAAAGGTCTATCTCTGAAGGGATCCTTTCATAATGTTGTCAGACATTGAGAATATTAATCAAAGCCTATCAGGGGCAAACATACAAATACAAGCTGGACAATTGCCCAATTAACTTACATTGTAGCTTGTTTTGCCGCTGCCGACTGCAGCTATCTCGCTTAATGGACCAATGTCAAAGATTGTTGTTCCCATCAGTCACTTAGACACAAAAACATTGGAAAATAGGGTCCAGGTTAAAAAAAAATAAAAACGGTAGTTACCCTTTAAGGAAAGTGCACTTATTACATGTGGCCATTTTCTCGTGGAAAACTCCTCACTGCAACTCTGAATTTACAAACAGCAAACCAGCAGCAGGTGAATATTTCTTATTAAGATATATTGACACAAACACTTCAAAGCAGAACAGTGTGAAGGAAATATACACGTCTGTATAACAAAAGATATTCATAATAAATAGAGACAAAATGTTTGATAAAATCAAACAGCTCATACACACACATAATTTCAGAATATTCATAACAACGTTTTATACATTTGTACAAAAATAGAATCATTAGAGGCATCAAAAGCCTCTTTCAAGTTAAAAATAAATAAATATTTAACGCCCACCAACAGTATTTTTGAAAGTCTCTCATTTGTCAAACAAAAAAAACATGCAACTGCAACTGAAAGAGTTTTTTTCATACTTGAGTGTTAATGTTCAGTTAAAGCTCTGATGTAATGTTTTTGAAGTAGCGCTTTGTATTATTTGTCACTCACAAAAAAACGGATTCATTTTCTTCATTTGCAGTTATATGTTTTTCTATGTGACAGCTGCAATTTACAAACTGTAACATGATACAGACCTGCTGACTCCACAGGAAAGTCAGGACAAAACAGAATCCAAAAAAAGAGACGTGTCACTAGCTTCGTGGTTGAAATTGTGTGAAAATATCTATTGTACTAAGATATTCCAGTCTGTAATTGTTTCACCATATAAAATATAAGGTATGTTCACACACATAACTTGAGATTAGTAAGAAAATCCCAAACAAAATGTGCAGTTATCAAACAATAAGGCATTCTCAAAAGTACCACACTGTCGAGTGTTTTTATTATACAGCCTGGTCTCACAGAATTCCGTGAAATGATCACGAACTGTTAACACCACGTTACGTGGTGGTGGCACGGAATGTGTGAATTTCTTGCAATTCCGTGAAACTGCCAAAGATTTTGAGTTAAGGGACCGTGTTTATTTCACGGAATTCTGTGAGATCACTGTCATTATAACATGGCAATTGAACATACTGCTCTCTGATTGGCTGGCAGGTGTCTGTTAACATATTATATGGACATTTCAAACATAGCTCATGTCAACAGTTTAACAACTGTTTTAAATCAGAGCTTAAGGTAGGGCTGCACAATTACGTATGGCCAAAATGAAAATCACAATTATTTTTGATCAATATTGAGATCACGATTATTTAACACGACTATTCATTGATTTTTGCGGCAAAATGTTTTGATTGCACTTTAACGTTTTAATAAACATTGCACTTCTTTCACTTCCATGTTGTGCTATATTTGCCTGCTTTGCACCTGCTAATGTACAAATCTTTGCATCCAAATAAGTAGGGCTGGATTGTTCGGACATTCGTTCCTCAGGTAGGTATTTGTTTTTTTCTTTTTCTTTTTGGTTTTCTTCAATACCGTAGAATAACAGAATCCTTAAAAAGTGAATGCATTTAGTCAAATCGAAAGACACGTGTCGCAGCGCATCTCAGGTTAGTATGAGAGTCATTACTGTCATCTACTGTCACGTTTCTCTCCACACACACACACACACACACACACACACACATGTGCTGCAGCAGTGATGACAGTCAGCTAACTTGTTGCTCTCATCTACCTGCCCAGGGACTATGGAAAATAGCAATTGTGCTAAAACCTGGTACAATGCTTCTCTCCTTGTTTTTATACAAGGCTAATGTTTAATTGTACATAGTCCCTGTCTCAATTAAATTACTACCAATATTAGCTGCTCTGTTTCAACAATTTTAAACTGAGAATAATGTACATGCAATGTGTCATACACCGTGGTGTTACGTCTTGATTAAGCCACTAGCTAAACGTCTGCTAGCCGCTAAGCTAACTTATAGTGTTACGCAGTTCTATGCCGTCATTTCAACCGATAACGGATAAATATCTGGCTGAGGCGAGTTATAACCGAGCAGTATGATGTGTGCAGAGGTCTATGTTGTTATACTGTCGCAGCCTGGTGTCGTTTTCAGGAGATTTAACAGAGAACAGCCATGCCTAATTAACCTGGTCCTACCAGACTCCTACCAGAGAGTCTGGCCACTTTCCATTGACAAGTGTTAACTTCCTTGAAGGCAGATACTCTGTTGACGTTTAAAACTACTGGATCTGCCCAGAGCCACTCTGGATCTGCCATAACCAATCGCTAACGTTTGGTCGTCGGCTTAGCAACGCTAGCGTTCGCCTTAGCCAACTCCTTCACCACTAATGGAGCGAGCGGGAAAATCTAACTTTTCCAGAACCCCGTGGGAAGGAGGGCCACAACATCATGGCCACCAACACAACTCAGAAAATATCTTTCTTGCTCAGGCTTTAACTTCTGGATATTCGGCAGTGTTTCCACAACGGACCGAATGGCTTTGTTCGCATCTTTCTCCGCCGCTATTACGGAACTACAACTAAAACTAGCGCACGACCGCAACGTCATCGTTCTCAGCCACTCCCTCTGTTCGCTGATTGGACCGGTAAAGATTGGCCGAAGAAAACCAAGAATATACCGCAAACCCAGACAACATACTGAAGGAAAACGAAAATTGAGGGAAGTACGTAGGAGGGCAGAGCCGGGCTAGAGTGTAATGCCGCTGCTAGCACGCCGCTGGCTGAGTCCTTCCTGAGTCATGCTGTTTAGGAAGCGCTTGATTTGCTATAGGCAGCAATGCATTTTAAACATCAATATCGCAGCCAATCATGTTCATTTAATTGTGAGAAGCCAAAATTGGGATCTCTATTAATATCCGATTAATTGTGCAGCCCTAGCTTAATGTACACTAAACTGCAAGTACAATGGCAACAGTAGACCTCATTTACACAGTGAGCACTATTTTAATATACTGTATATACACAAGCATGAGTCCATTAAGCTTCATAACAGCACAGCTAGTAGTGGATTATACCTCATATACATTTTGTTTAGGATTTCCAGGTTGGCTGTTTTATTTGGTTTTGTTACTTTACACTGTAAAAAAAAGAGCAAGTGGAACACATTTGATGTTCCGCTGAGACAATTTTATCTTAAAGGCATACTATGTAACTTTTGTCAGGTTGTCTCATTGGAACTACAGCTCGCACTACGCCAGCTGTAGTTCCAATGAGACAACCTGTAGTGGGACCGAAGAGGGAAAAGTTACATAGTATGCATTTATACTACCTACCTAAAAAAGTTTTCTGTACCCCAGAACCAGCAGCAGATTTATTTTATTGTAACCTGTGGAAGCGCATTAATAAATTAAATTAAATTATGATTCAAAGTCAAAATTAGCTGTTTGAGAGTCAAAATAACATTTGACAAAATGGCAGGTCAAATACTTATTTAAGAGCATCCTAACATTTTTTCTCTATCCCTGGCAGAAATGGGCTTCAATAAAAAAAGCTGCAAATTATCAAAATTATATGATTCAATAGTCATATCCTATATGCACAATATTTTAGAATAAAGGAGATGTGTAATGGTTCATCTGGCATTTTCATCTTATTTTATGTTGAGTAATATTTGTTGCTGTAGAAAATATAAGTGTCAACAATCAGTCAAATAAACATTTTTTGTTAAACCTGCTATTGAGTGGAGAGTGAAATTGTCTCCCCACATCAGTATTTAGTTCCATTAATTTAAAAGTTTAAATAAAATCTGATTTTTAAATTGAGATTGAACCATGTACAGACGTCTTCGCTGGCAGATCTTGAATTGAACATTTTCTTTCAGTCTTGATTTCTAAAAGAGCCAAAGAAAGTGAGAAAAGTTTCAACCAGCCAACAACCCAAAAAAACAATCAGCTGGAAAAACAGTGAAGAAACTTTAAACTATTTCCTCATGAAGACATAACTTTAAAGGTTTTTTTTTAACATCCAGCAACAACAGACGAAGAAAACACAGAAACACAGTTCAACATTTTTAACAGTCACTGGATTATTACCAACCACAGCTGAGCTTTAGTTACAGACATGTAAAGAGATTGCATTAATCAGATTGCATAAATCTATCACAACCATAACAAGTTATTGTAAAAACAGGGTTGTCCAAGTCTTTTTTGTAAAGTGACGGTCCTTCAGCTGCGTGAACACACAGTGGGATTGTAGTAAAAAAAATAAAAAATAAAAGCAGAGATTACAGTAATCGGATTACAAAACAAAACTGCAGTATCGGCAAACAAAGTTGAACAAAGTTTTCCTGGATTTGGAAAAGTTCTGTTGAAATTGTCTCTTTGACACTCTCCTAACACTGATTATTGTAAATTATGACAAGAAAATGGAAATTTCAGTTCTCACTCTGTAACTAAAAGTAATCTGATTATTTCCACAATAATTTAGATTTGAATATTTTGATTACCTTTCATAAGCAATCTCCTCAACTCTGTATTAAATAATAAAAGATTAACTTCACACTGTAAAAAATTATTTTAACATGTTAGTTAATCAAACAATGTTTTTACTGTAACTTAGAATAAAATCAGTGGTGGGAAATTGCTTCCATTGTTTCCAGTACAGTTTATTTACTGAGATGACATCTGAAAATAAAAATTGGAAATCCGTCAGTAAATTTAGTTCACCTGTCAATTAAATGTGCCTGTTCACATACACAGTCTCTTCAAATTAAATTAGCCCCCATCTCCTCTTAAGAACTTGTCAGAACTTGAGCTCATGTGCTTCTGTGCTTCTGTGTCCTCTAAGCCCCGCCCCCCTCTAGCTGGGTGATTGACAGCGGTTTACGGGGCTACATAAATCCCGTTAAACGTCCATCTGTCTTGTTGAGGCGTCGTTGACGTCTCACTCTCTGCCTCGCTCTGACAGAGAGTTCGAGCAAAACGACAAAATGATCAAAGTAAACCCTCGGCCTCTCGACCTATCGGCTTATTTTCCCTCGCACATTCTCCTGGTGTCCCGCCTCCTCAGCAGCTGGAGTCCTCGCTGCCGGTGCCTCCCCCTCCTCCTCCAGACTTTGCAGGGGCCGAGCCAACAGCGATTTGGCAGCCATTGGTGACGTGACTCATGACCTTCTGTTTTAGCTGCGCAACCTGCTCCCGCAGCATGGCGGCGGTGGAGGCCAGGTCCGAGTTCTGGTTCTTAAGAACCTTCACCTTCTCCTCCAGCCGCGAGATCCGCTCCAGCTTCCGCTTGCGGCACTTGGACGCGGCGATACGGTTGCGGAGCTTTTTGCGTTCTGCTTTGATCCGTTCCTGTGTCTCCAGGTCTATCGGGGAGAGGGAGGGCGGGGATGTGGGGTCGCCAGGCGGTTGAGGCACCTCAGGGACAGTCTGAGGGGCGTCCATGCCTCGGGCGTGGTGTTGAGGGGCTCCACCACCACCATGGCCTGAGGTGCTAACGTACGCCATCTGCCCCACAGGGTACGTCACCTGGCCTGGGTTGTAGCTGCTGAGATTGGTGTAGACTGGCATGTCTCCGCTGGACATCAGGTTCCTCTGGTAGGATGTCTGCAGGGAGGCGGCGGAGGACGAGGACGGGGACATGGAGCCGCCTCCCACCAGCTGGTTCTGCTTGTGAAGGTCGGCGAGCGCTTTGACAAAGCCATCAGCAAATCCTTCTTGCTCGTTGGTGGCCTGATTGCGGTACATGAAGGGATTGTTGGAGTTCGACACGGGACAGGTGGTGACCAGTCCCTGGTTGGACTGGATGATCAGGTGCTCCAGGTCAGGGGACGCCAGCTTCAGCAGATTCATGTCCGACGATGGCGCCGCTGATGTCATTAAGGAGCTGTTGCCGGCGAGCCCCAGGTTGTGGTGGTTTCCGCCCCTGGCTCCTGCTGCACCACCGCCTGGGAAGTGATGACTGCCCACCATTGACATGACCTTCTTATTCATCAGCATCTTGCTTCCCGGGTAACGCTCGTATTCTGCGATCTGGCTGAAGCCGGGGACGACTTCAGCCAAGCGGGAGTCATCGTGGTAGAAAGGAGTCTCCATCTTGGCTGTCATTGACAAAAAGGCGTCTCAGAGGAAATCTTCATAATCAGATTAACCTGAATATCAGAGGGGATTGAAACGTTCCCCTGACGTCGGCGGCTTGACGATGAAGGCAGGATGTAGAGAAGTAGAGACGAAGAGAAGAAGAGGAGGCAAGTGCCGGCAGGAAAAGAAACAGACACTTCTGTAAGAAGAAGAGGAGAACGAAGATTACTGAGGTGTAAACTGGGAGGTGGTGCTGACGCTATTGATGCTACTTGTGTGTGTGTGTGTGTGTGTGTGTGTGTGTGTGTGTTCTTGTTTAGTGGGGTCCAAAAACCGGGAGTCCAGTATACTTGTGGGGTCTGGACAGCTTTGTGGGGCCAAAATGCTGGACCCCACAACTTTAAAGGGCTGTTTGAGGGTTAAGACTTGGTTTTAGGATTAGGGTTAGAATTAGGTTATGGTTAGAGTGAGGGTAAGGGTTAAGGTTAGGCATTTAGTTGTGATGGTTAAGGTTAGGGTAAGGGGTTAGGGAATGCATTATGTCAATGATAGGTCCCCACAAAGATAGTGAAACGCACGTGTGTGTGTGTGTTATTTACAGAGATGAGATTGAAGACATATATTCAGCTCTGATTGGACAAAAAAAGCCCATCTGTTTAATACTGTTCGTTCCACTGTTCGATCAGCTGAAGATGAGATGGGAGAATTATGTTAACTGAAGGGGATGAAAACTGTTAGATGTGTTTGATATTTAGGAAAAAGCCATTAGGTGCACTTTGAGTACTACTATTCACAAGGTCAGGAATGAACTTTCACGCTCAAGGATCATGCATTAACCCTACGGGGCCGACGATGTTAATAAGACATCAAATTATACTTTTTATGTCATATTCAATATCTCCAGATTGATGCAGTGTAGAGACTTACATTTTTTTCGCATCCGGGAACTAAGATCTGCTGCATTTCAACAAGATTGCTCTTGCAATTGAAGGCCTTTCAGAAGATATGTAATCCAAATTGAACGGCAGTGTATTTTTGGAGCATTTGTACAATAAATCCACAATGATGAAATCATTCATTATATTACCCGAAATGAAATACCTACATCGCTTCATGGGAGAGTCATACTCTCTTTTTTTGCCTTAAAACTGATAGCTTCTCCATTCCAAAGAGTTTTTAAAACTGTGTACAATAAATTCTAAATGATAAATAAAAAGCTATGGTTATCTTTTCGGCATGAAAACATATCTATTTGTTTTGCTTCACCATTTTGACTCCCAGAATGCAGCGGAGTGAGTGTGTCAGCCAATCAGAGGCGGTCTTCCTGACTATAGTCTGGATTGACGACAGTTCATTTACTGGATAATCGCCAGAAGATCCGGCCGGATGTCTCTTGGCTTGCAAAACTCTGTTTGTTTTGGGGAAACAACTAACTTCAAGCTGGCAAGCTACACGCTGAAAATGGTAAGTTTTGAAGAAAATTTGGATCGTGCAACAAGGCAGTTCTGCTTGGTTCTTTTGGGGAATAATTGCAAAGATATGCAAAAAAGATGTTTAACGTTATGGTATTTACTATCCCAAAACTCGTCAATGTTTTGGGACCGATTGTGGCAAGATTGCTGTGGACGAAGTAACTTTACACAGGG
Source organism: Zingel zingel (assembly GCA_023566125.1). NCBI lineage: Eukaryota > Metazoa > Chordata > Actinopteri > Perciformes > Percidae > Zingel > Zingel zingel. The sequence goes on along the minus strand of CM042329.1, from coordinate 2,169,411 downwards.
CGATACACTGGTAAGAGCAAATTACATTAAACCATGTATCCAGCTAATTTAAATAGCTCACGTTACTGTATTGTGTAAACAGTTAACTTCATTTAATATTGTATGTGGCGTTTCTTTTATTGGGGTGCAAATACTCCACCAAAACAAGTTCCCAGAGCGGTTTTTTTCTCCTATCCTGCAATGTATGTGTGGAGAAGCCAGACCTCCGCAGTGCTGTGGAGATAGGTCTGGCACTCGAGACTATCCTGACTACAGATCTCCAAATGCACTAGTAGTTACACTGTATATGGATGTAACCCAGTGCCATATCTGATGTTCATCCTCATTTCTTGTCAGATCTATGCCTACTATTATCTGGTAGCACCCGGTCAATAAATAGTGTAGCTTCTGCTAGTGGTCCCCCAGAACCTTCTAAGCAGCCAAGAGAGTGGGTGACAGTCCCAAGGAAGCAAAGCTCTAGGCCAAAGCCCATTGTTAACCACCAACCCCTTCACAATTCAATAATTTCTGCTCACTTAGCGGCACACCCGCTGAGGAGCCAACTTTGGTAGTCGGCAGCTCCATTCTAAGAAAAGTGAACTTAGCGGCACTAGCGGCCATAGTCATGTATATCCTTGGGGACAGAGTGGTCACTGTTATGCAGATGATACCCAATTATATGAACTGATCAACCAGATGAAACCAATCAGTTAGTTAATCTTCAAGCATGCCTTATGGACATAAAAACCTGGATGATCTTCAATTTCCTGATGTTAAACTCAGACATAACTGAAGTTATTGTATTTGGCCCCCAAACACTTCCAAAGCTTAATTTTCTGGGCCTTGTAGAAAGGCATTTTCTATGGATCCCTCCCCCTATATTCATTCTAGCATCTTTTTGGTACATAGTCCCCTTTACCCCCCAGTCCAACGCCCCTGATCTAAAGATATAGCTACTCTGGATGGTATTGCCCTGGCCTCCAGCACCTCTGTGAGGAATCTCAGAGTTATATCCTTTAATGCCTACATAAGACTAATTTCAAGAACCACCTTTTTTCACCTGCGTAACATTGCAAAAATTAGCACATCCTGTCTCAAAAAGATGCAGAAAAACTAGTCCATGCATTCGTTACTTCAAGCTGGACTATTGTAATTCCTTATTGTCAAGTTTCTCAAACAAGTCCCTTAAGACTCTTCAGTTGATCCAAAATGCTGCAGCACATGTACATACAAGAACTAGGAAAAAAGATCATATGTCTTCCATATTAGCTTCTCTGCACTGGCTCCCTGTAAAATCCAGAATTGAATTTAAAATCCTACAAAGACCTACAAAGCTCTTAATGGTTAGGCACCATCATATCTTAAAGAGCTCATAGTCCCCTATTGCCCTATTATTAAAAGTTACTTGTGGTTCCTAGAGTCTCCAAAAGTAGATAGGAGCCAGAGCCTTCAGCTATCAGGCTCTTCTACTTTGGAACCATCTCCCAGTTTTGGTTCGGGAGGCAGATGCCATCTCCACATTTAAAAGTAAGCTCAAAGATCTCCTCTTTGATAAAGCTTATAGTTAGAGCTGACTCAGGTTTGCCTTGGGCCAGCCTTTAGTTATTCTGCTATAGGTTTAGACTGCCGGGGGACTTCCTATGACACAGTGAGCTCCTCTCTCCTCCTCTCTCTCTCTCCATCTGTGTGCATAATGTTCCTATAATGCATGTTACTAACTTAGCTTCTTCCCTGGAGTCCTTGTACTTTGTCACCTCGCAGATTTCCTTGGATTGTGGTGGCACCTGGATCATGGTTGCAGCTGCTGCCATGGTTCTAGGGCTGGGCGGTATATCAGTTTTAACTTATATTGTTATATTTTCAAACAAGTTATTGATATTGATATATTGACAATACCGTTTATATCAATATATATATATATATATATATATATATATATATATATATATATATATATATATATATATATATATATAGTTTGATGTTTTGTTACATAGCCCATTTCTTCCAGTCAACCGTGCCTGTGTTTGCATCTCTCCTCTCACACTCTCCGCGCAACCCCGCCCTCACTCACACACACTGCTCCAACATGGAGGGAGATACATTGCCACATAGAGAGGCGAAGTCCCTCCCCTTCCGGTGGACCACCATGGGACCTTATTTCGGAAAAAATATGAATGGTGGTGAACAGAGACAAATTATATTTTGACCCTGTTTGAATTGAGCCATGGTTACACATATGATGGTCATCAATTTTAAAAGATAATTTCAGTCAATTCAAAAAGTTTGTTTGTATAACTATAAGATCATCACCTGCCCCCGTGTCGAACTCCACCAATTTAAATATGTAATTAGAAAGACTACACACTTCATGGGTGACGTTTAGCTGAAGCTACAATGTTTCTGTGTTTCATACCAGGATGTAAAGTTACTCACATGAGTAACAAGTCTTGCTCATGCTTTCGCTTCTCGGCTGAAACAAACTTTGCTGGATTAAACACATCAGGTAAAATAACGTGACGTGTTGTGTAATGTGGTGCTTTTAAGAGTAATGCTGTGATGCTGTATGAAGAGGAATCCGCCGACACTGTTCTTGATTATAAAAGGTTTTATTACAATTCAAGATTTTCAGCATCATTTTTAACAAACTCCTGCAGAGAGTTTGGAGAACGACCAACCCAATTCTTCCAAAAAGTCGTTCTGAAGTTCTGCGGTTAACACATGGTATATATACTGTGCATTTAGTGGGAGGGTGTATATATGAGTTGAGATAAAGGTCAACCACGAGTGTCCTATACATGGACTAGAAGAAACAGTCTCTTTTGTTTTAGGGCCCTTTTCCTGTTATTCTCTTAGACTCCACATCTGTATCCTCCTCGAACTCTTTCCTGTATAGGGCCTCTCCTTCCCACCATGACTTCAGTAACACATTATTGTATGGAATACATTTGAATTGAAATATGCAGGCGTAATTAAACTTATGTCAAAGTTGTAAATCATTAGATACTACAGTAACATAGCTAAGCTAGCTAGCTAGCGAGCAAGCCGAGCATCAAGCAAGGTGATGTAAATTGTGGGAGACGAGAGATGTAGTTCACTGAGCGGTTTCACACAAAACAAAGTGGTACTACGACAAACTGTTACTTTCTTAACTTGCAAAATATCTTTTAAATTGACGGACATCATTTGTGTAATTCATGGCTGAATTTAAATGGAATCAAAAAATACGTGTCTCCCGATTCACTTCCATACATATTTTTTTCAAAATAATGTCCCATGAGGTCCACCAGAAGGGGAGGCACTTTGCCTCTCTATTTGCCTATGGTTTTAATTGTTATTTGCACAGCTGTTTATTTTGTCGAACATGAGAGGAAAACCTGTATTTGTACCAGTGTTTCCGCTGGTAACTTTCAGTTATGGCGGCCGCAATGGCGGAAATCACCAAAGAACAGTAGTTACCAGATGCAACTTTACTGTATGACTGCGCTTGGGCGAGTGATGTGACCCATGACCAGATTATCGTAGTTCCATGAGGTGTGTAACGCTGCTGCCATGCCGATGCGTTTTTAACCGACGCTGGATAATGTTTATAATGAATCAGCCATCTCTCTGTAAGTAGAGAATCCAGTCTGCAGTGTAGTTCAGACATTTTACAGATAAACCAGAGAACTGCACAGTAACAATCAGCTTCATGGTCAAGGAAAGTTTTTCTTTTAGTAACTTGAGTCCATCGCATGCTACCCCTCTCACGTCTATGAGCTCTGTCTCTGTTTCTCTTTTAATCAGTCTGTTAATATTGTTGATAGCAACTGAAGGAGCATTCTCCGAGATAGATCTTTTTTGTTTAATATGGGCTATTTTAGATAATTTTTCATTTACCTGTGTTGCAGCTGAAAATTTCCAGCACGGAAGGAAACCTTTTCATAGCATTTCATTTTTAATCACAGTCTGTTTTAATGAAAGTGCTTGCGACACCTCACATGTGGCTTTGACTTACAACTGCACATTTAGCCCACATTATAGAAAATACCGAGATGTATATTGTGTATCAGCATTGAGCCAAAAAATACTAAGATATGAATTTTGGTCCATATCGCCCAGCCATACGTGGTTCTACTCACCGCCCACTATATATTTATAATATAATTGTTAGGTATAGTAGTTGCTGTGCATCTCTCCCTCCTATCTGATTTGTGAACTGATTAATTTTCACACAGAACGAGGACTCTGGATTGTGTTCCCCATCACTTCCACTGAAATTGCTTTAAGAAGGAATCTCTTGGTGGACAGTATGAACAGGAGAAACAAATACTAGGAATCGGTCGATTCTGGTTTTTCAAGGCCGATACCGATACCGATTATTAGTAGATATGCATTTACAGTGAAAATTAAAATCTTGGAACGTTACCAACTCCAACACAAAACTTTGTTTAAATGCTTTAAACAATTATTTAATAAATTAGAAACTTTCAACACAATACCCAGTAAAAGATAGTCAGATAGTATTGTGGGCGGGACATTACAGTAAGTCAGACTCAGTGGTGAGTAAGCAGAGGGACAGAAACAGAGCTGTAGCGGAGCCAAAGTAGTGCACATTTTAATTCATTACCTTCATCGGTTATCAGGCAAATAAAGCGCTGATACAGATAATCTGCAAACTGCCAAAAAACAGCCCGATAATCCAGGGCAGATAATCCCTATCCCTAACAATTAGTAACCGAAAACTGTTTCATTACATGTGGGCATGTCAGTATTGTTTTAAAACAAACTTGAAAAAAAGTTTAAAAAGTAGAGACACATCACACAACTAGCCTGTTCTCATGAATGATTCTTTTTATATTTTTTTTGCTGTATTCACTACATTGACGGCTGCTGTATAAAGGCTGATTTATGCTTCTGCGTCGAAGCTACGGCGTACCCCCCCAGACACCTCTGCGTTGTCGCGAACCCCCCTCCGAGCCCTCCACTGTAGCTCGACGTGCACCTCCAAAAATGTGTAACTTCACGTCGAAGCGACGCAGACCGCAAGGACTGTGATTGGTCAACTTGTCCTGTGTGTTGATAGTCGGTGTTCCCAGCAGCCTACTGTGGGGAGTAGCAACATGCTAGTTCACTGACATCAGCTTTGCAAATAAACTCAGACATATTTTGGTTACAATGACGGGGTTATCCGTTTGTAAAGTGTCTATATGTCAGTAATGTTTTGAAATTAGCACTTCGCCAGCAAGCAGTACTTTGTGGGCAGTTGTGCTAAAGTTAGCTTGCTAACATAACATAAACCGGCTGGCAGACACCTCTCAAATAACCTCAGACTTATCACCCCCTAGCGTTATGGCGGTGAAATGCACCACTATGCAAATCAACCCCGACGCAGAACTCCAAAAGGGTCACGACGCCGTAGGAGCGTGGAGTTGACGCAGAAGCATAAAACAGCCTTGAGAACGTGGCTGGCCGCGCAGGAAGGAGGTCGGGGTAGATGGGTGGGCGTTCAACCCAGAGAGCGGAGTTCACTTCTTGGGGAAAACTAAAGACTTTCACCCAGGAAATGTGTGCTCCTTATGAATGTTTTAATCCAAACCACAATCTTTTTCCTAATCTTAACTAGTCGTTTTGGTGCCTAATCTTAACTTTCTTTGTAGCAAAACGCTCATATTTTGTGGTCTAAATTTAACCGTAATCAGTGGCGGTTTTTGGCACGGGCGAACCGGGCAGTCACCCGGGGCGGCATTTTTTCTTGTCACATGGTGGGCGGCACGAGAACTTAATAATCTGTGCCGCGAAGCAGTTTTCTGTTATCTACCATTTCACTGTGTGGGGAAGTGGCAAATCGGCGCCCTTCTTGCAGCTGCAGGCTGCACCCCCTACTTTCACAATGAAATGGACTAGTCTGTAACGGTGCGGGGCCCGGTGCCAAAGATAAACACACGGTGACAGGAGAACTCGGAAGTACACAGAGACGGAGCAAGACCGAGTCTAAACCTTTCTTTTATGCCAGTGGTCTAAACGCGAAAATGAAACAAAGTTTGCCAAGCGGCTCAAATAAAAGAAAAAAGCGAAAAGACATGTTTTCGGCAGTAGCAGGACCTTCATCAGCTCCCGTGGCTGATGATGTTGGTGGTGTCGGCAGTGGTGGCATGCACAGTGAGGAGGAGACTCAGGAGGAGAGGGACAGAGATGAGGGAGTGAGGGTAGAACCTGCGGTAAGCACAACTCCCCTTAAAACACTTTGGCCCTAGATAAAACTGAGCCAAAAAACTGAGTGGTGGACAAAACACTACAACAATAAAAGACGTAGGCATGCTTTACTGTATGATTGCATTAGTAGCCTATATAAATGTTGCACATCATGCTAACTTTATTAACAAGAATTGTAGCTTTTCTATCTGCTTAGGCAGACAAAAACTCATGATAGACCTCTTCAAATTGAAGCACAGGACCTCTTGAAATGATATATATATATATTATATAATCTTGTTACATTTTTTATTATTGTATATATTGTTGGCACATTTATGTATATAGTGTATATTTATTTTATGTTCTGATAACCTGTACTGTCATATTTTGTGCAGAATTGTGTTCTTTGTGGAGATTGTTCACCTTAAAAAGTGTGTTTCTTGTTGTAATTGCAATGGTTAAATAACTGGTATCTCTTAAGTGTGTTTTTTAAATGCTCTAATGAAGGATTTGTGCAATTGAGAAATATAATTTTCTCTTTCACTTATGTTGTTGGGGGGGTGGGCGCTCAAAGGGGGTCTCGCCCTGGGTGTAATTCAACGTAGAACCGCCCCTGACCATAATGTCCGACCGGCAGCTCGCGGTGCTTTGTACCAGGCTCAATGTCACCTATTTTCGGGTAACTGAACCACCGACTACTGTATAGCTGATGGTCTGTAGCAGCTTAGATAACTAGCAACTGCCGCTCGGCGTCAGAGCTTGTAGCCAGCTGGCGTCAAAGTGACCACCCGGCGTCACTTGAATAGCCGGCGGTCTCCTAATTTCATAGGATATCATACGTTTTGGTGTACATCATTTTTGTACGATATCATACGGAGCCCTTCATGAGTTGCACACAACATAGGCCACTCCAGTATCTAGTAGCCAAAAAAAAGTGACCACGAGATACATGAGGATGTGATTCTGCATCTGCATTGTCACCTTGCATATTGTTTGTTTCCTGAGAAGAAAGGGAAACTCCTCTGTGCTTTAATAGAACAGTAGAGAAAAAAAAAAAGCTCATCGCTTATATTTAGAAGAGAATGTGTCAGAAATATTTTACTGCACAAGTCAAACACCAGGTTGAAGTCAGTCTGATAATCACCGGCGGCGGCTGCTATGGGGTTTGCTTGACTTTTCAGTGAGGGTGCTATTCAATTTTGGGGTTCCCACTAATGTCCTGGTTGCAACATTTTAATTTCTACTGCAACACCCCCCGAAGTGTACACACACGCGAGTCTCCCCCTATGGTTTCCACACGCTTGGTTAATGGTAAGTTTCCAAATTGTGGTCTGGCTAACAGGAAGTGTTCAAAAGTTCAATGTATGCTGCACCTGTGTTGGCTTTATGTTTTTTTAGTCTTAAACAGTGTTGGGCAGTAACGCATTACTAAGTAATATAGCACTGTACTACTATTACTTTTCACAGAAAAGTAGTGGTGTAAAGGCGCTGACACACCAACCCGATTATCAGCCACCGGACAGTCTGGTGAGGTCGGTGACTCGAGTCTGTTTGGTGTGTTCCGTGTCGTCGTCAGTCGGAGGAGCCGTCGACATCCATTTTGGCCGATATGACTTGTTGAATCGACCAGTGGGCAGTCGGACTCAATGACCAATCTGATTGGTGGAGTGCTAGCCCTTGACTAGCGAATCAGTGCTTCTTCAAAAAGAAGAAGCCCGAGAGCTGACCACGCCAGTATCTTCTTATTACTAGCTATCTTATTTTCTTCCGTTCAGCGAGTAATGACAACAACGAGCCTTCTTGACTACTATCAACACTCTTTGATGAAAACAATGACTGACAACAGCGTGAGAGATGTTCCGTCATTTCCGGTTTTCATTTTTTGGGCGACAATACAGATTAGCGCCGCCTGCTGTTATGGAAACGTATTACGTCCCGCGCACGCACAGAACGTACGCTCAAGTTGGCATCACTTCGGTGTGTTCCGAGGCACTATTCTGAGAGACGGGAGCCGACTGATCAGTCCGACTGCCTTTTCTGCCGACGGTCGGCCGTCAGGTTGGTGTATCACAGCCTTTAGGGATTGCAACTTTGCTTTAATTAATGATATTACAGTAACTAATCCAAGTAACGTTACTGCGTTACCAGAATGTGATTAGTTTTTTGTCCTAGTCAGGCTTTCTTATATGATGACGTGACATACACGCTTATCGTAATTTAGCGCACGGCAGGTCAGGGCAGGTCACCTCGGCTACTAGCCAAAAAAGCTAAACGAAGGATGACGGAGAGAGAAATAATTTCAACAGATTGAAGAATTCTCATTATAAGCGTAACATAGTAATATATTGAGTAATGTAACTAATTACTTTTGATAATTGACAGTTATAAGTAATATTCAAACTTTTTTTACGTTACTTTTTAACCCTTGTGTTGTCTTCCCCGTCGACCTGCAACTTTTAAAAAAGATTCCACCGTTTTGGTCGTCTTTTTTGCAATTTTGTCACTTTTTTTTCGAAGTTTAAGTTTTTCCCATGTTTTTGTCACTGTTCCTGACGTTTTTGTCACTTTGTTATGCTTTTTTTTTACATTTTTTACCTACGTTTTTAAACGTTCTATTATAAAAAATTTTTTACATGCTATAAAATTTAATAAAACACCCAAATTCAATGAAAGTAGTGAACTGATCATTTATTTAACTTGTGAAGAGCGTTGTACGGAGCGATCCACGTTATTTTGTTTTCAAATTTGGTTGAAAGAAACCCAAATTTCTGATATAGAAACTTTTTGAAAATGGGTCAGATTTGACCCTAGGACAACACGAGGGTTAAAGAGTAACGTATTACACTTCCTGAGTAGTCTGTATTGGTGATGTTTCCGGGATTGTTCTGGTGCAGCCGGATGTCCGTCACCTTCCGCTTTTTTTGTGTTGGCATTCTAAACTCTGGTTTTCTCATGAACGGGTTCATATGATAGCTTACTTTTGCACAACAATTTGTGTAATATCCAATGAAATTAGTCGACTGCCGGCTAGTCACATGACAGTTAAGTTTAGCGGTCTTTACAGTCAAATTTAGCTGATAAAAGGATACTGTGAGCCGGGTACCAGTCACTGTGAGGTAGTCTATATCCAAGACGATCCACTTCCAGGATTGCTCTGGTGCTTCCGGAAATTCTGCCGGATGTCCATTTCCTTCCACTTTCTTTGTGTTGGTATTTTAAACCGGTGGCTTTCTAGAGGACTATGGTTAACTGCTCCTCAGATCTCTGCAGGGTAAATCCAGACAGCTAGCTAGACTATCTGTCCAATCTGAGTTTTCTGTTGCACAACTAAAATTACTTTTGAACGTACACATGTTCCACCAAAACAAGTTCCTTCCAGAGGCTGTTTAGCAGAGGCACCTTTGCTCCGTCCGGCGCTTAGCCCCGCCCAAGACGATTGTGATTGGTTTAAAGAAATGCCAATAAACCAGAGCATGTTTTTCTCCCATCCCGGAACGCTGTGTGGACTAGCCAGACCTTCCTCTGCAGCGCTGTAGAGGAAGGTCTGGCAATGCGAGTAACTTGCCCAAAACTGGTCTTAAACAGTGTGTTTGTTTAATTTATGTATGTATTCATTTTTTCAAATTAGAAAATGATAACAAAAATGATAGATAAAGCACAGAAGTTTCTGTGCTAGCGGGGTAGCTACATTAAGACCCTCCCTGGCGCTGCCTATGTCCCTACAGCTGGTCTGTTTCTATCAATGATCAGTGGGTTCTTTGAAAGAAGATCAGAAAAGACTATGTTGTGCACCTCCATGTAGTTGCTGGTGCAGGACAAAGAAGTGAATGATTCTTCCTCGGATGGCCAAATTGTGGGCCGAAACGTTATGTGCCTTATTTGCACTAGTACAGTATTTTTCCTGAACGTTACGCTGCTGTGCGGACTTTACCTTCTATGAACATTCTTTGAAAGAAGAGCCACAACTCTGACACTCTCTGCTCCTCACTCAGTCCACCATGTAACACAAACACAATACAGGAGCTGGCTGCATACACCTGAACACACCAGCTGAAAAACAAATGGACTAAGATGTTCTCTCATTGACATACATATTCTAATTGTAAAAACATCTTGCAGTATCAGCATATGACTATATATACAACCATATTACCCAACAGTCAGTGCACTCTGGTGGACAAACGATGCAATGGCAACACAGTTTCTAAATTACCTCCAACATAGCAACATTTCTTACCTATCAGCCAACACAGTTCTGAAACAGCCTTGTGCAATACGTTAATAACATCCAATAATAAGACTAAATCTGAGGTAGGGCCTACTTTACTTACTTATTACTTATAATATTTCCATTTTCTTCTGCTTTACTTCTACTTTACTACACTTCAGAGGGCAATATATGTACTTTTTATATATGTTACTTTGCAAATCATTATTTGACACACAAAATAAATGATTACTAAATAAAAATATTATGAATTGTTATGAATTGAGTGTGTTCATAGTTCAAATCAGCCAACTACAACATACTTCAAAATTCTGCTTACATGTTGATCCATCCGATAATAATAAGGCAATAATTTATGATAAAATACCAGTGAAATATTATTAACATCAGGCCAGAACTCATTATTAATGAAAAATGTTAAATCGGTTATGTCACGTCCTTGTTATTGCTGTTTGAAACACATTTCAATAATTAGTGATAGCGTCCCTGCAGATGCTGAATTAGTCAGACAGTGAAAGCATTACATTTCTCTGTGATAACCTCGGAGTAGTGAAGGCTGTTACAGTTAGATCTCCCTCTCCTCTCCTCTCGCTGACCCGTCAGTGGCTTCAAACACGTTCAAGTTCCCGGTACAGCCGCGTTAACTTCACACCGCGAGGCTGGCGGATTCACACACGAATCAATCTAACAATCCAAAACAACATTTCCCGATTGTTCCCTCCGGAACTGTGGTAATAAAATATAACACAGCGGCTGGATGTCCATACGAACAATAATAATGTTTGACGAAGGTGAATACTCACAGAGAGAAGCAGAGAGCTGCTGAACGATCCGAGAACTGACAGAGTGAGTCAGACTCTCTCTCTCTCTCTCTCTCTCTCTCTCTCTCTCTCTCTCTCTCTCTCTTTCTCTCTCTCCATCATACCTCTGACGTCTCCTGTTAGTGTATTAGCACTAGGGATGGATTGCACCAGCCCTGCTGTAGCAAACAACGTTTTGGATAATTGATCTGCCAATAACTCTTTAAACACACACATGGGCAAGGGTGTAACTTTGGTTTGAGAAATGAGAGGGACACAAAACAAGATCGATAGATAGATAGATAGATAGATAGATAGATAGATAGATAGATAGATAGATAGATAGATAGATAGATAGATAGATACTTTATTGATCCCCAAGGGGAAATTCAAGATCCCAGTAGCTTAAAGACATCACACACAACATTCACATACATCACAAACAGGATGATAAAAAAGCAAATCCACATGAATAGCAAGGACAATAAAATAAAAAATACTAAATAAAATCAAATAAAAAATCCACATGAATGTACTAAGGGATGTATAAGCATGAGACGCTTGCAGTGACAGGGCAGGGACTGACCCTGTGATTCAGTATGAGAGTGTGTGTCATAGTGGTAGTGCAGATAGGCCCAATAGTGCAAGGATAAAGTCTAGAGACCAGCATTAAATATGGACAATATAAGAGAATAATGTAAACATAGTAATATAAAAAAATGATAGCAGTGCAAGGATAACGTTTAAAAAAGACAGCATTAAATATGTAATAATATAAGCATTAAGCATTAAATATGGGCATTATTTAATGCCAGGGGTTTGGGGGTGTCCTCTGCCAAAAAAAAGTTTTCAATTTGAATCCCATTTCCTGTATTTCTATTTATACGGACTATGGTGATACAAAATCCAGAAAAAGAAGAAGATCTTACTTCCTTTATTGTTTGAAATAGGGGTCGATCACTGAGACCTATAGATGAAATAAATGTCAAACAAATTTGAAAGTGGCGGGGACACAAACGTGTGGAGGCATGTCCCCCCCTGTCCCCAGTGGAAATGACGCCCTGGCACATGGGTATGTGAGTATTAAGTATTTTGTTTTTCTAATTTGCTTTGATTAACTTCAGTATATTTAAATATTTAAAGTAGGCCTACACCAATTCAACTAATTAGCTAACTGGGGTTAGTTCTCCACTGTAACTAAGAACTGAAAATACTAGTGGAACACATAGCCTAATCTTAATGTGGCCATATTATGCTCATTTTCAGGTTCATAATTGTAATTTGAGATTGTATCAGAATAGGTTTACATGGTTTAATTTTCAAAAACCACCATATTTTTGTTGTACTGCACATTGCTGCAGCTCCTCTTTTCAGCCTGTATCAGGTCTCTGTTTTAGCTACAGAATGAGACCTCGCAACTTCTGTAACATCTTTGTTGTCAGTCGCACATGCTCAGTAGCTGCTAAGACTAAGACCTTAGAAAAATGATTGTGGTGGGGAAGAAAAGTGAGACATTTTTAATATTTTCTTTGGACTCTCTTCTTGACTAAGGGACACAATAATATAACACTATACATTAGTACAATTTATTCTGCTTACAGATAACTTACAGACAGTGCAGAAAGAACTTAAGATGGAGAACTCTTATCTAAACCGTAGTAGGCTATGTTAATACTGTATGACAAAGATTTTTTTTAAATTATATGTCTTTTTTTAACCATATATTCTGTCTATTCTTTCTTTTTTTGCCTTTTTTAGCTGTCACAGTCACTTTATATTACACAATTTACTTTAGGCAGCTGTCGAATAGCGGCAAAGTGGGAAAGTTACATTCTAAAGTTAAATCACCGAAAACCCTCCCCCCCCCCACTCTGCCAAAAAAGAATTTGACTATCCTCCCTTTGGCAAAAAGAAGAAAAAAACATACACATTTTTGTACAGTCCCTAATCATCGTCATTATCAGACACTAGAGTTGTGAGGCTCTGAATAATATATATATATATATATATATATATATATATATATATATATATATATATATATATATATATATATGTGGCAAGGCTGTCGCTGGGATTTAGAAACTAAATTTATTGACATTATATTTATTTGATATGTACAACTGTATCTCTCTATCAAGGTCTATATGCAGATTTTAAAGAATTCTCCACATTGCCAGGAATATGAAGTCATTTTTAATTTAATGTAACTGAATAGTTTTGCCTTAATACAGCCACTTCAAAGGTATTGACTCAACCTTGACATAGCCCTAATTATCAAACACCCATGTGTAATATGTGTAATTGTTGAGAGTGAAAATCCTTAAATTCACATGAACAGTACAGAGAGCATGACCTCTTCAACCTCAGTGGTAGCTAATACTATAGTTCAGTGGTTTTCAAAGTGTGGTCCGGGGACCACCAGGGGTCCTTAAAAGCTCCCATATTGTAAAAAGTAAAATTTGTCTTGTCTTTTTTTATTATAAAGTAGGTCTATATAAATAATGTGAAAGTATCATTATGCTCTATCCACACAGAAATGCACACAGCCCGTTCTTAGAAAACAATGCCTTTAAACGAGCCGTCAGGACTTCTGTAAGGTTGTGATGTGATTACCGGTATATAGATAGAAAATGCCACTACAGTGCCGTTACAGTCATTCCTCGGCTGCAGTGACGGTGCAGAGACTGGAAGAGTGAAGATGTGGAAGACCCAGAAACGCTGACCAATCAGAGCAGACTTTGCTTTTTCAGAAGAGGGCCGTAAAGAGACAAGTGCTAAAACGGAGTGTTTTAGACGGAGGGCGAATACAGGTATATTCAGAAAGATACTGTTTGAGAAAAAATAATGTGTTTTTTGAACATTAAAGCATGTAAATATGTTCTAGTAGAAACAGTTATGAATCTAAAAAATGAGCATGGGATGGGACATTTAAGGGGATTCCAGGGAGTCCTCAGCAAAAAACAAAATAATTTATTTTCACTATAACTCCATCCAAGTAACACAGTGACTTTGTATGGCTATTGTGGTAATGGGTTTCATTCACTTTCTGTAATAAAACAAGCAAAGCAGTAAGCAAGAATCTGGTCAGATGGGGGACCCTGGGACAAACTCTTATCAAATGGGGGGTCGTGGTCTAATTTGTATCAGTTTAGGGGTCCTTAATGTATAAAAGATTGGTAACCACTGCTATAGTCAACAGACAAACACGTATATTCAGTAAGGAATCAGTCAGCTGATTGATAATTCATCACATCAGATCCTGATTTGAATCTGTTTCTGTCATCTGTCAGCTTTAGTAATTTGGCTGAGAGACCTGACCTGATGAGAGTCCAAATATAAAAAGCCTGAGGACCAACCAACAAATAACCCCTGTGTGTGTGTGTGTGTGTGTGTGTGTGTGTGTGTGTGTGTGTGTGTGTGTGTGTGTGTGTGTGTGTGTGTGTGTGAGAGAGAGAGAGATCACAAATCAGTGTTTACTCTGGCTGGGCGAAGTAATTACAGTTCTTACAGTAGGTGTGGCAAACACACAAACACACACTCACATAAATACAGCAGATGTGTTCACTGTCTATTCAGAAGAAAATTAATTGAGTTGTCTGGGAACAAAATCTGGACAGCACTCCAATTAATACTTTTTATTGCCACACGGATGTTTTGGGCAAGACGCCCTTCTTCAGCAAGTTTCTCAGGCAATCTCGATTTAGATTAATGGCACATGAATGCTGTAGAGAGAAAGGAGGAGAGAGGAGTTCCATTTGTCAAAGGAAGTCCCTTGGCAGTCGAAACCTATAGCAGCTTAACTAAGAGCTGGTCCAAGGCAAACCTGGACTGCCATTCTACCTTTGGAGACTCTTGGAACAACAAGTAACTGCATTCTGAGAGCCAGTGCTGTAGTGGGGCAATAGGGTACTATGAGCTCTTAAAGATATGATGGTGCCTAACCGCAGAGCATAGATTAGGAGAAGGGTTTTAAATTCAATCCTGTATTTTACAGGAAGCCAATGCAGAGAAACTAATACAGGAGAAATATGATCTATTTTCATAGTTATTATCAGTACACACGCTGAAGCATTCTGGATCAACTGGAGAGTTTTAAGGGATTTATTTGAGGAACCTGATAATAAGGAATTATAATAGTCCAGCCTCGAAGTAACAAATGCATGGATTCGTTTTTCTGCATCATTTTGAGACAGAATGTGCCTAATTTTGGCAATGTTACGCAGGTGGAAAAAAAGCAGTTCTTGAAATGTGTTTTATGTGGGAATTAAAGAATATATCCTGATCAAAACTAACGCTAAGATTTCTGACAGTGGTGCTGGAGGCCAGTGTAGCTACTCTGGATGGCCAATGCCACTGGATGGCCAGATAATGAGATTTGGAGGTGTTTGGGGCCAAGTACAATAACTTTGTTGTTTAATATCAGGAAATTGTAGGTAATTCAGGATCTTATGTCCTTAATGCATGCTTGAAGTTTAATTAACTGATTGGTTTCATTTGGCTTGATTGAATAATATTGCCTAGAGGAAGCATGTATCAAGTAAATCGAATTGGTCCAAGACCAAAGCCTTGGGGAACACCATGACTAACTTGACTGCATGGAGGATTCATCGTTAACACGAATAAACTGGGATTAATCTGATAAATAGATCATGAGCACCTGTTTCCCTTTAAGGCTGCGTCCATTCCACTCTGCTTTTCTTTCTGTACACCAACAGCTTTACCTCTCTGTCTGTCAAGCTCCTGAAGTTTGCAGACGACACTACCCTCACCGCCTCATAGACTCTAAAAAATAAAATAATTAGTGCTGTCAAACGATTAAAATATTTAATCGCGATTAATCGCATTAATGACATAGTCAACTCGCGATTAATCGCAATTAATCACACCTTTTTATCTATTCTAAATGTCCCTTGATTTCTTTTTGTCCCATTATTTCTTTCTCATTTTAATGCTCTTAAACAACATGATACGATACTTTTAAAACGGTGCTTGAACCGAATATATATATATATATATATATATATATATATATATATATATATATATATATATATATATATATATATATATATATATAAGGAGCACCTTGTTCAATTGTATTTGTCTGTTCTGTATGTTCAAAAATATAAAACAATAAAAATTTGATCTAAAAAAAAAGGAGCACAAAACGGGGAAAACAGCCACTGGATAAGAAAAGGGTATTTTACAACAACTTTGAATGCACCACGAGGCTGGCGAGGCTGAGTCTGTGTTTTTCAGACAGCAGCAGCTACAGTCTGGTGTTAGAAGCCTCTACAGTTAAATATAGACACACTTTACACCATTTAGCTGTCAGCATTTTAACCTTGTTTACTCCAGCTGCTAGCTAACGCTAGGCTAACGTTACCGTGCTGTATTAGCACTGGGTCTCAGACCCCATTCAAAACAATTTTCGCCGAAAAGCGAGTAGTTTGCAGGTAGGCTATGTACTACTCTTTGGCCGGCTCACAAGCCCAAACAAGTGTGTGCAGCGTGCCTGTTGTTTTGTTTCCGGTCTAGCTAGATCCGGTGTGGTGTTGTAGATTTTCTAACGTTACTAGTTGTTGCAACAGCATGTGAAAAAAACTACAAAGTTTGTTAGGCCAAAAAGAACGTTAATCTCGCGATAAAAAATTGACGCCGTTAAAATGGGTTTGCGTTAACACTGTTAATGCATTTAACTGACTGCACTAAAAATAATGGATGAAACTTCTGGGCCTGAAAAGTGAAGCCAATGCGGAAGTGACTTAGACCAGCATTTTATCTCATTTCTAGCAGGACTCCTCTGGTAGCAAAAAGAAGTCTGTTTCTATAGAAATCTATGAGAAAATGACCCTTCTTCACACTCAGGGGTGTAGCTCAAAATTCCGAACCATGTACATAGACATTTTCTATAAGCCCCTCCTCACATCCACGGCTATTCATTATCATTTTTTTGTGGGCCCTTCTCACAAAAGGGTTCTGTATATTGAGTACCCTTTCCACCCCAGACACTTTCCCCCCCAGACCGATGCCCCTGTTCACACTTGATTTATTACCTCAATAAACATTTTCATAATGGGTTTGTGCCAGACGGAGGGCTCATCAGCGATAGTCTGGTGGCCGGGTTTGCCACGGAGCCCGACTGGGCACAGCCCAAAAAAACTACATGGCATCCATCTCTCCATCCCATGGGCCCACCACCTGTGGGAGGAACCGCTGGGGTCGGGTGCGCTGCCACACGGGTGGCACTGAAGGTCAGGGACCTCGACGGACCAGACCCGGGCAGCAGACGCTGGCTCTGGGGACGTGGAATGTCACCTCTCTGTGGGGGAAGGAGCCGGAACTTGTGCGGGAGGTGGAGCGCTACCAGCTAGATCTGGTGGGGCTTACCTTTACGCACAGTCTCGGTTCTGGAACCATACTCCTGGATAGGAGTTGGACTCTTTTCTTCTCCGGAGTTGCCCAGGGCGTGAGGCGCCGGGCGGGTGTGGGGATACTCACAAGCCCCCGGCTGAGCGCAGCTAAGTTGGAGTTTACCCCGGTGGACGAGAGGGTCGCCTCCCTACGCCTGCAGGTTGTGGGGGGGAAACCTCTGACTCTTGTTTGTGCATATGCACCAAACAGGAGTTCGGAGTATTCGGCCTTCTTGGAGACCTTCAGTGGAGTCCTGTATGGGGCTGCAGTGGGGGACTCCATAGTTCTGCTGGGGGACATCAACGCGCACGTGGGCAATGATGGAGACACATGGAGAGACGTGATTGGGAGGAACGGCCTCCCTGATCTAAACCAGAGTGGTTGTTTGTTGTTGGACTTCTGTGCTAGTCATGGATTGTCTATAACGAACACCATGTTCGAACATAGCGATGCTCATAAGTGTACTTGGTACCATAGCACCCTAGGCCAAAGGTCAATGATCAATTTTATAATCGTTTCATCTGATCTCAGGCCGTATGTTTTGGACACTCGGGTGAAGAGAGGGGCGGAGCTGTCAACCGATCACCATCTGGTGGTGAGTTGGGTCAGGGGGTGGAGGAAGACTCTGGACAGACCTAGTAAGCCCAAACGGGTAGTGCGGGTAAATTGGGAACGTCTGGAGGGCGGTGGAAGGAGCACTTTGAGGAACTCCTAAATCCGACTAATGCACCCTCTATGGTAGAGGCAGAGCTGGAGGATGATGGGGGATTGTCGTCAATTTCCCTGGTGGAAGTTGCTGAGGTAGTTAAACAACTCCACAGTGGCAAAGCCCCAGGGATTGATGAGATCCGTCCAGAAATGCTTAAAGCTCTGGGTGTGGAGGGGTTGTCTTGGTTGACACGCCTCTTCAACATTGCGTGGAAGTCTGGGACGGTGCCTAAGGAGTGGCAGACTGGGGTGGTGGTTCCCCTTTTCAAAAAGGGGGACCAGAAGTTGTGTGCCAATTACAGGGGTATCACACTTCTCAGCCTCCCCGGTAAAGTCTACTCCAAGGTGCTGGAAAGGAGGGTTCCATCGATAGTCGAACCTCAGGTTGAAGAGGAACAATGCGGATTCCGTCCTGGTCGTGGAACAACGGACCAGCTCTTTACTCTCGCAAGGATCCAGGAGGGAGCCTGGGAGTATGCCCAACCGGTCTACATGTGCTTTGTGGATCTGGAGAAGGCATATGACCGGGTACCCCGGGAGATACTATGGGAGGTGCTGCGGGAGTATGGGGTGAGCGGGCCCCTTCTCAGGGCCATCCAATCTCTTGTACGACAATATTGTACGACCAAAGCGAGAGCTGTGTCCGGGTTCTCGGCAGTAAGTCGGACTCGTTTCAGGTGAGAGTTGGCCTCCGCCAGGGCTGCGCTTTGTCACAAATCGTGTTTGTAGTATTTATGGACAGGATATCGAGGTGTAGTCAGGGTGGAGAGGGGTTGCAGTTCGGTAGGCTGGGGATCTCATCGCTGCTTTTTGCAGATGATGTGGTCCTGATGGCATCATCAGCCTGTGACCTTCAGCTCTCACTGGATCGGTTTGCAGCCAAGTGTGAAGCGGCTGGGATGAGGATCAGCACCTCCAAATCGGAGGCCATGGTTCTCAGCAGGAAACCGATGGAGTGCCTTCTCCAGGTAGGGAATGAGTCCTTACCCTTAGTGAAGGAGGTCAAGGACCTTGGGGTCTTGTTCGCGAGTGAGGGGACAATGGAGCGGGAGATTGGTCGGAGAATCGGCGCATCGGGTGCGGTATTACATTCAATTTATCGCACCGTTGTGACGAAAAGAGAGCTGAGCCAGTAGGCAAAGCTCTCAATCTACCGGTCAATTTTCGTTCCTACCCTCACCTATGGTCATGAAGGCTGGGTCATGACCGAAAGAACAAGATCCAGGGTACAAGCGGCCAAAATGGGTTTCCTCAGGAGGGTGGCTGGCGTCTCCCTTAGAGATAGGGTGAGAAACTCAGTCATCTGTGAGGAGCTCGGAGTAGAGCCGCTGCTCCTTCACGTCGAAAGGAGCCAGTTGAGGTGGTTCGGGCATCTGGTAAGGATGCCCCCTGGGCGCCTCCCTAGGGAGGTGTCCCAGGCACGTCCAGCTGGGAGGAGGCCTTGGGAAAGACCCAGGACTAGGTGGAGGGATTATATCTCCAACCTGGCCTGGGAACGCCTCGGGATCCCCCAGTCAGAGCTGGTTAATGTGGCTCGGGAAAGGGAAGTTTGGGGTCCCCTGCTGGAGCTGCTACCCCCGCGACCCAATACCGGATAAGCGGACGAAGATGGATGGATGGATAATGGGTTTGTGGTCTCAATCGCAAGTTCGCAATTTCAAGTCTTCTTCAAAAAAGCAGGATGTTCATTTAGTAAAATATGGTTCCATTTATTTCAAAATAGACAATAAAGCAGGTTTTTGACTGTCTGGTGTGGGTGTGACTGTGTTTTTGTTTTATTTCCTCATTTTCTTGTGCCTGCAGTGTGTCTTCCCGCACCTGGCACCTATTCCAAATCAGCGCACCTGAAATTCATCAGCTCATCATCTGCCTTTAAAGAAGAGTGTGACCTTCCTCTCCCTGCCGGTTTGTTACTTACCTCTAGTATGAGACTACTGCAGCTCATGTTAGTTATTTCCAGTCCTGTTTTCAGAAATACCCTAAGAAACTCCTGCCAGCTCAACCTTACCTTGGACCCAGCCATCTCGACTACCAGTCCCCAGCCAGCTACGGACCCGTTTTCCCTCGTCACCTCAACTGCCGGTCTGCAGCCAGCTTCGGACCCAGTCTTCCCTCGCCAACTCAACTGCCAGTCTCCAGCCAACTACGGACCCAGTTTCCCCACTGTCAACTACCAGACCTTCCTCCGCAGTGCTGCGAAGGAAGGTCTGGCTAGGCCACGCAGCGTTCCGGGATGGGAGAAAAACGTGCTCTGGTTTATTGGCATTTCTTTAAACTAACCACAATTGATCTTGGGCGGTGGAGCAACGGTGCATCTGCAAAATAGCCTCGGAAAGGAACTTGTTTTGGTGGAACGTGTACGTTTAAAGGTTGTTTTAGTCGTGCAACAGAAAACTCAGATTGGAAAGATAGTCTAGCTAGCTGCCTGGATTTACCCTGCAGAGATCTGAGGAGCAGTTATCCATAATCCTCAGAAATCCACCGGAGCTTAGAACGCCAACACAAAGAAAGTGGAAGGTGACGGACATTCAGCCGAAAATTAGGGACATCCTGCAGAATTTCCAGCATCACCTAAACAATCACGGAACGTCGTCGATATAGACTACTTGTTGTATAATCCATTATACCAGCTGCTATGATTATGAGTCATATTTGTATCTTTCTCTCCTCCCTGTCCCCCAACTGGTCGCGTCAGATGGCTGCACACTAAGAGCCAGGTATTTGCCTGTTAAAAGTCAAGTTTATCCTCACCGCTGACGTACCAAAATGTTGCTTTTGAATGGAATTGTAAATTATAGAGTGTGGTCTAGACCGACTCCATCTGTATAGTACAATTGAATTAAATATTAAATGAAAACACAGGACACAGTCAGCCTGTCTCACATATCAGATGCTGTTTGTATCCAGACTGAAGCTGACTTCACTCTGAGGTTATTTGGCTGTTCAGGGAGAGTCCACTGAGCGTAATGGAAAAAATCTCTCTCTCACATCTGAAAGTTATCAGCTGCCATTATATCATGTGAAAAAATAGGCGTGATGACATCATACTGTGCGAGAGAGAGAGAGAGAGAGAAAGAGAGCGAGAGAGTTAACTCTTCATATTTAAATTTGAAACATCCAAATGGAAAGTTATTTTAATCTATAAGTGTTCCAAATAAGAAAATCATAACAACATAATAACAGGAACACTGCTCAGGCTTTATGACTGTACAATAAAGTAATGACTGAACAAGGAGCAGAGCTGTATAGTAATGAAGTAGAACTACTTCACTACTGTACTAAAAGGCTGTATCTGTACTCTACTGGAGTATTATTTTTTTCTCCTACTTCCACTTTTACTGCAGTACATATTTTAGATGAGTTTAATACTTTTACTTCGATACATTTTTTTATGTGCTGCATCGTTACTCGTTACAATTATAAAAATGTTACGAATCATTCCAAATCCCCATTATCACTGCCAGAACGGTAGATGGCTCTGTCACCAGGTTTGATGAAGCTGGCTCATCATTGAGCGAATCAAGCGATCTTGTCTTAGAAGAAGACCGCGCGTGCTCCCGTTCTGCCTTTCGCTCTGCTGCCTGCCTGCATTGAGAACACTTGAGCTTTGTTAGTTTGTTTCTAGATGGAAGAACCAGAAACGCCACCTTCACCACCTTCAACTTTGAGTGATCGTGGCTGTGAGGGTGAGGAAGGAGACCATCCCTGGCCCTACTTACAGTCCATGTTTTCATTTGTCGGAGTGACAATTCATATAGAATGAAGTGCCTACTCTGCCACTCGAAAGATTGTGAAATAATGGCCTTCAAAAATTCACCATCAAATTTGAAGAAACATATCAAGGTAGGTTACAAATATAATACACAAATGGCACACCAGCTTGAGCTATCAGTAAACATTAGCTAACTAGCTACCCGCCGTTCATGACATGCTGCTGTGTTGTACATTCCTGTCCTTGTACTGCTGCTACAGCCAAAGGAATTGTGAGTGTCCTTTAGGCTAAACATTTGAAATAATATAAACAACATGATATGCAAACTTTTGATTGCTTTCCTTAATAAATACATAACACAATACTTGTACTTTTACTTTCAGTACTTGAGTAGTACATTTTTAAAATAAACTACTTACCTTACCTTACTAATGCTTAAGTACAAAAAATTTGAATACTTTAGTACTTAAGGACTGTGCTTAAGTGCTTAAAGGACAATTCCGGCGCAAAATGAACCTAGGGGTTAATAACAGATGTGTACCGAATCAATCACTCTCTGGGACATGTTTTCATGCCAATCGAATGTGTTTGTAGCTTGAAACAAGCTAGCGCGGACCGCTGATTAGCTTACAACGCTAGTATTCGGGGCACAGGGAAAGTAAAAACAAATAGCTATTTATGCCACTAAAAAGGCTCAAAATATCACCAGACTTCAACGGTAGCATAATGAGGGTCCCTAAATGTTAACCGAAGCATTGAGAACTTTGTAGGTGCACAGACAGTTTATTAAAAAGATAGTTTAGAAAGACAGTAGCTCCCAAGACGGCGGCCGTCTGTATACGAGAACACAACTGTATTTATAATCTATCTTTTTAATAAACTGTCTGTACACTTACAAAGTTCTCAATGCTTCGGTTAACATTTAGGGACCCTCATTATGCTACCGTTGAAGTCTTGTGATATTTTGAGCCATTTTAGTGGTATAAATAGCGATTTGTTTTTTCTTTCCCTGTGCCCCGAATTCTAGCGTTGTAAGCTAATCCGTGGTCTGCACTAACTTGTTTCAAGCTACAAACAAATTTGATTAGCATGAAAACATGTCCCAGAGAGCGATCGATTTGGTACACATCTGTTATTAACCCCTAGGTTCGTTTTGCGCCGGAATTGTTTTTCAAAGAGCACTTCAACTTCTACTCAAGTCACTTTTTTGATAGAGCACTTGTACTTTTACTCAAGTCTGGGTCTCTACTACTTTCTACATGTCTGACAAGGAGACACATCACATAAACCTGCAGTATAGGATAGGCTGAGCTTTTTTCAAGTCTATCTTAATACTCACACACCCATGTGTGTGTTTAGAGAGTTATTGCCTGCTCAATTATCCATACTTGCTCATAATTTCCCTTAAGTACAGTACTTGAGTAAATGTACTTAGTTGCTTTTCGCCCCTGACCTATACTGTGTACTAGGGCCACACAATCCTCTCATAAGTAATGTAGTGCTATAGCTCCCTCTTGTGCTCACTAATACAATTGTTAACAATGCAGTTTGCCACATATTCATCATTATAATTTAAATAAATATCAGTTCAAATGTACCCTTTTCTCTGTTTCTCTCAGAATGAAGTGAAACTGGTTCAGTAACAACATATTTATTGAAGAAGCTCAGCGAAAGCTTCAACAGACTGATGATCCAGTGAAGAATCTCTGAGGATACTGGGAGGATTTAACAAGGCAGAGATTTCAATAAAGCAAATTATTGATTCAAAGGTATGTCTTATTTTAAACCTAAATGGAGCAAATGGTTACCACATGGCCCAATATCATCTAAAATGATTTGCCTATTAAAAGTATTCACCCCCCGGAAAGCTTTTATGTTTTATTGTTTTACAACATTGAAAAAGACAATTGAATGCCAAAGTTTAAACAGATATCAGCAAAGTGACTGGAATGAATTACAAATCTAAAGTACAAAGTACATGTTTGCATAAGTATTAACCCACTTCAATAGGACACAGCTAAAGAGTTCCCCCCCATTTTATTTTGAGGTACATACAGTAGTTCACAGGTTAAATGCCTTCTGTAATTTATTTATACATATAAAGTACACATATACTGCCAACTGCATTGGGAAAATTACAGTCAAGTTTTATTATACAATATAATTCACAGTGTATACTTCTTTACCAGTGGTAAAGATTCATGTAACAACCAGACTAACAAAAAGACTAACAAAACGACTAACAACAAGACGTCTCAAGATTCTCAGCCATCAAGGTCATGCTTTACCCAGAAGAGTTAAGTCAAGGGGCAACTGAACTTGCTTTATGCTATGTTTACACTTGGCCGGCTATTTTCATAAACGGACATTTCAACCTCTCTGTTTTTGTGCACAGTTGTCAGTTTTCAGAAAAGTGTTCGTTTACATACCCGTGTATATATGCCATCAATGCCGTCAAGAGCATGCCAAACCTGTACGTGGTAGTGTAACGAGAAGCTCAATCCCACATTAGCCAATCAGAATTCCGAAAATAGCATAGACAGTATATAAACTGGACCAACAGATCCCGTTGCTCTGGACGGAGACCAGTGAAGGATATTAGAAGCACTTTCCCGGTGAGGGCTGAGCGTTACTGCGCAACCTCCAACTGAGAGAGACGACGTAGATGTGACGTGAGCAACCTGTCTGAAAGTTGGAAGTCTTCTGGTAGCTGTGCCAAGAGAAATCTCAATCATTTCCAATCTAGCAGAGACGGAGAGCGTAGGTATATGTAAGGAGATAACATAGGCACAGGCTAATTATTGCTAACTAACATGCTAGTTAACATTAGTAATTAAACTTAAACAGCGAATGTAAGTCGAAACTGCTTGTGAGCTTGTGGTATCTGAACAGGTCATGACTTTGTATACATTTGTACTGAGGATTTTCTTGTAAGGGATTCCTTTGACCCTTGCCCTACTTTTACTGAGACATCTGGAGACTGTTAACATGAGCAGAAGAGCCCTCTTGGACAGAAGAGTCCTTATTTGGAGATGAGCCAAAAAAGAAGGTATCATTGGTCAGTTCTGACCCAATCACGTTAATGCAATGCACAGTATGTATACCATGTGTTAACTGCAGAACTTCAGAGCGACATATTGGAAGAATTGGGTTGGTCGTTCTCCAAACTCTCTGCAGGAGTTTGTTAAAGGGATGCTGAAAACTTGATGTAATAAACCTTTTTTTATAATCAAGATCAGTGTCAGCAGAATTCCTCTTCATACAGCATCACAGCATTACTATTGAAAGTCACCACAAGCTTCTCCTGTACTATACGATAATTCCTCTAGTATGCAACAGTAAGTCGCGTGGTTATAACACAATCGTTAGCCTATTTTTACAAAAACGTCTGCTACGGAGCCATAACATGAGATACAAGGTAATGGAACCTTTTATACATTGTCGTGTTTCTTTAGAAATAAACAATTGACAAATAGAGTCTTTAAACACTTCAGATGTAAAGTTATTCGCTGTCAAAGTGGCACCAAAATGAATGGCAGTCAATGGGATGCTAACGGGAGGTGACGGCTTGGTAGCATCAAAATGGCGCCATAGGAGCTACGAGTTTCGGGGAGAGGCTTAAACCCTTGGAAAATAGCAACAACAACAACGGATCACTTCCTCTTTCTTCTCTTCCTCACTTCCTCGCCTGCCTAAACCTCCGTTTGTCTCAGTTTACATGCAAACGTGCAAACAAAGTTTTCCAAAATCTCCACTCTGGCCGGACGTTTTAGAAAGACTCGTTTTCAGAGGCGAATTCTCCGTTTGCGTGTAAATGAAGGGCACAAACAAAGGGAAATGTCTCAGTTTTCCAAAATAACAATGTACGTGTAAACAGGGCTTTAGATTCCTCCAGACGTTAAAGCCTGTAAACACCCACACAGATGATTCCAGTTATTCTGGTTGATTAGACCTCTGCTCAGCTTAAAGTGGGCCAGAGCTTAGATGGGAATTTATTAGGTCACATATCTTTTCTACCAATAAGAATGGTAAAGCTGGTATTTGTCCTGCCCTAACTGGTGCAACAAAGCTAACAAGAGACTGTTTTGTATCATGTGTGTTAGAATGCTAACATTTGCTAATCAGCGCTAAACGCAAAGTACAGCTGAGGCTGATGGGAATGCTAATAGTTTTGCAGGTATTTCGTCAAAAGCAAAGTAATGGAGAAATGAAAATTGTAACCTGATGATGGTGCTAGATAAAAAGTCATCAAAGTTGTTATAACTCGTTCTCTGGGATCATGAATGTCCGTAACAAATTTCATGGCAATTCATACAATAGTTGTCGACATTCTTCAATGAAAACCAACAACGTCTACCTCATGGTGGCTCTACGTGAGGGGTGAAGGGATCACCTAAGTCAGTAGGATTTAGCAACAAGGGACCTTGAATGTTTGTTACGAATTTCATAGCAATCCACCCACTAGTTGTTGAGCTATTTCAGTATAGACCTGAGTGCTGGACATACAGACATTTCCATTCCTAGTGATTGCTAAAGCTATGCTTAAAAAGGTGTCCTGCCACACGTATTTCATTACTTTGTGGTAATGTCTGAAGTTCTACCATGGACTCTGTAACATTGTTTGTGAAAGAAATGCCTTGGTTACCTTGTTTCAAGCCATTCTAGTGTGGTATAGAAAGCCTGCAGGAAGACTCAGCTCGATTTGTGCCAGTTCTCATTAATATTCAATGAGCTAAGCTGTTTGACTCTGATTGGCTAACAGCTAGCCAATGAGAGCCTGGCTATCAGCATCCTTTACCCAGCACAAATGGGCAAGCTCATGAATAGCAATGAGCTCAGGCAACATGACGTCAGACTGACCAGCTTTTGTAATTGGCCTGTTTTTTCTATTTTTTTTTCATTAGCTAGATCTGACAGAGGAGGTAGCAGTTAATTCTCACATTCACGACATAACACAAACACATATGGATCTAACATATTTAAAAAAAATGCAAGTAAAAATGGTTTTGTGTAGCAGGGCACCTTTAAAAAAACTGAATTGTGTAAATGCATACACATAATAAAAATTACGTGTTTCACTAAATCTGTGTTAAATTTCTGTTTTCTGGCTACCCTACTTATAACTTACCATACAGGCATTGCATGCAAAAGCTATCTGGAAGACGACTGTGGTAACAATAAGTAAGTGGAGACACAGGACATAGGACTGTCTGGATCTTCTTCTGTCTGGTTTGTAGTGAAGGTTTCTGTGTGATCATGAGGCTGGTATCCATCGGAGCTTCTCTCTAAAGATGTTCCCTCCTGAAGCTCAGGATATAAGTTGGACTGCTGATTCCCAGGCTGGATTATCAGGTTGTATGACGCATTAGGAAATTCCCTTCTAAATGGAGAAGATGGTAACCCTGACTGAGATGGGATGGCCATAGATGGTAAAGTGAGGAGTGGTGGGGTGCACTTTTTCAGGGGCTGGTTGTAGTAACCTTTTGGAGTTTGTGAAAAAACAAATGGCATGTTCTCTTTGCTGACCAAACCATTTATTGGTGCTCCTGAACTACAATACAGTTCCGGAACATCCATGATATCTGCTTCACTATAGTGACACTGATCCACCTGAAAATGACGACATCCATGTTCACCCTGGAAAAACAAACAAAATATTCTCACATTAAGATGGGTGGTAGTTGGGTGTGCAAAAATGCCGATAACCTCTGACCCAACAATAGTTTAGCATGTACTTGATCATAAACCAAATTAAAAAAATTGACATGATGACAGTGCTAAAGGAAAAGTTAAAGTGCTCATATTATATTATAACACAATAAAGGAAAAGGGAAAGCCAAAAAGCATAATATGATCACTTTAAGTGATCACCAAAATTGTTACAATCCATTCTGAGGGGGACAAACCACAAATGTGAACCTCATGACAGTGTTAATTTTGGCAGCTATTTTAGGTTTAGTCTTAGACAGAAAATGCCTAGCCTATTAGCCTAGATTAAGTCACATTTTAGTCATTTTTATCCTTCAGTTTTGCTAGTTTTAATTGATGACAATCAAACATAGTCCAGTTGACAAAAAGTCATTACATTTTAGTTACATTTTTCTCATTACTTTTATTTAAATTGTTTTCTCTGAATTTTGCTACTTTTGTTTTTTAGTCTTATTCCTGTGTAAATGTTTTATCAGTTAATCTAGTCTCGGCAAAATAATTTTGTAATTTTAGTCCGATCTATCTTATATATTTGACGAAAAACACAGGTGCCAACCAACAACTTTATCTTCACTTCACCTTTTCAACTGAATTTAGCAGTTTACATACTACAGACACTTGACTGTCCTGCTGTTCATACATACATGTGAACTAACCACAGATACTTGCCTCGTTTATGGACTCTCGTGCAGCTGCAGAATGACACACTGATATATGAAACTGCCAATCACATTAATTTACTTATTATTTGAAGGTGCAAACAGCCAACGTTAATCCCTGGTTGAATTTTTAAGAATGCAGCTTTGCAGTTAGGCTACTCTGAGTCCTTCTGGCAGTGTACATTAGCTAAAGTGGGTCAGTCGCACCTAACCAGTCTGTAACATGCAAAACCGCAGACTTTATGCATTATAGTAGCACAATTGTCCGGACTGAGCCGGAGGTGTGTTGAAGAAATAAAGATTATTTTTTTATTTTTTTAAACTACATTTTTTTTTTCGACATTACATCACA
The DNA here is from genome assembly GCA_023566125.1 of Zingel zingel. Taxonomy (NCBI): domain Eukaryota; kingdom Metazoa; phylum Chordata; class Actinopteri; order Perciformes; family Percidae; genus Zingel; species Zingel zingel. The sequence goes on along the minus strand of CM042329.1, from coordinate 2,140,670 downwards.
GTTTTTGTTTAATGACGGTGGTATCTCGTCATTGTCTCGTCTTAGTCATGGAAAAAAAAGTTGTTGATGGATGTATTTTGTCAAAATTATTGTTAACAAAATGAACACTGCCTCATGATGGCGCTAGAGATAAAATCAGGATCACCAAAGTCATTAGGATCCATCCTCTGGGGACCATGAATGGCTGTACAAAATCTCAAGGCAATCCATTCAACAGTTGATGAGATATTTCAGTCTGGGCCAAAGTGGTGGACCAACAGTCTGGCATTTCCATCCATAAAGCCACACCGCTAGCATGGCTAAAGAGAATGTTTAAAATAAAGGAATCAGAAAGAGAGATATCCTGACTTTAAGTCTCTAATATCCAAAAACGCTGGATCCCACTAACAATGCCACTCAATGCCAACTGTCATTAGACCACACCTGCCTATTAAATGTCCTAATCTTTCAAACTTAACATCTTTAGTTACTTATACAGGCTTGGTCAAAAAATTTGAAGTCTTAAGGCTGCTTCGAGCTAATGCTGATGACATCACTATGACATCAACAGGCTTGTTTTCTCAGACTGTAGAAAGCCCCCTGCAGAGCCACATAAGACAACAATTTTCTGAGTTTGAGTAATTCTCCTCAAGACAAGTAATCTGATATATTAATGTGTGAAATGTAGGCAAATATTTTGTGGAAAATATGTGTAGAGATCATGAGTGGTTTCGTTCTCTGATCTTTCTGACTGTTTGTAAGAAAAGCCAACTGACCTATATGAAAGGGAGCACCGGGCCGGGAAAATAATTGAGCTAATTAAAAAGACTCTCAGATCGGGGGGAGCAGAGAACAAAGCCACTGTGTAAGATATATTTTGCAAATAACTGAAAGGTAAGATTCAGATCATAGAATGATTTTGGCTCTCATCACTCCTAGGTCAGCTGAAAAGATAAGACACACAGAGGAACATCATAAAACATTTTGTAGATCCAATTTGTAGATCTAAGACAGTAACGAACTGTTTGGCCTTGGGAGTGTGGAGAATCTAAGTGTTTCATGCATGGCGCGAACATCACAGAAGGGGCTGAAGGACCGGACAGCAGAGCAAAGATGACCTGGACTATATCCAACCGATGAGAACGCCAACAAGGATGGGCAGAGAAAATGTATAAGAGTATAAGGGTCTGAGTAGCGGGCGCGAGTTCCAGGGGAGACTGTTGGTAGGGCGAGAGAGACGGTCTTGACGGAGAACTGCGTCTATATGCATATGTATTTACTTGCAATGTCATTTCACTAAAGCTTGTTATATTTTAACTAAGCAAATCCTGAGTTTTATTTCTGATCTACCAGTCAACGGACACTTAAATCTTAAAGGTGTGAGGTGTAGTGACCTGAATTGGAGTCAGATTACTCTGGCCTTTTGGGCCAGACTAGAAATGGTAAAATACGGTCACATTTTATCTTCAGAAATTAGTGGAGTGCCCCGTTAAGACATGGTTGTGAGGACCTACCGTTGATGGCAACGCTGGCTTTGGGATTGGAGGATAGACCGTCTCTTTGATACTGTTGGATGTAAGAATGCATGGAAATAAGTCACACAGGTATGGCAACACATTCAAATAGAACCATCAGAGTACCATTAGAGACAACAACTGAGCTAATTGCACAGAAAATGAATGTGTTGACTTGCTTACCATGTCCAATGTCTGTAGCAAACAATAGTGATGAGGGAAAGGAGACCAAAAACAATGGCCAGGGAAATGAAGACTGTCTTGATTAAGTTATCAGCTGTTGAGTTAACCCAAATGAGAAACAGAAGTTGATCAGATAAAGTAATAAATTCAAGATTTGATTGTGTTTCCATTAGACAATTGATTTTTACACAAGTAAAAATAGTGATCTGAAATGGGGGAAAAAAGCAATATACTCAGTGAATTCAAGGTGGCAGTGATGGATGTAGCACCACATTCTCCAACTGCTGTCCGTGCCTTTACTGTGAATATGTAGGAACCGATTTTAAGGTTTCTTGCTGTCAGGCTAGTGGCCTCAGGATTGTCTAAACCAAACACAAGAGATTGTCATTAGTAATAGACATCCTGAAGAACCATCAAGGTCACAATTTAACACTATAGAGTGCTTTCCAATTAGTAAAGTCAGAAGGTCTGCATTACATATAAACTTAACGCTTCAGGTCCCCCTATTTAACATTTACTACATAAGCAGCTATAACAACCGGCAACTTCCACGCCTGAAAAGTGAAGTCATTGCAGAAGTGCCTTTAACCTGCATTCTATCTCATTTCCAGCAGGGGGCGACTCCACTGGCTTCAAAAAGAAGTCTATTTCTATAGAAGTCTATGGAGAAAAAAACCCACTTCCGCCTTGATTTAATACCTCAATAAACATTTTATGAACCAGTTTACGGTCTCAATTACAAGTCTTCTTCAATGAAGCATGATGCTCATTTTGTAAATTATGGTCCCATTTATTTAAAAATAGACAATAAAGAAAGGGATGCTTTAGGACCTGTCAATCAGGACAGAGCCTTAGCAATGCTAATCATGCTAACACTGTGGACATTAAAATAGACCTCAACTTGTTTTTGGGTGTTGTCCATGTTTTCATCTTAAACTTTGAACCTCTCGCTGTGTTTTCACTTCAGCAAAGTTAATTGGAAAACTTTAGTGGCCTAGAAATGTCTTATTCAGTATTCTGCCAACCAAGCTAGCTAGCTAGCATTAGCTGCTAACTTAAAAGAAAGCCTGCCGATTTTCAACCAGCTCTGCATGCTACATGCTGACAAGCAGCACCAGTACCCACATAGGTCTGCGTTTACCCGCCAGTAAAACTGTACCTATTTAGCATTTATCTTAGTGCAGTGGCCAGTAGCGATTTCTTTCAGACTGAAAGGGAAGCTCAGCTTCCCCTAAAATGTCTAAAATGTAATGGTCAAACATGTACTATTGTGTTAACATTTTATTGACTAAAAATACGTTAGAATACTTTCATCTTGAAGATGAGTTCGTTCAGAATCAGCTGACTAGATTTCCTTCTCATACATTCCCGTAGCGTGCATTTCCCTGTTGAAGCCTAGCGTCCATTGACTTCAATGGGACTGCATTGAGCAGTTTTTTTCAGTGCTTCGAAACTAGACGGTCATTGGATAAATACTGTGATTATGTCCCGCCCACGGACGCTCAGCGTCTCTGGGGGTCAATGGAGCAGTGGGCTGACCTGGACGCTGGGCTTCTGCGTGATGACTGGAGGGTCAATTGAAAGGCTGCACCTCCTTTTGATTGACAGCGATTTGACAAAGAAAATGTACTGCTGGCCATGCCTCTTTGAAAGACCAGCAGCCGCCACTGATCCTGACGTGCAAATGTGTTCTTATATTTGTAAATGTGTATACAGATTGAGAATGCATAATAGGTCCTGTATGTAACCCTGGTTCTCTGTGGACTTTCATCAGAAAATAACAGGGTGTCACAATACCTGTGCTGAAGTTGATGACTTTCTCGTTGTAGTCCAAACAATACAGGACATAGCCTTGGATAAAAGCAGTCTGCTCTCTTAGAGATATAGGCTCCCAGGATACCTCGTAATCCCAATCCTGCTGTTGCCCCTTGAATGATTTAAACAGGCCGTCTTGTATTTCTGTCAATAGAAAGTGCTATTGTAGTAATAGTCACTCATATAGACACATATCTATACTACTATCTACTTATATATAATTCATACCTTGCACTCTGTACTGTAGCATGTGTTATTTATTCATGCTGTAGCATGTTATTTAATTTGTTATTTAATCACTGCTTAAGCACTTCTGGTTAGACACTAACTACATTTTGTTGCTCTGTGCTTGTGACATGTGCAATGACAATAAAGTTGAATCTAATCTAATCTAAAAAAGCGTAACATAGGTGAAACGCTATTGGACAAAGTGCTTTTTTATTGCACAGATAGATATATTAAGCTAAAAGTGCTCCACAGAAATATCAAACATTTCAATCTTACTTTTCTCTCCGACATAGCCCTCACTTCTTTGTAGTAGCACTGGAGCTTTCTGGGTGCAGGCATATACTGACAAAGTGTATCTCAGTCCATCTTTGAAGTTTTCTAGAGTGGAGAAATAAAAGGATGTATTGTAACACAAATGTAATGTAACTGTTTTCTGGGCAAATGATAATACTTACTTGAAAATATACTGGCATTAGTCTGATTGGGAGGCACTTTCAGCCACTCCACAGTGCACTTTCCTAAGGTAGGACACCAGTCCACTATGTAGCCACAGCTGGCTGTTGGACTGGCAGACCAGGACAGGTTGAAGCTACCGTTGCTGCCAATGATCAAAGAAGTGTTCACTCTGGTTCTGTCTGAAAATAAAGACTTTGGAAGTTAGGATTGAAATAGACATATAGCTGCAATTAGGGTAGTGCAGTGGTAGCACCGGTGCTTCACAGTGTTCGGAATTGGTAAGGATACAGATTCAATTATTGGCAATTTATCAAAGACGTTTTATCAATATTAATAAAGTTATGAATATGTGTATTCATAACTTTACCAAATTGGCAAAAAATCAAAACGGGGCACCACCCTGGAATCAGGGACCAATGACTGAACTGTGAAACAGTCTCATAGGTGGTGTTCCCTTTAAAATACAGATCTTAATTAATTTGATTAATTTATCTGGTATCTTTGAAAGGAACAAAAGAAGGGTGAAATTCGAGCACTGGCCTTTTCAACCAGCTGTTATTACAACAGATACACAAATAATCACAAGCAACTGCTCTTTAAAGTATAATAGAATTGATTTAACTTCCAAATTATAAATTGTCAATCAATAAACCGATATACTTGTTACAAACTACAACAAAAGCAAAACAACAAGCAGACACTGTGGTGAGCCTGTGTGTGTAGTTTAGCACAAAGACTTCAAAAATGGCTACTCAAAGGCTAGTTAACCCCAAGGTGGCGGGTATTGGAGCTGGTTGTAGCAGCACATGGCTGTGAGCTAGTGTGTGTGTGTGTGTGTGTGTGTGTGTGTGTGTGTGTGTGTGTAAGTGGAGAAAGTGGTCAATAATCTCCCCAATAATAAAGCAAGTGGACTTGATGGCGTGACTTATGAAACGCTGAAAGCTACCAAACAAACGGTGTGCCCAATTCTGACAAATATTTTCAACATCTGTCTGGAGAATGGTAAAGTTCCAGAATCATGGAAAGGGGCCCTGATCCATCGTATCCCCAAAAAGGACAATATCCCTGATGATCCGTCTACCTGGAGAGACATTTCTCTACTACCAACAGTATATAAGGTATTCATGAAGTGTATGCTGTCACGAATACTTCCCTGGTTAGTAGAGACAGGAGTACTTACATCAAAGCAAAAAGCATATATCAATAGGCAGGGGATGAATGAACACGTCTTGTGTCTTAAAACGGGAATAGACGACTTTAAACATTCATCTGCCAAGTTCTTCAATGTCTTTTTGGATTTCCGTGATGCATTTGGAACTTTGCCCCATAATGTCATGCTTCACGCACTAGATGAAATAAGACTACCGCAGTTGTATGTGGACGTAATTAAAGACATTTATAAGAACTCTTACATCCAAGTCATATGTGGAAGCGCCCTAACCGATTCCATACCACTCAAAATCGGTATTAAAACAGGGTGCCCGTGGAGCGCCATTAATTTTATACTGCCGATTAACTCCTGGATGATTTGGATGTGTCAGTGCACACCAGCAGGTGTGCGATCCCCAAACCCAGTGCAAGGCTTCGCGGACGATGTGGAAATCTCCTCAAGAGATGAAAGTGTAATTTCCAACATGCTCTTCCGCACAGATAAGTTCATAGAGTGGTCAGGTTTGGACATCAAGCACACAAAATGTGCTGCATTTTATGAAAGACGTAGTGGAGGAAACAGATGGTATGAAGCCAAGTCTGACATTCCCCCCGCCTTTTCAATAATGCAAAAACCTATCCGACTGTATGAACGCCACGAAACATATCCTTATCTGGGTCATAAATTTAATGTCAGTGGTGACTGCCCCCCTCCCTATAATGATGAAAATTGAGGCCATCAGGCTGACTGCAGTGGCTAAAATCCAACACCTCTTTCCGAACGTACATATTCCACAACACACATTGTTGGCCATGAACAGCGAAACGGTGAAGCTGGTGAGGAAATGGCTCTATCTCAATACTCGCAGAACTCGGGACATTATTTTCCAGCAGCGCAGACGGGGGTCTCGGCGTTCCAAACATCGAATGGCTTTACATCGCTTCCAGAACAGGCCACCTTCTCAACAAGCTTAACAATGACGATACAACTGTTAGAGAGCTATCACGCGAATCGCTGATCTTACATCTACAGCGTCGCAAAATACCTGCTGCTTCCACAAACGAGCCCCAGTTTCTTGGATTCAAACTAAAGCGGAACGGAAAGCTAGACAGCAGAGCAGCCGGATTCGGAGTGCGCTCTGACTGGCTGGAATTAAATGATCTTTGCCACCGTACAGGACTCCAGCTGTCCTGGCTGAGACCCGCTGGTTTCCACCCTGGCGATCCTCAATAAAGAAAATACATCTCACCAGATACAGATTAAACACGCAAGAGCCACAATCCTTCACCTTAGACAGACCCAAAATGGACAGCACTGGACGGGTCTCAGACTGCAAGGAAAACTCATTACTTCAGTTTGCTGACCACTCTGTTTCTCATTCTGTCCTGACAAACCCCTCAATCTCAGACGACATCCTAATATTCATGATTAAAGCAAGATTACAGTGTTTTCCAACCAGTTATAATCTGGCAACATGGTACCCATCAAAGTATGAACCCTACTGTATATTACATCCAACTCAACAGGAAAATGAAACTGTTGCACACATACTAAACGGATGTTTTAACTATAAAGGACTGTAGGTGTCCAGACATGACCGTCTGGTTGATCTGGTTGCAAAGGATTTGCAAAAGATAAACTATGGACATGATTTACAAGCACAGCACTGTAAAACTAAACCGGTTCCATCATAACACATCTGACAGTGACTACTTCAAAAACATCCCAAACACTCCTGACATTGTAATCGTAAATGAGGTTATGAAGTCTGTTAGTATTTTTGAGGTGGGCTGCTGTTTTGATCTTTAGATGGACATTTGCTACTATTAAAAAATATTGAAATATCAATCTTTGGTAGATCAGTTTAATCTCAAACTTTCACGGTTCCAACAACAGCATAAGGGAATAGAGTTTGATACCCAGTGGCTGGCTTGCCCCCCCTCTTTACATGTTCAACCCATGTTAGTGTGAGTTTTGTCCTACATTCCAAAGAATTCAATTGTGACTCTAAATTGCTTGAATAAATGGGAGCGTGAATGGTTGTCTATCTTTGCTCTGCTGAAAAAGTGATTGGCTGTCAATTTTCCATCCCTCCCGGATATGTACGCTTCCAGGACCATGAGGTGGGCAGAAAAGATTGTGGCTGATCCCTCTCACCCCAGACCCACTCTTTTTTTAACCCCTCCCCTTCTGGCAGGAGGCTGCGGACCTTCAGGACTAAAACTTCACACCATAAAACAGTTTCATCCCTTCTGCATCTCATGTCTCTTATTTAATATCTCCTATCTCCTCGGCTGAACTGGAAGTTGTTCTGTCCCTTCTTCATGAAGGCCGTCTCAAAGCTCTAGTTTCTGCCCCGAGGAGGGATCACTGAGGAGGGATCACGAGGAGCCATAAGCAAGGAAACACGAGAGCAGCCTTCCCGGAAGCCATGCAAACTGCTGACAAATTCATGTGAGGATTTGTTTCTGTATTTATTGCTTATTTCCTATTAATATGTTTAATGTTTATGTATGCACCATCCAAGGCAAATTCAGTGTAAGTGTTACCTACTTGGCAATATGTCATTTTCTGATTCTGATTCTCTACATGTGAGCCCTGTGATAGTCTGTACCCTGCCTCTCGCCCAATATTAGCTGGGATTATTAGCTCTATGGATGAGCTCTTCAAGTTCTTTTTTTTTTGAGCTCATCAAAAATCTCTCCTAAACCCACTGTCCAACAGCACACAGACACAGATATAGACTAGTTGGTGAACACAATGGAGCATCAGCAGCTAAAGAGCCAGATACAGAGCAAATCAGAGCTAAAAGGAGATTAAATATTAGATTTACATTCGCTGGGTAGTCAGACACAAATAATGCCTTTAATGCTCTGCGTCTGTAGAGTTTGTAAAAGGGAACTGTTCAATAACAAATCGCAGTTTTCAAAATCCGAAAATAAATAAATGAATACAATCAATTAATTAATTCTGTTAGCTTCATACTTGGATTGGAGCTGGGGATGGTGATGGTTGATGGGGATGAACTGCCGTTTATATTCCTAGCTTTAACGGTGACAATATGCTCAACAGTGGTGTCCAGACTGAGGGCAAGACTGTAATTGTTGGGAGCCACTTTGGTCCTATTTCGTCGCTCTCTCTCTGTGATCTTGGTCCAGGTCACTTCATAGTCTTTGATGTGTCCATGACTCTGGTTGGCCAGTGGCATCTGCAGAGAAGTAACATCAGGACTTTAGCTTAACTGCCAAAGCACACGCATGGAGATCAGGCCCTCTCCAACACCACTTCTAATAAGGCACCCTTTATGAAGTTTATAATACGAGACCTTGATCAACTGCCACTTTGCTTGTTTGCAAGCCATGATGTCTCTCTCTTTCTCATGGGTGGGCCAAATTCTCTGGGCGGGCAAAGCAGGGAAAGGGGCAGTAACATTGCTTCGTATGACATCATAAAGGGAAGATTCCAGATTGGTCCATCTGAGCTGTCATTTTCTCAAAGGCAGAGCAGGATACCCAGGGCTCGGTTTACACCTATCACCATTTCTAGCCACTGGGGGACCATAGGCAGGCTGGTGGAACTCATATTAATGTTAAAAAACCTCATAAAGTGACATTTTCATGCCATGGGACCTTTAAAATCAGGCAACTATCCCTTTAAGTGGATGCTATATTTAGAATATTTTTACCACTTTACCTCCACTTTTCTGGCTGAAACAATGCCCCCAAGGCCTGTAGCGAGCTATTGCTTAAGTAACTAATAGCTTTATAATGGTTAATAAATCACTGACTAATGCTTCACAGCAGAGATTTTCACAGGGGGTCCCGGACATCCTAGGGGGTCCTCAGAGTTACTGCAGGGGGGCCTCCAAATTAGTGTTATTTTTTGTATATTTAGTGTATTTTTTTTTTCAAGAACTAAAACGTCTTAACATGAATCCAACATATTATAGGCAAATATAAATCAGCCTATTTGTCAAAGTAGTCACTAAGGCAGCCATCCACAGATAGTTAATTCCAAATATTCACTGTGTCACATGTATGTTTAACATTAAAAGATGATTTATTAAAATCATGCCAACAATTTTTATTTTAATAGCTTAGTGTTTAAAAAGCTATGTTTAAAGGCCTTCGGCCCCCTTCAATTTATTGTACGCCCAGTTTAATATGCAACTTGATTTTGTACAACATATGTAGTAGGGGGTCCCTGATCTGTCTCTCTCAATCAAACAATCCTTGAAGACCCCTGCGCTACAGATTAGTTTTAAGCCATTCATTGGAATAACCTTTGCTGCAATGGTGTGAAAGGGTTAGAGAGTCATTAATGAAGTCATTAATTAAGGGTAATGTGTCTCACTTTCTAACAAGCTATCACGTCTGCAGCTATTAGTAAGTCATTAATAATCACTCTCTGATATGCAACATCAAAAGTCAGTGAGTCTTCTGAACATAAAAAAATGTGAATGTGTTAATAGTGACATTTTTACAACAATCCATTCAGTCTTGAATTGTGAATATCAATATGTTGTTAATAAATAGATTTTGGTTCCACTACGCTGCAGCACTTTTCCAGAAGGTCAAATTAGCGTGGTCCTCCTGATGAACTGAAGAGCTAAAAAGCGTCCTGCTGGAGGAGTGTAAGCACAGAGCCAGAGAGTTTTCACATCCTGGCAACCCAAAATGTTTTCTCATTAACGGATTAGTCAATGTTTTACTACCAACCAACCAAGTAAAGCAATTAATCACTACTGATAAAGCCTTTCTGAAGAGCAGTTTATTAGAAAGTGGTGGCCACTCATCTGACCTACCTTCCAGATGGTTAGAATTTGGTTGTCCATCACCTGCATCCACACATCAAGAGCATCTGGAACTATAGGACAAAGAGACAATCAGTGCCTAGAAAAAAATGTAAACAGTATCTGTTCAATTGTCATTACTGACTAAAAGTTTTTACTTTTTTGTTTCTTACCATCACCCTTTGTATGGAAGTTGACATTTGTGCTCCAGGTGCTCCATTTCCAGAAATGTTGTGCTGTTCTGCATCGTATTCCCACATTATATGTCCAATTTGGTATCAGGTCATTCAAAACTGCAAAGTTAAGACCAACTCCAAAGTGTTCACTCTGGGAACACAATTACAAGTACAAGTAGGATGATGTTAGTATAGTTCAGAAAAGGATCCAGCTTTAAAAGTCTTAATAATGTTTTTTTGTCAACTCACTATGGTGTTTTCACCGTGGTTATTAATGTTCACTTGGCATATCAAACTGAGATTATAGTACTGTTGCACCGTCCACTTCCACTCCAGGCTGACATTTCTGGCATTCACACTCGAAGCTGTCACTCCCTCTGGAGGGAACATGTGCACTGAAACAAAAGACAAACAACAATCAGCTGATTTTAATGATTAAAAAGTGATGTCAATCACCAAATAAGCATTTTGCCACACAGAAATGCTAATGTTCTAAAAAGGTATACCTCTTTTAGTCAGGTCTGCAGTGTCAGAGAGCTTCACCTCACCCAAAGGATTACTTGCTGTTAACGTCCAGTTTCTCTCGCGAGCATCGACTCGCACTTTTTGAGAGCATCTCGTCTCAGGCGACTTTGCACAGATCGACGGACTGAAATACAAATGCCAAGAGAGTCTGACTTTTTCATTTGATACATAATAAAATGCTCAAAACATTTGCCACCTTTTATGTGGATGTCCAGTCAGTTATGATGATTAATGTAGTTGATTAAAGCAAAACATTTATCAGTGCATGCTGTATTGATGGAGAAAGCTGCAGTTTGTAGCTGCAAAATCTGTTCAGATACCACACTTCCTACATCCAGCACCAACATTTGACATGACAGTAGACCTTACTCCACAGCCCTGTTGTCTGGCTATCACTGCATGAAAAGTCGGATTTTCGTCCCCGTAAACGCCTGTAAATGGCTGTAAACGGCCGTAAATCTCCCTAACTTTCGGCAGTTAACGTCGCGTTCGTCTGTGCCATATATTGACGGAAACGAACCATGATGTATGTGACAGCTCCCGCGGAGGTGCTAAAATAAGCATATGAATAGCAGTGAAACCTATCCTGGCCAGAGAGTGTCTGGCATAATTAGCATATGAATAGCAGCGACACCACAGGTAACAAATAGGGAACCATCTGCGTCCTTCCAGATATTTTTTTCATTGTTTCTATCGGCAGTTGGTATGAACAGAGCCAAAGTTTAAGTCTGGTGGATTCCATAGTTACATGTCTGCGACCGGCACAAAATTTCCTACACTTTGACCAACCATAATGTACTGTATGAAGAGTGAAAACTGTAGCGGAGAGAGCAATTTGTTTGGAAAAAATCGTACTGCAGCTTCACCCTCTGTCCTACCCTCTAGCTCTCAATATTCCGGCCCCATACACACACATTGGAAAATCTGAAACGGTCTGAGAACTGGATTTTACATAAACTATGATTTGGTAGAAACCGTGCTTGATATCAGAATGCCCATTCAGCCCAATGAAGGCCAAAGTCTTGTCTTCGGTTTAAACTTTTAATTATTTTCTACATTAAAGTATGGCGATACAGTATGGCCCCAAAGAGGGGTTGTTTTGAGCTATGTTAAGCGATTTCCGAAAGATTTCCCATTAAAGTCTATAGGAAATTTCGCAGCATTTTTTTGCCGATTTCGTGAAAACCGTGCGGCAAATCTTATTCAAATGATAGCACACCATTCCCGGCCATTACACATGTTTTGATGTATTTTGTGTGCATGTGTTGGTAACTCTCCGTGACTAGTAGCGGGACAAAAATGTGGTGGAATAATAAGTATTGGGGGATAATAGTCAGTGTGCCGATTGCTGCTATTGCAGCACATCGGCACACTGAATAATAAAATAAACTTACAAAGTTTCTAAAAAATTCTAGTACTGCATTTAACCCATCCTAAGTATTAGGAGCATTGGACAGATATGCATACAGATTGATCCACCAACATTGTGGTTATGGGGGCGACCATACTACCTCCGAGCTTTATAGCTTTAAACATAATTTGCGCTTACCAGTGTTTCGCTGTGTGTACTCCCAGTTAGATAGTAAATGCTGTAAATATATTCTTTGTAAAATTTTACAATCATTCACCAAAGCAAATGAAAGGAAAATAAAAAGTCTCCTTTCATTTACATTTTGGTCAAAACTCGTCATTTTCAGTGTGTAACATTAGCTTTCTAGCTTTGAAGTTGTTTTTGTTGTGAAGGGGCAAAGTGGGACATCCCTTCACCATTGCCAAGCTTATCCTAGCAATGTGCTTCCATTGATCCAGACTTACATGACAGTGATGTGTTGGAGGCAAGGAAGAACTATATGCTATTTTGGCTTGGATTTCGCCTCTGAGCTGCTGAGAGCAAACACCGACTGGTGGCGACTTTGCTTACATTGCTAACCGTAACCCTCCACTGCCAACAGAAACGGAATAATTCTGCTGCAATGAGGGCAATTTCTGTTGGAGGCTTCTCCAACGCTGAGAGAGCCCGTGGACAAAGGTGGGCTGGAGACCTTCTTCAGGATCATGGATTAGGATTATCCCGAAGATCAAATGGAAAAGATCACCAAGACCAGCAGGTCCGAGAGGGCAGATGATGAGTGAGTATTTTTGTCACATGATGCATTTTGTAAGCTATTTTGTTGAGTTGCCTCTTAACGAAATGCTGAGTGAATTTAAGTTGGGCTTTTATTGTGAAAGGGGTAAAAACGGTAGTACTGAAGCTGTAATGAGCTGCCATATGGAGATGCCATTGCCGGTGTAGAAAAAAATTAAAAGTTGTTGCCGCCTTGGTTTAAAACTTGTTTTGATCTCGGAGTCTCTGTGTTTTTATTTGATTACCTGCATTAATTATAGGCGCAATTCATAACCCTTGACTACACTATGTTTTATCTGGGCATCAGTAGCTGGCGGGCAATGCATCAGGTACATGTAGCCACTGTTGGCACAGCTCCTCGAACAGGAGATCCTAGCTTTCTCGTTCAATAAAGCATGCACTGAGGAATTATTGCTTAAATTGACTACACTTACCATCAACACTGATAACATCTACATAAAAGGTGGCACATTTTCCATTTTATTTGTTGTTGTTGTTTTTATTTTGTTTCCAACAATATAAACAGGCAACCAGGACTACACCTCCAATATGGAAGTAAAGAAAGGCTAAACATTTTAAATTTGTAAGCAATTAAGATCTTATTCCATCCATTAGATTAGATTTAGTCTCGCTTTGCCAGACCTTCCTCCACAGCTCCGCGGAGGAGGGTCTGGCTAGTCCACACAGCATTCAGGGATGGGAGAAAAACATGCTCTGGTTTATTGGCATTTCTTTAAACCAATCACAATCGTCATGGGTGGCGCCAAGCGCTGCACAGAGCCCCGGTGCCGCTGGAAAACAGCCTCGGGAAGGAACTTGTTTTGGTGGAACGTGTGTACGTTCAAAGGTTGTTTTAGTCGTGCAACAGAACTCAGATTGGACAGATAGTCTAGCTAGCTGTCTGGATTTACCCTGCAGAGATCTGAGGAGCAGTTAACCATAGTCCTCAGAAATCCACCGGAATTTTGAAGTCCAACACAAAGGAAGCGTAAGGTAGGCTAATGGAAATCTGATCGAAAACTATTCCTTGTAGGTTACTAACTAAAATTTGAGTTTACAAGGTTTTTCTCATCAGAACTTCTCTTTCTTGGATCATATGACTGACAAACTGAAAACTGTGATTGGACAGTAAAACATTAGTAGCAACAGCAATAACACCTGAATCTCCAATTAAACTGTCCACTATGAGTCTGACAATGTTTTCAGAGTGCAAAAATAAATTGGAGTAGTACTCTTTGAAGTATTTAATTAAGAGTTAATGCCCGACGAGGTGTCCATTGTCAGCTATTGATGAACTTCGTGCCTCGCCGTCGTCCACTAATACCTGACAATGGACACCTCGAAGGGCATTAACCCGCTTATACCATGGTCACTTGCCAAATATATATCTTTATTAAACATTAATTCATATTTTAATTCATTTTACAATCAAAATCTAAAGTTTTTCCAAACAATAACTCTGTTTCCCTGGTTATGCCTGAGGGTCTGACTAATACCTGGAAAAACCATTCCCATCCTATAAGGTTCTTAGGACCTTAGATACGACTTGCAACGGGAGATATTTATAGTCCGCTCAGCTTGTAGAACCCTTAAGCTCAGCTACGAGCCAGAAAGCTAACGCTATGCTAGCAAGATTCAAAGTCAATAACATTGTGTACAGCTGGCAATCAGTAAAAAAATTGAACGGTATGTTTAACATCAAGACAAGCTAGCTATCCAGCCATGTCATTGTCCCCAAAACAATATAACGATGTTTACGAAGTTTTATCCGCGATGTGTAACGTAAGCCTACTGTCTGCCGCTGCCTGAAGTAGTGAACGGGATAGTCAGCTGCAAATATGGCTTGACCCCAAAAAAAATCTAACAAAAGAGTTCTCAGTGGTTGCAGAATGTGACAGATGGGTGGGCCTGGATTAAGTTGAGGTTGGCCTGAATCTAGGCAGTTTTCCCGAATCACCCACATAGTTCCCAAATCCAGGAAATTATACTAGAGCAGCAGTCTTAATTGCCTGATGAAACATTTTTCACAGGGCTTAGAGGAGAAAAGGGGAATTCATTATAGCTGGATTATCATTTTCGTTGTTCAAGATACTGCTTGTTCAACTTCCAATTATGATTAACTCTCTCTTATTTTTGACTAGGCTAAATAAGCCAAAATATCAACAAACTATCTACTATTTTCAACAAACTACAATATAGTTTTGACCTTAAACTAAACATTATTTTATCTCATGTATTGTTTTCTTGTCCCTGTAGAAAAGTGTTTATGTTGAACATTGGACACATTTGAGCAATGGAGGACCGTAAAGTGCTCTGATATTGGCGAATTTGTGTTTCTAGGATGGCGAAGGAATGTCCCGCCCTTATCCACCTCTGATTGGCTGGTACCCGCTGCCTTTGTTTGTTGGATTGCTTAGGTTTAGGCATGAGGAAGGAGATTGGTATTCTCACCCTAACCTTAACCAAAGTAAGCCAATCAGAGAACTCCTTTGTATTCCCCCTAGACCAGGAATACTGGTGCATGATACATGTTTTGACCATGCAATATTCTAATTAGCATATTTGTATGATAGATAACTGATTACAAGTACAATTATATATTAAAGCAATTGGTTACAAGCATATTCATGCGAAAAATAAGGGTGAATACAATTACATACAATTTAATAATACAATTTCCCTTAAGTAATTCTTCTCATATCGTTTTGCCTAGTGTCAGTGGTTTCTGTGGTTCATAACCATTCTTTTGATTCCAATAAAGAATCAGACTGTTTTTTTTTTTTGTTTTTTTTTAATACTTTTGTTATTTATACATATCTTTTTCTATTTTCTTCTTTTTTGCACTGTGACCTTCACTAGATTTACCATTAGTCGTCAGACTCTTCCTCAAAGTTATACAACTCCAATTTAAATTACTTTTGGGTACAATAACTTTGACATTGAATGTCAAGTCGGTGTTTTAGCAAAAAAAAGGGTATATGTCCAAAAACATGTACTGAATAGGAGTTACATGACATAGGCTAAATCATTTACATCTCTGGTTCACACCCCAAACAAAGATAACACCTTACAGTAATCTCACAAAATCATGTATTCCATAAGTATGTAATCATGTCGGTGCAATTTAGACTAGTCCAATGGATTTATAGACCCAGAAAACATGGGGTTAGACTCAAAGATTACTTGGCTAGGTCAAATAATGAAGGAGTAAGGATATTTTAAGGGGTTCCTGCCCATCTTGGACCCATCTTTAAAATTACACCTTTTAGTGGTCAAACTTTGGTAAACTTTTAGTATGTTATGAAGGACACCTAGTACTACAAAAGACAGCTGAGAAACCTTTTGTTAGATTTTTTTTAGGGTTTTTTCTTCATATATGCAGCCACCTAGGATGTGAGATACCATTATTCGTTGTGAAACAAAGTCAGTTCAGAGAGGCAGTGTAACTTACTTCTTGCAGCTTGTGTGTTAGCGCCATCCTGTGGTGTTAAGAGGATGAGGCACTGAATCAGAACACAGTGTTGGAAATACCAGATTCACATTTCCTATTTGTTTTAATGTAACGCATTAACTTATGACAGTAAACAGTCAGATTCACTGGAACTCCTTTAGTAGGTGTCCTATAACACTTGTTTGTGGATACCCTGCAGCCAATCAGAATTGAGTATTCACCCAGACCATGGTATAATAGTTAATAAGATTAAAATCCCTTCCAGCCTTGTTTGCTTCCGTCCTCCAACCTGTGACTACATCTGGTTTAGTTTTATATTAGTATACCTTTCAAGTAGATGATATTCTGTTGGATTCTTAAAGGGTAGGCTTGAGTCTTTATATGTCCAGTGGCAATCGACTGATTGCAGATCTCGGGTTTCACATTGAAGGTCCGTGACAATAGGTGGGTCTGAGTGATGGCAGGTATTAAAAAAAAAAAGAACAGCCAGCAATTATTAACAAGATGTAGGCCAATTTAAGACTCCAAAATTGAGCACAACACTAAGTCATACTTACAGCCAAGAAACGCACAAGCTCCATATACAACATAAGGATTCAGTTCACATATTACATCAGTGCAACTGTATTTTGATGCCTGGTTCAGGTGGACGGTCAAGGCATAGGTCTGATTGCTGATCCTGGTAGTGTTCATATCAGCACTACTATACTCAGACAGATACATTTTGCCAAAAACTTCCCCCGCAGGCAGAACGCAGCAGAAGGTGACTGTACTGCCAACCTTGAAGTATTTATCCTTTGGATAAACCTGTGCTTTTGATGTTTCAAGCCCTGCAAAAGCATAATAATAGGACATTATAAGCATCTGAAGCAGTGCCATGACTTTCAGACGTGTAATAATGACAGCTTGAATGTTTTAATAATCAAAACATGGAGGTAAGTAAAATGAATATTAACCAGGAAGAGTCTCTTGATTCCATGGGCTTGTATGATTTTTGAATCGGGACCTGAGCCTCACTGAATGGGAAGCACACTTCAATGCCAAATATGACATCCAGTTCCAGGAGTGAGTAGATCCTATCTGGTCAGGCGTCACAGCAACTTCATCCTAAAATATTTCCATAACCAAATTAGAGGTGTGTTTGTTCGGCTGAGGTTGAGGTTATTATCATGGAAGTCAGCAACGTTGGTGTAATGCAAATTAACACTTACATAATGTTCTTTCTTGTCCGCTATGAGAACCTCCAGCTCATAGATCAGCACATCCTGTACTGCAGAGCACGAAGGCTTGTCTTCCCATGTTAACAGGATCATCTGATCAGAGCCGGTTAGTTTCAGATTCTGAGCTTCACAATGTAGGACACCTGAGGAGAATGATCATAGTGTATTTACAGGACCATCCTCAACATAAACCGCAGAGAGGCAAGCAGTTTGTTCTCATGAAGCATTTTTACACATCACTGTAATTCGTATGTATTCCACGTATTTGATGCTGTATACACCACATTGACTGCTTATTTATAAGAGTGTGAATCCCCGTGTAGGGAAATGGTTGGGGTGGACATCTGGGTCAGAAAACACAGCTCTTTCAAGCGGTGGAGTGGAGTTCATGTCCTCACGAAAACACATGACTTTCACCCACCAAACGGGTGTTTGTTTCCCGGGAGTACAACTGGAAACAGTTGTTTTAACCCAAACCACAATCTTTTTTCTAATCTTAACTAGTCATTTTGGTACCTAAAATTAACTGTCATCGCCGCATAAAGGTAACTTTTTGTCAGGTAAACTTAAAGGGTACTATTAGTCAGCATTTTTTGCGTATGTGAACACTAAAAATGGATTCAGACCCCTCTGAAGCGAACCGGTCTGAGGCCCCATCAGAGCTAAATTGGACCAGAAAGAGAACTGAATCCTCTTTCATGAACCCACAATGTGAATGCAAAAAGAACTGAGTCAGTTTTCTGTTTGTCCACGTTTTGGTCCACTTTAAGAGTAATGAGTTTGGTTTGTTGTAAGAATCATTATATTATCAACAATAGACAGAGACCAATGAAGATATATTAAAGTTCATTTTACTTGAGAACCCGACAAGGAGGCCGTCTCCGCACTACAGAATAGTATGGACAATGACCTAACGAAAAGCTCTCTACAGCTGCTTTTTATAATTACCAAGTGTAATTTAATAAATCATGATACAAAGTAGATGTCATCAATTGTTATCTTGTCAGAGTCGATGACGTCTCCCCTATCTAGTCAGGGAGCGCCTGTTCCTTCCTCAGCATCACACCATGCTCCAGACAACGACATGCAATGGCTCCATGTTATCTTGTTTAGAGTATTCAGTATAATATTATTCTATGCAAACAGTTTAATAATAACAAGAGAGAAAGTATGTAAATCAAAATTTCCCTAACATTTGTTTAAAGAGCACTATATGAAAACACCCTTGGAGTAGGCTAGAGAAATTATAGGTTTGAAATAGGGCTGTCAGCGTTAATGCGTTAATCGCGATGCGATTAAGGGCCGACGCGATTAGTTTCATTTTTTTTAATCGCATGCCGGCATTTATTAATTTATTTTACACTTCACACGGCTTTGCGTCGTGCCTAACAGGCTACTATGTTGACCCTTTGCAGCACCGTTACATATTGTCAAGCTGCCACTTCCTCGTAACACATGCTGCAGGCTGCAGGCTGCAGGCATGATGGAGAAAGACAGCAGCAATGAAATCCTGAATGGAGCTTTTTATTTTCCAAAACTCCCGGACGGCTCGTAGACAAGTCGAAAGCCATATGCACATTGTGTAAAGCCAAATTAAAATTTCACCGAAGCACGTCAAGGTTGAGCTACCACCTACGGAGCTAAGCATAGTAGTACAGTTAACGTGATGCTACCCGCTAGCATGTTACCCACTCAGGCAAAGCAGGATTTTGGAGAGTGCTACTTGCCGACCTGTGGATGAAACCAAATCCCCAAAAATTACTACAGCTCTTGCGAAACGGGTGGCAACTAACTGCAGACCTGTCAGCATTGTAGAGGACTCGGGTCTTAAAGACGTACTACGGTTGGCAGGTTCTGACCCGTCTCGTTGCCGTCGAGGGTGACAGCAGCCCCACACACAGCCTGTACGACACGGAGAAAGCAGCCACAGTGGAACAGCTGCAAAGTGCTGCAAACGCTGTCTCATTAACCGGTGATCACTGGACGTCAGTGAGTAATCAACATTATTTAGGAGTTACTAACTACTGACTCTGGTAAGGATAGGGATTTTTAGTTTTTTAGTTAGGTACTTGGAGGAATTGTGCAATAATGACAGATTCACACATTTTTCTTTTGTTTACAGTAAATAAATAATTACAAATCTTAAAATCAAGTTCATAAAGTTACTTTCTTTGTGTTCATTTGATTCCCAATCAAGATACACTGGTAAAAATTGCTTTTGATTGTTAATATGTACTTAAAAACTGTTTGAAATGCAAAATAATAGAATTTTAATCATGTGATAAATATGTGATTAATCACGATTAACTATAGAAATTCAGCAATTAATCCCGATTAAAAAAAATTAATCATTTGACAGACCTAGTTTGAAAAGATTTTCAGTTCCGTGGCTCAATATTGAAATGTTTGAGAATGTGGATGAGGTCATTATAGTTAAATGGCGTCCCGTATCCATTTGAGCAAGAGAATAGGGATGAAAAGCAGATGAGGAGAGAGAGAGGGAGAGAGAGAGAGAGAGAGAGAGAGAGAGAGAGGCAGCAGGCAGAGGAGAGGAAGGTGAAGCAGCTAGGCCTACTTGCTGCAAGCCTCCGGCGCTCTGGGAAATTGGTTTTCCTGTGGGTGCTGTGCATGATGCTGTGCCCCTTTGCAAGAATGCCTATATTGTCAAGAGTGGGACCTGTTACTGCCAGATATTGGTGGCCTTGATGTGTCCAGGGATGATCCCTCGGACACTTCACAACGCGGTGTTCCCCTGTCAGAGGATTTCCGCCCTCTAATCAACAGGGCTGTGAGACATGAGCAAATACGAACCATTGTTTTTATTGAAAATCCTTTAGATAACACAAACCATCCAACCATATAATACATCCAACCTTGGATGTATTATAGCACGAAAACACTCCTCAGCCTGCTACCTGCTGCCTCTCTTTTCTGTCTCTCTCTTAATTCAATTCATGTCATTCATATATATACACTCAGCAAAAAAAGAAACGTCCTCTCACTTTCATCAGCTTTTATTATCAGCCAACTTAACATGCGTAAAACTTTGTATGAACATAAAAAACTACTAAGAACTAAACTGAACAACATTTCACAGACATGTGACTAACAGAAATGGAAAAATGTGTCCCTGAACAAAGAATGGTCAAAATCAAAAGTTACAGTCAGTATCTGGTGTGGCCACCAGCTGCATTAAGTACTGGGCTCTTCGCTGGCCATGGCAGAACACTAACATTCCTGTCTTGCAGGAAATCGTGCACAGAATGAGCGGTATTGCTGGTGGCATTATCATGCTGGAGGGTCATGTCAGGATGG
This sequence comes from Zingel zingel, assembly GCA_023566125.1. Classification (NCBI taxonomy): domain Eukaryota; kingdom Metazoa; phylum Chordata; class Actinopteri; order Perciformes; family Percidae; genus Zingel; species Zingel zingel. Next base: position 2,119,741 of record CM042329.1, on the reverse strand, counting down.
GCCTGCAGGAAGGGTACCACATGAGGGAGGGGGATGTCTTCCCTGTAACGATTTTGACCATCCTTTTTTCAGGGACACAATTTTCCATTTCTGTTAGTCACATGCCTGTGAAAGGTTGTTCAGTTTAGTTCTTAGTAGTTTAATCTTTTTATGTTTATACTAAGTTTTATGTTGGCTGAAAATAAAAGCAGTTAAAAGTGAGAAGAGGTTTCTTTTTTTGCTGAGTATATATATATACACCAAAAACCATCTGTTTGTGGCCACCTCGAAATTACTTGAGATCTGAGAATCCAAGACAACTTGAGCTTGTAGATGCAGCCCCTAACAATGGAAAGTAATGCTCTAGTTTAAGATGCTAGCTGACAGGAAAGTGCTGGTGAAGCACTTAAGAATCAGTGAAAAAACAATGACATTGCTCTAAATGTGAGAAGCTGTCTGTCTGCCTTAGCCATAGTGGATGGGGGAAACATGAGATAAGGGCCAGTGTGTGATCAGGAGACTTTCTGTCTTTGTTGAAACAGAAGAAGCCCTAGCTATATATATAGATAGATAGATAGATACTGTATTGATCCCCCAGGGGAAATTCAAGGTCCCGGTAGCTTATGTTGGTGAGATAACAAAAACAGGCATGGATGTGTGATTTGCAAATCTAATTATATTTCCATGATACCCCTTTCAGACAACAGATGTCCAACTGCTTCTGTTAGCATTGACATCAGTCTGCAGTTTACTTCCATACACTTGACTGATAAACATTAATTAGCAAATGTTAGCATGCTAACATTAAGATGAGGACAAATCTACTATATATTCTGTAGGAAAAACACATGCACCTTCATTAAAGGTTAGGTTCGGGTTTAGGTAGAGGGGAACAGATGTCAATGGGAAACAGAGTTTGATACAACACCAAGCAGCCGAGGACTGCCTGTAACGGAGTATAGCGATAGAATGTGATACGAAGTTGGGGAGAAATGATTAACAACGCAACCTGTTCTCATGAACCATTCGTTCAAAAATCTACAAACAGTTAAAGCAACACTAGAGCACTTTTCCCGCTTCGGTCCACCTACAGGTTGGAAGCGGAATTGTCTGATACCGCTGTCATAATGTCTCATTATGTCTCATTCAAACTACAGATCCGCTACCCGATCTGGCAAACTTGCATAATGTAATGTAATGGACAATTCCACTTCCAACCTGTAGGGGGACCAAAGCGGGAAAAGTTCTCTAGTGTTGCTTTAAGCACTGTAATTCGTAAGCATTCCACGTTTTTCTGGCGGTATTCACTACATTGATGGCCGCTGTATAAGAACTTGGTTGGCAGAATAGGGAGTGGACAGGGTGGTTGGGTGGGCGTTAACATACAGGACTTTCAAGCCAAAGAGCAGAGTTCGCTTCCCAGGGAATACTAAAGCCTTTCACCCAGGAAATGTGTGTTTTAATCCAAACCACAATCTTTTTTCCTAGTCTTAACTAGTCATTTTGGTGCCTAATCTTAATTTTCGTTGTGGCAAAACACTCAATTTTGTGGACTAAATTTAACCGTAATGTCGGGCGAAACAACCGACAGCTCGTGGTGCTCTGCACACGGCTCAAAGTCACCTATTTTTTGGGGTAATTGAACCACCAACTATAGCTGATACAACGGAGGTCTGTAGCCGGCATCACAAAGCTCTGTAGCGGCTTAGACAACTAGCATTGCCGCTCGGCGTCATGGAGCTCGTAGCCAGCCGGCGTCACGCGACCACCCGGCGGCCTCCTAATTTTGTAGGATATCATACGTTTTGGTGTGCATACATTTTCATACCATATCATACGGACCCCTTCATGAGAATGCGTTGAACAACATCGGCAACCAAGAGTGTATGTAAAACATAAACACTGCATTGATGTCTGTTGACATTGACACGTCTAACGAGTCCAATCTAGCATCTACCCTCCATTGGACCCCCAGAAATGGATTCCTGGTCCTGAACTGTATGTCACGTTTAATCTGAGTGGGTTTATGACCACAACTCCACCAATTTAACCAAAACTGTATGCTAGTCTTAAATATACTGCAGGCTATCTATTCATATTGCCAATCAAACTTCAAACTTTTGTTAGCGGTGGTAATTGTGTTTTTGAAAAGTCATAGACGAATGATGGTAACTGTAGTGGAAACTTTATTTTGTAATGTTTGGTGATTTGCTGGTTTGGCCTGCACATTCTCATCACTGCTCAACAGTTTGCGTGACAGTTTTGCCCGCACATTCTCACGTCAAGTTAATATTTTATACATCACAAAGTGTCTGTGAAAACCAGCGTACACAAGCTTTTCATGCGTATGCAACGTTTATACATGAGGCCCAAGGTCCTGAACTGTATGTCACGTTTAATCTGAGTGGGTTTATGACCACAACTCCACCAATTTAACCAAAACTGCATGCTAGTCTTAAATATAGGCAGGCTATCTATTTATATTGCCAATAGCATGCCAGTATATGTTATGAAAACATTTTGAAAAAGTACTATTAGAACCAAAAATTGGGTTTAAACAATTCTAATTCTAATCACAGTAAATAGGCTGCATAATACATTCATAATCTATAGTAAATATAAAGTATAGAGAACATTGTCTTCTTTAAAATACAATGTAATTTGCATTTTAAATTTGCATGGAAATATGGCAACATTCTTATACTATTAATACAGTATAGTATCAGCTATAAAGCACATCTAATGCTGTTATTGCTAGAAGTTAAAGGACGACGCACTCACCACTTTCTTGGCTATTTCCATCTTGTGTGCTCTTGCAGAACAGTGAGACCAGTAACAACCATGGGATCATCATAATCCCCTTTACAAGGACCATTTGGGATCAGCTGTTATTCCTTTAATGTAAACTTGTCAGCAAGCCATCATTGATTTAGTGCTGTCATCATAGACGAGACATCAGAAACCTCCACTTACTACACTTGATACCTGTTAAAAAAAGAATTAGCAGAAATAATTATCAGTTCATTCAGTGCCAAAATAATAAAGGGAATAGTCTTGACTCCTGAGGCATTTTTATGAGGATTAATTTAAAATACTTACATGAGGATGTCTGACTGGTTGTCATGGATCTTGCACATAGAATGAATTTAATTTGAAGGTAATAAGGGGTACGAATAAAACTGAAAGAGTCACAGTGTCAAGTTACGCCCTGCAGCAAACACTCCCTTTAAAAATAGCCAATGATACATGCCTTGGAAATCCATTTGCTGTTTGAGCTCACAGTGATTGTGAAATCCATGTGGACTTCACTGCAGGAAGTGGAGAGCCTGCCTTCTGGTAATCGTGAGTCACGGTGGCCAGAACAATGAGGGGCCGTCAGGGACATTGTTCAGAATTACCTCTGACAAACATGTGAAATGCTCTTACATACACTACTGAAACACTCTCACATAAACACTACTGAAACGCTCTCATAAACACTACTGAAACGCTCTCATAAACACAAATGAAACGCTCTCATAAACACAAATGAAACGCTCTCATAAACACAAATGAAACGCTCTCATAAACACTACTGAAACATTCTCATAAACACTACTGAAACACTCTCATAAACACTACTGAAACATTCTCATAAACACTACTGAAACAGGAATTCACTTTCAATAGTGTATATGAGAATGTTTCAGTATAGTGCACAAATCTGTTTCAGTGGTGTTCATGAAAGCATTTCAGTAATGTTTATGAGAGCGTTTCAGTATTGCGTGTGAGAGGATTTCATTTGAACAGGAAGGCGTTTCAGTTGAAAAGGAAGGCATTTCAGTTGAAAGGGAAGGCGTTTCAGTTAAACAGGAAGGCATTTCATTTGAACAGGAAGGCAATTTGGTGTAACAGTGAAGTGGCTGGGAAAAATTGCCTTCCTGTTTAACTAAAATCCTCTCACACGCAATACTGAAATGCTCTCATAAACACTACTGAAACAGATTTGTGCACTATACTGAAACATTCTCATATGCACTATTGAAAGTGAATTCCTGTTTCAGTATAGTGTTTGAGAGTGTTTCAGTAGTGTTTGTAAGTGTTTCAGTAGTGTTTATCATAGTGTTTCAGTAGTGTTAATGAGTGTTTCAGTAGTGTTTATGAGAGTGTTTCAGTAGTGTTTATCAGAGTGTTTCAGTAGTGTTCATGAGAGCGTTTCACTTGTATGTGTGAGAGTGTTTCAGTAGTGTTTATGAGAGTGTTTCAGTAGTGTTTATGAGAGTGTTTCAGTAGTGTTTATCAGAGTGTTTCAGTAGTGTTCATGAGAGCGTTTCACTTGTATGTGTGAGAGCGTTTCAGTAGTGTGTGCGAGTGAATAATCTTCCAGTTGTTTATGTGAGAGTGTTTCAGTAGTGTGTGCGAGTGAATAATCTTCCAGTTGTTTATGTGAGAGTGTTTCAGTAGTGTATGTAAGAGCATTTCACATATGTTTGTGAGAGGTAATTCTGAATAATGTCCCTGACGGCCCCTCATACAGATCAGACATGCCTTACATGCACTCAGAATGTTTGTATTCTTAAGAAATTACTTTACAAAACATTTTTTTCAGTATCTCAGTGTGGCAGGCCTTTATCAAGATAAGTAAGAAAAGTTTATTTGTTAGGATTTTTTCTCATAGGTCACAGTTTCAGCTATACTCTGGAGAGAAAATCAGGAATCTGTACAACTTTGTCTTGCTTGTACTGTGATCCAGACTCAGCAAAACACATGTCCACACTGAGAACTGAAGCTCTTTTTTGAAAATACCAAAGTCAGAACGTTTTCTGTCATGGGCACTTCAATATGTTCCTTAGTATATAGTCACTCTGGTCAGCAGTACAAGAGGAAATAAATTAAGAATAAAAGCGGAAGCTAAGGTCACTGAGTTACAAAAGAGCAACAGGATGTTTACATTCCAAGGAAAAGTTATCAGAATTAGTAGTACATTTCACAATAGACAGTATATTCATAATTCCTATTTCGTAACAGGCTCTACCAAACTTCATTAAAATCCACAGTTTTGTAATTTAAAATCAAACAGGCACAGATTAGGTATCTGTCTAGAACTATGAAAGAGATAACGAGGTTAACTAGTTAAAACCTAAACAACCTTCATTTAACCACTGGAAGGGAAATGTAAACATTTTTTTAGAAATATAAATAATTACCTATAGAATCAGAGATCAGGAACAATTTAACACCTTACTTCCTGTGGGTGACAGTAGCTTAGTCTGTAGGGAGTTGGGTTAGGAACTGGAGGGTCACTGCTTCACCCCCCCCGACCAACCTCCCTACGCGGATCTTTGGCTTTTAATACTACTCCCTACCGTTGTTGTGCTGTGATCACGAAATATGCTTACCATTTAAATACAATAAATTAAAATTCGTAATCACTACACGAAAAAAAAGACATATTTGTGTCCTGTTCACGAAGCAATAGATTCAATAACGTGACCATTTCACGAACTGCCATGAGACTGGGCTGTACCAGTACCTCCAGAAAAACGTGATTATGCGATTACGCATAATTCAATGCATAATCAGCCAAAATCAGAGTATTTATGCGGGGGCGCATTTTTTCAAATACGCCGCACTTTCGCCACATAAATTGCCGATTTTCGCACAAAATATGCAGGGCTTGCATGATTTCATAATCCCTGCATTTTCGTTGCAAAAAAGTCACACATATCTTAGCAGAAAGTTGAAAAATGTTGCGTTTACTTCACACAAGAGCAGCCATTTTCCCTTGTTGCCATGGGAACATTATGATGTGACGTACTTACGCGACGTGAACATCATCGAAAAGCTACAAAACCCCGCGATGAAGCCATGATGAAACCGCAGTTTTTGCAAGTTCCCACAATTTCATCGCATAAAATTGCATAAATATCCCGCATATTCCATCGCATTTTTTCATATTCCATCGCTCATTAAGCTAATTGTTTTGAGTGCATAGCGATAACTGAAGGCTACTGATGACGTTGTAATGAAGGTCCTCTTCATCACTAATACTTTGCACTTTGTACACTGTAGCTCATGTTACGGGTAAATGAAATGAGGCACAAGCTTTGAATGTTTAATGGAAAATATTAATCTGTTTTGTGGAGCTGGTGTTGGAGGCCAGCCCTGTCAAGAGAAACAAATGTACTCAGTTTGCTAGTTTTCTTACCTAAACATGTACAGCATGGTATAATCTTTGCCTGATTAATTGAATGCAGGTTAACAGTTGCTGCTTCTACAATAGTAAAGTTTGTGTTCAAGTAACTCACCTCTGTTGTGTCTCCTCTCCAGAGTGTTGGGGATAAAAGAGTCCCCAGCATATCGAGCCCCATTTTAAAGGTTCCGGAAGATATCATGTTTCAAGTAGCGAAGGGGTGTTTGAGTACTTTAATTAACTGTACTTGAATGAATTGTTCAAACTAACGATGTTTGATTGTATTAGGTAAAATAATGCAAGTAAATTGAGATAACAGTAAGGAAGTAGAAATGTATCTGATGTGGTTGTTGTATTTTGTATAACTGATTAGATTATATAGATACATTTCAGATTTATCTTGTACTGTGGCCGGCTATGAAAGGCTTCAGAAATCTAGCGCTGCTGCTGTCCGGACCACATGCTGCCTGTGGTGCTCAGTTTGTTTGTTGCGATCATGGCTTCCATTTTTGTGTTGTCGGGGAAATAAACACCTGTTAATCTGCACCGTACCGCTGCCTCAAGTCTCCTGCTGTAAATATACAACCACTATGCGGCCATCCTAACAGACGTCATCAGGGTTATCTTGGCTTGAAGTCTACAAATGTGAAACAGATAGCCATTTTCTAAATCTGTTTCTTTCTTCCAACTTCATGAAAAAAGAGCAGCTGCCCAAAGTTGGATGACAGATTCTATCCAGCTAAGTGGAAGATTAAAATGTTAACAATTATCACCAGTGTTTTAAAGGTTTCCCTTCACAAGGCATTATTGCTACAGTAGCAGATGGCATGCATGTCCTAGTTACTGTACTAAGGGACCCTGATTCAGAGTGGTCTGGTTGAACTACCCACCTTCACTTTTGACATTTTCAGCTGTGAGAGGAATAGGTACTAACATAATTTGGTTGCAGTTCCAGAGTTCCACTGGGGGTGATCGCGGGCGAGTGCAAAATGAATGAGAGTCTATGGACCTAGTCGGCTAAATTTTAATAAATCTCAGATTTGATTGTAGTTTTTGCAACTTCAACATGGATTATAGGTCGAAAGTTGAATGAACGAGTACTTATGTCCTTTCAATTTCTTACAGGTTGAGTCGTTGTTGCCCATAATACGCTAGCATTCTGCTAATGAATGCTAATTGGTCAGTGAAGGACTGATTACGACCAGAGATCTCGCTTGATGGCATCCGAAGCGGAACCATCTACAGGCATTCTCAGAGAATGTTAAGGTGGACTTTTTCGCCCAAGTTATTTTTTATCCGCAGCAACTTCTTTTTTGGTTGCTGGCACTTATATTTGCCTATAGTTTTGTATGTACTGTGAAATTGACATGGGAAATAAATTGAATTTGAGTACTTGTTGGGTTATTCTTGTGTTCAGGAATACAGGATACATGATACAGTATTGCCAGCTTAAAAAAAAAAAAAAAAGCCAATGTGATAAATATCAATACAAATTAGAAAAAGAAGAAACTGCCTCGCAGATTTGCAATGATCACTTGTTCAAATAGTGGGAACGGGTTGTCCTATTTCTCACTTCCCAAGGACGAAAAAGGTAACTTATGTGCTACTGTGTTAATTGCCAAAGCTGAATGAATCTGAATGTAAAGTTGGCTAAATGCCAAGTTGGCTAATGTCCAACTCAGCCAAGTTACGCAGGGTAACACAGATCACAATGATACATATACAGTGAGGCAAATAAGTATTTGAACACCCTGCTATTTTGCAGGTTCTCCCACTTGGAAATCATGGAGGGGTCTGAAATTGTTATCGTAGGTGCATGTCCACTGTGAGAGACATAATCTAAAAACAAAAATCCAGAAATCACAATGTATGATTTTTTAACTATTTATTTGTATGATACAGCTGCAAATAAGTATTTGAACACCTGAGAAAATCAATGTTAATATTTGGTACAGTAGCCTTTGTTTGCAATTACAGAGGTCAAACGTTTCCTGTAGTTTTTCACCAGGTTTGCACACACTGCAGGAGGGAGTTTGGCCCACTCCTCCACACAGATCTTCTCTAGATCAGTCAGGTTTCTGGGCTGTCGCTGAGAAACACGTTTGAGTTTGAGCTCCCTCCAAAGATTCTCTATTGGGTTTAGGTCTGGAGACTGGCTAGGCCACGCCAGAACCTTGATAGGCTTCTTACAGAGCCACTCCTTGGTTATCCTGGCTGTGTGATTCGGGTCATTGTCATGTTGGAAGACCCAGCCTCGACCATCTTCAATGCTCTAACTGAGGGAAGGAGGTTGTTCCCCAAAATCTCGCAATACATGGCCCCGGTCATCCTCTCCTTAATACAGTGCAGTCGCCCTGTCCCATGTGCAGAAAAACACCCCCAAAGCATGATGCTACCACCCCCATGCTTCACAGTAGGGATGGTGTTCTTGGGATGGTACTCATCATTCTTCTTCCTCCAAACACGGTTAGTGGAATTATGACCAAAAAGTTCTGTTTTGGTCTCATCTGACCACATGACTTTCTCCCATGACTCCTCTGGATCATCCAAATGGTCATTGGCAAACTTAAGACGGGCCTTGACATGTTCTGGTTTAAGCAGGGGAACCTTCCGTGCCATGCATGATTTCAAACCATGACGTCTTAGTGTATTACCAACAGTAACCTTGGAAACGGTGGTCCCAGCTCTTTTCAGGTCATTGACCAGCTCCTCCCGTGTAGTCCTGGGCTGATTTCTCACCTTTCTTAGGATCATTGAGACCCCACGAGGTGAGATCTTGCATGGAGCCCCAGTCCGAGGGAGATTGACAGTCATGTTTAGCTTCTTCCATTTTCTAATGATTGCTCCAACAGTGGACCTTTTTTCACCAAGCTGCTTGGCAATTTCCCCGTAGCCCTTTCCAGCCTTGTGGAGGTGTACAATTTTGACTCTAGTGTCTTTGGACAGCTCTTTGGTCTTGGCCATGTTAGTAGTTGGATTCTTACTGATTGTATGGGGTGGACAGGTGTCTTTATGCAGCTAACGACCTCAAACAGGTGCATCTAATTTAGGATAATAAATGGAGTGGAGGTGGACATTTTAAAGGCAGACTAACAGGTCTTTGAGGGTCAGAATTCTAGCTGATAGACAGGTGTTCAAATACTTATTTGCAGCTGTATCATACAAATAAATAGTTAAAAAATCATACAATGTGATTTCTGGATTTTTGTTTTTAGATTATGTCTCTCACAGTGGACATGCACCTACGATGACAATTTCAGACCCCTCCATGATTTCCAAGTGGGAGAACTTGCAAAATAGCAGGGTGTTCAAATACTTATTTTCCTCACTGTATACATGTAGTTAAAATAACAAAACCATTTGTATGCAGTAATCATTGGGAGGGGGGGGGGGGGGACTCTTCTCTTACTTGATTACTGCATACAAATGGTTTTGTTAATATTTTAACGACTTCATTGAATCACCCTCTACAGACTGAATGGGTTTCTTAGGAGTTACCCTATAATGTGGCCTAATGACCTTACATAGATGGAAGTCTACACCATATCATTTAATCCAGAACAAAATTGATTTCTCTTCAGATGTTGAACATTGCAATGGGGAGGGGGGGTGATTTATTGACGCACCAAATAGAACAGCATATGAAAAGCATGAGAGATACAAGGGTGCAGGGATAAGGGAGGGACATTGTGGAGGAGACTGGATTGAGGAAGAGACACAGGAAAGGACATTCACAGGTGCTACCCAGTATGAACACAATCCTATGTTGCTGACCAGAACCCCTAAACATCAACAAATAATGAATGCAGACACTGGTGTGCTGCAATTCACATGGAGGCACCAAAGAAATAAAACGCACAAACGTCCCCAGCGCCGTAAAACCAAGTTCCAGGTCCGGTAGTGGAAATGGGCCTATTAAAAAAAAAAAAGAAAAAAAAAAAGAAAAGAACCTTTTTCTGTGTGAACCTTCCAACAACAATATGATAAGGATGGTGGGAACAAAGTGGTGGTCTCAACTTAAATACAATTTAAAAAAAAACGCACAATTCTGATATGTTTGTGTGTGTGTGTGTGTGGGGGGGGGGGTGTAACTAAAATATGAACATTAAACTTTAACTAACCTAAAGACTGAAGGGGTGGGTGTTGGGATAGTGGGAGGGGGTGTCTCAACATAATGACAATATGAACCTTTTCTATACTACAACATTACACTATACTACCAGCTACAGAATGAGGGTGGTGTGTTTGTCAGGTGTCAGACTTGGCCACAAATGTAGGAAGGCAAGGAGAGTGCAGCAGTTTGAAATAATAGTAATTTAATAAGAACACAAGGAGACTTACAAACTTGTAAGGACAGCTGGTGAGCAAATACAAAAAAAAAAAAAAATAATAAAAAATACAGGAACACGGAACGAATGAGTAAAATCGAGGAGCAGAAAGAGAAAAAAAAAGGCAGCACACAACTCTACACCAAAAGACTGACGATGAATAAAACAAATGACAATCCACCAGTCAGACACAGAAAACACGGACTGAGGACTAACAAGGGACAGGTGGAACACAAGACAATCACAAGGGTGGGAAAACCAAAAGACAGGAAGTAAAACCAGACAAGACTAGGGAGGAAAGACACACACACGGGAGGGCAGAGGGGGACCGGAGGAAGGGCGAGCAAAAAGTCAACCAAGGAGGGTAAAGGGATGAACAAGAGTCAACGGGGCTAGGGAACTGAGAACAGCAAGGCTCAGGGACCGGGCTGTGGGCAGTGACAAAGACGGAAACCCCTCAGGAGGTCGATAAGGATGTCAAGAACTCTCAGGAGGCCGGGCAGGCCGATTCCCTCTGGAGGGCGGACAGGACCAGGAAGACTGTCAAGTCAAGCAGGACGGCGAAGACTCTCTGGAGGCCGGGCACAAAGGCGATATCCCTCTGGCGGCGAAGGAGAGACCCCTCTGGTGGCTGAGCACGAAGGCGGGGAACCCTCTGGCGGCCGAGCAGGATTTCGAGAGCCCTCAGGATGCCGAGCAGGACGGCAACGGCAAAGACCCTCTGGAGGCCGGCGGCGAAGGAAGAATCCCTTGGGAGACCTGGCAGGCCAGCAAAGCCTGAACTTCTGAGGGCCGGGCAGGCAAAGAGTCAGCTTGGCTGGAACCAGGCGACAGGTCAGTGGGGCAGAACACAGGCGACAGGTCAGCGGGGCTGGAGTCCGCCAACAGGATCAGGAGTCGGCCAGTTCGCTGACAGGGTAACTTGGACCGTGACAGGAAACAAGGCAACAGGAACAGGAGTCGGGGGGTCCGCCAACAAGGCAACCTAACAGTCACAGAAAACAAGTCAACAGGATCAGGAGTCGGCCGGACCGCCGACAAAACACGGGGGGCAGGAGTTGGCACAGTCTCTGAGGTGCCGTGCACTGGCCAAGTTTCTGGGACGCCAGAGACCTGCGAAGTCCCTGGGAAGCCGGCAAAATCTCTGGGGCGCTGAACAATGACAGTTTCTGAAGTGCTGGACAACGGCACAGTCCCTGAGGTGCAGTCTCTGAGACAGCGGTCAACAAAGACTCTGTGAGAGCTGTCATCGAAGACTCTTGATGTCGGCTGGTCAGCTCTGGAACCCTGGACAACTGAGGCTCTGGAACACTCGTCAGCTCTGCAACACTGGACAACTGAGGCTCTGGAACACTCGTCAGCTCTGGAACACTCGGGCCTGCTGGACAGCACGGGCTCGGGGCCGCTGGACAGCACCAAGGGCTCTGAATGGTGGGTCTGCTGGGGTTCTGGAAAGCGGCACTTCAGCTCGGACTCTGGAAAGCGGCACGTCAGCTCGGACTCTGGAAAGCGGCACGTCAAGGGGGGAATAAAATTGGGAGGACTGGTTCGTTGAGGCTCTGGAGGACAAACAGGCTTGGAGACAGGGAGGCCAAATTCCTGCTAGGTAGCCAGCCAGCGAGCCTCCATGATGTTCAATTTCAATTCAATTTTATTTATAGTGTCAAATCATAACAGGAATTATCTCAGGACACTTTACAGAGAGTAGGTCTAGACCACACTCTAATTTACAAGGACCCAACAATTCCAGTGATTCCCCCAAGAGCATGCATGAATGTGTAAGTGTGACAGTGGCAAGGAAAAACTCCCTTTAGGAAGAAACCTTGGACAGACCCAGGCTCTTGGTAGGCGGTGTCTGACGGTGCCGGTTGGGGGTATGATGAACAATGGCAGTAATAGTCACAATAAAGATAATGACTAGAAGTAGTAGTTGTAATAGTTCATGGTGTCGTAGAGCACAGCAGGGCGTAACAGGGCATGGCAGGGCGTTGGCCGGACATAGCAAGTCAAAACCAGGCATTGCAGAGCATAGCAGGGTGTAATGGGGCACAGCAGGGCCACGGCAACAGCTGCCACCATGAGATAGGTGCCATCATGATCCAAGATGATGCTGGGCGGAAAAAGAACATAAGGACTCCGGGGAATAAGCTCCCCGGAGCTATGTTAGTAACAAGCATTTCTGGGACATGCTTGTTACTAACATAGTAACTATAAGCTTTATTGAAGAGGAGAGTTTTAAGTTTACTCTTAAGCGGTGATGGGGTCTGCCTCCTGAACCTAGACTGGTAGCTGGTTCCACAGGAATTTCAAAATGTACATACAACTGTTCACTTAACTTGCTTGTTCCAAGCCATGCTTCCTCCAAGGAATCATTTCCCAAATGGGAGTGATCGCCTCCACCATGACCCCTGCAGAAAGAATGTGCACTCTAGTTTTAGATAAGATGGCCATAAAGAGGCAATTTGACTACGACAAGAGAAATGATGCCATTTATGGCATATCTCCCTCAGGCCATGCTGCAAAACAGGCGAGCCAACAACAACATTTTTTGTTGTTTTTAAGACCAACAACATTTATTTTTTGCTGTGTATATTAAAAACATTTACCAAAAACTTCATCCTTCAACAGGCCATGGGTTATTTCTTCTCCTCCAGTTCCATGCTAGGTGTGGAAATTTCCAGCATCATTAGGGATCCCATTCGGAACCTAGAACATATAGGGCTGACAGTATGTACTGCACAGACTTTTGAACAGCAACATTAACTGTTACGGTGAGACACAGAACGGACCCAAATGCAATATTCCACAAAATCAGGTTTATTTAAACAAAGGAAAGGAAGGAGGTGTGGGGAGGAGGACACCAAAAACAGGAGAGAGGACACGAGGGCTGGGGAAGTATGACGAAGGCTGGAATAGGATGGTGAGGGACTTGAGGGCTGGAGTAGGATGTTGAGGGCTGGGACAGGATGGTGAGGTACTAGAGGGCTAGAGTTAGGATAGCGAGGGATGAGATGGCTGAGGTAGGATGGCGAGGGATAAGAGGGCTGAGGTAGGATGGCGAGGGCTGAGATAGGATGGTGAGGGAGCTGAGAGCTGGAGTAGAATGACGAGGGATAAGAGGGCTGAGGTAGGGTGACGAGGGCTGGGATAGGATGCCGAGGGAGCTCGGGGAGCGCAGGGAAACTGGGGCCGAGGGAACCAAGGAGGAGACACTGAAGTCCGGGGAACAGAGAGAGTCCAAGCAGGGAAGGCAGGAAATGGGAGCGGAGGCAGGATGAAGCGGGGAAGAGTCCAAGAGGGGGAGGCTGGAAGCAGGAGTAGAGGCAGGATGAAGTAGAGAGCCGTGAGGAGGGAACCGAGTGGTGAAGCCAGTTGACTGGGGATGAGAGCGAGGTATGGAGAAGATGGCTGCAGGAGAGAGACACAAGATAGGTAAGAACAGACACAGGACAATGACAAGGTAAGTCTACAAATGTTCAAAGAGAGAGCTTGTGGCGAGTGTCACCAGTGTGGTGGAGTGTACAATTACACTCAAACCATGTATTAACACAATGTATTAACCTATTTTCAAGGTGCAGGCAGTAATATGTGAACAGGCAACGACTAACATCAAAGCTTTCACCTACTTGGGGCCACCCTGGACACTCTGGGTGGCAAGGATTGCCACTGCATTCTGGTGGGGGGTTCAGAGGGCTCCTGTGGTGTTCAATGTCCCTCACCTACTGAAGTCCATCAGGAACAACTTCTTTAAGTATGGCCTAAAGGTAAGCACAGTAAACACAGCAAATACATGTGTAATGATTTGTCTATGAAGTGGTTTCATGAAGATGAATGGCATGATTAAGATACAACATTATCACAATGATTCTCATACAAGCTCATATTTATTTACATCCTTAGATGTTCTTTGGCGCCATATCTATAACGTCTATGAGCTTGACAAGCTCCACACTGTTTGCATGGCGCCGAGGGTCACTGAGAGGAACATATCTTTGCCTGCATTTTCAAAATTGCGTATTAGTTTGGCAACACAGGTCTTTAGCCACACTATTTCTGCAGGTACATTTCATGTGAATTATTCATCTTTACAATGACTAGTAGCAGAATTTGAAGATTCTAATGTAATACTGACCTCTTTAAACATCATTTGTTGCTACCCCCCTTAATTTACTGTTTGCGGTCAAATTTGACCGTTTTGAAGTTTTAACTGTTCTTATTTTACAGTTTTTTACAATCACTTTGGCACTCATTTCAGAACCTTGATGTCATTTTTCAAAACTCTAGACACAAAACTCACAACCAATAATCAAAATACACATTTTTCAATTGCTTGGATACAATACACATAAACCAAAGATCATTTGTTCATTTAACAAAGATCACCTGTTCAATATGACACAACTTAACATCAAAGTACTACTATTTCAAAAAGCAATTCACACATTGCATTTCAGATGATTGTCTATTCATTTCATTACACTGATCTAACTAGCCATCGATACAACTACTCAAAATGATAAGTAACTGTTACATTACTCTTAATGCATAGTTGTATGGAAACAGACAAACAATATTCCATGTTTAGATCATGAAAGTTTCAAGATAACGAGATTCATTGTCACCAATTAGTGTGGAGCATGAACCAATTAGACTACATTATCTATGGATGTAATATTTCATCATCATTCTTTACTTTAATGTACTACTGTTTATCATACACTGTTTCTATGGTCCAATGTACCACCTTTCAGACAATTTACAGTATTGACAGTACTGCACTGTATGCATGCAGGCCCTTGGAATTGCTTGTCCAATTCTGCCAACTCCTTACTGATGATTGAGATATATACTTTATATTAGGGCTGTCAAACGAGAAATTTTTTAATCGCGATTAATCGCTGAAGTTCTATAGTTAATCGCGATTAATCGCATATTTTATCACATGATTAAAATTCTATTACTTTGCATTTCAGAACAGTTTTTAAGTACATATTGATAATTGAAAGCAATTTTACCAGTGTGTCTTGATTGGGAATCAAATGAATGCAAAGAAAGTTACTTTATGAACTTGATTTTAAGATTTGTAATTATTTATTTACTGTAAACAAAAGAAAACTGTGCAAATCTGTCATTATTGCACAATTCCTCCAAGTACCTAACTAAAAAACAAAAAATCCCTAACCTTACAAGAGTCAATATATTGTTTAGTAACTCCTAAATAATGTTGTCTGTGTTAACACAGCCCATCTCCACTCTCCAGAGAAACAGGCTGGATAGTCCGGTACACTGTTGTTTCCACAACAACAAAAACACAGCAGTCTCTGAACTCGCGTTGGGAGTTTGGTTGAAGTTGGATGTAGTCCAGTTTTTGTCTAATGAGCGGACACTTGCAAGCAGGATTGATGGAACAGGTGGCCGGCTAGCATTAGCTTTCCACCTAGCTAGGTTATACTCCAGCCCCCGTTCGCATTTCACCGCTGAGGATGTCCCCCCGTGATCACCCGCTCCAGCCGCTGCCCGCTACGGCCGCTGCAGCTGCTGCTGCCCGCTCCGGCCACCGCTGCTGCCCGCTGGTCAAACTAACCTGTACGGCAGGCCACAGCAACCTCTTATTTCCGAACATTCATCTGTCCCCCGCCCCCCAAGGGCTGGTGGTCTAGTATCACGTTAACTGTACTACTATGCTTAGCTCCGTAGGTGGTAGCTCAAGCTTGACGTGCTTCGGTGATATTTTAATTCGGTTTTACACAATCAACATGCATATGGCTTTTGACTTGTCTGCTGAGCCGTCCGGGAGTTTTTTTTTAAAAGAAAAGCGCCATTCAGAAGTGTGTTGCTGCTGTCTTTCTCCATGCCGGCAGCCTGCCTGCATTCTGCAGCAGAAGATGTGTTATGAAGAAGTACGGCAGCGCCAAAGGGTCAAAATAGTAGCCGTTAGGCACGACGCAAAGCCGAGTGAAGTGTAAAATAAATTAATCGCATGCCGGCATGCGATTAATGCGATTCAAAAATTTTTATCGCGTCAGCCCTTAATCGCATCGCAATTAACGCTGACAGCCCTACCTTATATATATACTGTATATATACACACACATATATACTCGTACCACATTGTTCACCATGCCCGAAGGTTTTTTCCAAAATGTTTGGCTAATTGCAATGTAGATGAGAACCTGCGGCCAAATCCACAAGACAGAGTTGATGAATATGTAGAAGTACAGTAATCACTTCTTTGTTTTGATTTTTACAGTACAAGCAAGTTGAGGAACACTGCATTTGATGTTTTACAGTACTGTCTTTTCTTTTCTATTTTGTAGCTAATTATTTTGCTTTGATTCAAATAAACCTATGTTGTGATCGTACTGTATTGTTTTTCATCAATACATTTCAGGTTTTGTTCAATGATTCCACTGTGTCTGTAGTATTCTCTACTACTGCAGTACTT
Source organism: Zingel zingel (assembly GCA_023566125.1). Taxonomy (NCBI): domain Eukaryota; kingdom Metazoa; phylum Chordata; class Actinopteri; order Perciformes; family Percidae; genus Zingel; species Zingel zingel. The sequence goes on along the minus strand of CM042329.1, from coordinate 2,102,817 downwards.
TTACAGGGATGTATTTACATCTAGTACCATAATGAAACATGTATCACCTATTTTGTACTACAATATTTAATGATTGTACAAACGATGAGCCAGTGAAACTATGTGTAGCTTGTGTGTGGCTGATCTAAAGTAACGTTTCAATGGTATTTCACAATAAATTTGTTTTTTTGAACCAATGATTGTGCAAGATTTATTTAAAGATATGAATGCACAATGCAATGTTTTGAACATTGGACAGCCTGTGTTACGAGTGATGATCGTTTTGAGTTTTGTGTCTAGAGTTTTGAAAAATTACGTCAAGGTTCTGAAATTAGTAGCAAAGTGATTGTAAAAAACTGTAACATATTTAACAATAAAAATGACAAAGTATTTTTAATAGAACCTGTATTGTAAAAAGAACCTTATTAGAACATTAACAAATGACAAATGACAATGTGTGTGTGTGTGTGTGTGTGTGTGTGTGTGTGTGTGTGTGTGTGTGTGTGTGTGTGTGTGTGCGTGCATGCATGTGTGTGCGAACATTGGTGGTTCACATGCACAAGTGGCAAAATGACAACGTGTGTGTGTGTGTGTGTGTGTGTGTGTGTGTGTGTGTGTGTGTGTGTGTGTGTGTGTGTGTGTGTGTGTGTGTGTGTGTGTGCGAAAATTGGTGGTGCATGCACGAGTGGCAACATGAACACCCACTGCCTCAAAAAGGCCAAAATCATCCTACAGGACTCATTACACCCCAGTCACACACTGTTCAAACTACTGCCGTCAGGCAGGAGATACAGGTCAATGAAAACGAGATAAAACAGACTACAAAACAGCTTTTATCCAACATCCATAAGTGCATTGAACAATGCTGCTAAAGTTGCTGCTAAAGTATAGTTCCCACCACTGATCTATGTCAATAGGGCTATGTGCAATTTTTTTAAAACATGGATGCCTGTATGGGTGTGTCTCCTATGTGTTGTTAGCATTAATATGTATGTAGTAGTAGCATTCTTTATTTATGTATTTATTTAGGCATATTTTACCTCATAGATGTTTGGCACTTGACAAGGTCTGCACTTTATTGCGTTGTATCTGTTACAAAGAAAATAAAGATATTCTGATTCTGATACTCTTTCCCATTAAATTTCCCATGGCGGTCATTTGTTACCATAAACAAAAAGTGTGACTAAGTTGAATAAGTCACTCAAAATTCAAAGAAAGTAGTCACAATAAATTGTATGTGTTCAAATGCCTTTTGTGAAGGATATCATAAGGTATTGTGGTAATCTGATGAAAAACGGCAAATTTATGGTACTGGGAATATGTAAATCGGTCATTTTTGACCGGAACAGTGTTAGAAGGTTAAGTTATCACATCTGTTGTGACCCAGACATTTCAGCAATGGTGTCATTGAAGAGGCTGCCAGCAGAGGCAAAAGACACTGCAGAATTGATTGCCAAAATAATTCACCTTTTTGATGTCCTGAACTCTATGTAATTCTAGAACAAAAAACAACTTAACTTCACAAACAGACAACCTACTTACTAACTCCCACCTACTAACTACAACCTACCTACTAACTCCGACCTACTAACTACGACCTACCTACCTACCTATCTACAACTACCCTACTTGCAGTCTCCCAGTGTCTGGGCTTACCATTAATTAATATATTCCTTACTGTTTTATTAGGTGTGCCAAGGATTCAAACCCCTGGAGACGATCCCTTGGTACAAGAAGCCAGGAGAAGGAGAACTTCCTTGTCGACTGCATAAGTTGGTTGGCAGGCTGGCAGTTCAGGTCAGTCAATAAGAAAAGCCCATGTGAACAACCAAGCTTCAGCAAATGAAATGAACAAACAAACAAACAGGTGAAGCACAGACTAACATGACACTAACATTACATTTGTTAATAGCATTTCTTGATAACCCCCCCCCCCCCCCTCCAGATCTGGGCGTACACCATGTAGGATTTATATTCTTTTTGTGAGAATAACGTGAGAGGCTTTAGAGTTCATGAACTGACCTTGTGTCTCTGCTTCTCTGGGTTATGAGAGACCATCTGTTTGTTTTTTTAAAGTGATAAGATATTATAAAGGGAGTACAGGATATTGGCACCCAGGGAATGATTGGAAACTGAGAAAAAAGGTCTCCTCTGACCACGGAAGGCAGAGATAACAAGGAGCAAGCGAAGAAGTGTAGCGCAGGTTATGAAAATGTCCTTGGGTCTCACGCAACTCCCTAGAAGATTAAGACACAGGTATTCATGTCATGTTCAGCTTCGCTCTTATTTTATGTTTTGTTTGTTTTCTGGACTTCCTGTTTTATTTTGAAATCCACTTTTGTATACATTCCTGGTCACTTTGTGTCCTGTCTTTGTCTACTTTCCTGCCTCTGTGATTACCCTCCCGTCCCTTATGTGTCTCACCTGTGTGTAATCATCATCACATGTTCCCCTAGTATAAATACTCACCACATTCACTTAACTGTGCCAGATTGTTGACGAACCTTGTGTACTCACTCTCCAGCGTTTTTCTAGTTTGTATTTCCCAGTGTTTTTGAGACCTTTTGCATGTATCCTGACTACGATTTTTGCCTGCCGATTTTGCACCTCTGCCTGTTTGTTCTTTGAACAATAAAGGAACCTTTCTTCACTACTGCTCTGAGTTGTGCATTTGAGTCCGCCATTGTACCCTGTCAATTCAGTAATATGAACATCGTAAAACATTTTGTAACCAATGTTTACTTTTGGTAAACAGAATGCAACGTAGCAAATCCCAAACAATAACAGCTTGTCTCTTTTGACCTGGGAATGGTAGAAGCCAAGGTAACATTTTCATTCTTTGTGCTACATCGCCGGCTGGAGCCGAGAAGATCTGGACTGTATCCAAACTGATGACAGCACCACCAGAAGATGGGACAGAAAATGGATAAAAAGACTGTACTGGCGAGACTCTGTCAGTTTGTTAGTAGAGATAGACTTGTCTTACAATATCTGATCCGTGTACACATACTTGTAGTATTGCAATATCATTCTTCACTAAAGTTTGTTATAATTTTAACTGAACAAATCCTGAGTATTATTTCTGATCTACCAGTCAACAAACACTTGAAATTTGAGGGTGTAAGGCATAGTGATCTAAGTGGAGTCAGATAGGTTATTTTGGCCAGACTTGTCACCGGTCACTCAAATTTCCAAATTTATACCTTCATGGTGACCCCGGACTCGTGCTGGCTCAACCATCGGCTTCTGGGACCTGTTCAGACTTTTTTGGGCAGTCTCCAACACTCAGACTCTCGTCTATCTTGGTCCAACCGGTACCGACACGAATAACAGGTGAGAGAATTCCCTATTGCTTGCTATAGCTGAAAATTCTCATATTCGGCCCTCCCTCTAAAATTAAAGTTGGACCTGGGTAAGTGATTCATCTGAGCATTTCAAATTTAGCTACAAACTTTGTGGATGATATTGCAATGAGGATACCTCTTCCACTGTGACCAGGTTGGAAAGGAGGGATTTTAGCAGCCGTGGCTGGGCTGTCTAATATCGGACACTTTGACTATGTGTTCTTAAACCAGACTTATCGTGATCGTATATTTCTGGGGTTGTTTGATATTGCGATACTGATACCTCTATTGACTGTGATCATGTTGAATAGAGAGGCATTGTTGTGCACTGTGACCATGTGCGCCGAATCCTAGGTGTCGTGACCGTACATTCTGGGTGAAAGTTTAGGGATTCTGGATATGCTTGAGTGAAAAGTATTACTAGACATTTTTGAGTGATGAATTTGTCTAGGGTTTCCTGTTTGAAGAAAGGAATTTTTAGAAGCCGTAAAATGTGCTGTCTAATTTTGGACACTGTGAACATGTGTGCCAAATCCTGGGTGTCGTGACTGTACATTCTGGGTGAAATAAGGACTTTGTTTTGCCGTTATGATCATACGGCCGGATCTATAACTACCGTGATCGTGTAATTATACGTAATAGCTATTACAGGGGCCGTGACCGAGCTTCCTGTTCCACCTGGTACCTAAACTTTGCTCTTTAAGTCTGTCTTCCCTTCTTTTATTATTGATAACGGCGTTTTGGCTGGTTTGTACGACAGAGCATTAGGGCCACATCAAAGGGAAAAAAATAAGGAGGAAGATATTTATTTTTATTTATTTTTGCATTTCGAGATTAAAGTTGAAATGACGAGAATAAATTCAACTCCTTTATCACTTAATCACATTAGAGCGACTGTCCGCCATGCCAGCTGCCATGTAGGCATCATCATAGATATGGGTTACATCCTTGGAGTGCCACGCTTGCCTGAGCACCACTCCTTCAGGATCAAACAAGTTAATCAATTGTCTTATTGTGTGTTGTGATTACGAGCTATTTCAGTTTGCAGGAATACGGTCACCTCTTCCAAGTTTGTGTGCTTTCTCCTTCTGAACAGACGCAATTTTCGGCACAATCTCTTCAGAGTCCTAATACTTATCACCACACTGTGGTTATGCGCTAAAAGTTTTGTAGAATACTATAGGTAAAGTTAGTAGTTTGGTTTATTCTCAAAAGTCCGACTTATATAAAGAATCAAGTTTTTTCTCAACATGTCGACTTTATTCTCGAAAAAGTATTTCAACTTTATTCTCGTCATGTTGACTTCATTCTCGACATTTCCACTTTTCTATATGCTGATGGTGTGACTTAAGGTGTTTTGGTTTGCCTTGATTTGTTTTTTGTCCGTGTGACGTTCTGTTGTTTTGGGGTTTTATGCGCGCGTTGATTACATACTGTATGCGGAGCTCTCTACTCTGATGAGAACCTGCAGACTCTCTGTACCGGCTCAGTATATCTCCGTTCTATTTCTCTACTTTTCCTTATCATTGACTTCCATCTACGTTTTCTGATGCAGTGTTGTACAGCGGAGTGTGCTGGTGTGTGTCATATCAATAAACTCTCTCCTTGCTCTTGAGAAATAAAAGTGGTATGGGTGAAATTGTGTAAGTGTAAATCCTATAAACACCATAGTGCCAATTTACTTACTACCATTCTTTCACTTATACCCTTTAACGTTATTTAACTGATATAAGGTGTCCTTCCCACATAAGACACCATAGTTAACGCTAAGGTTAAACATTTAATAAGGTGTTTTTATAACCACAATTGATAAAATAAACCTATATCACTTCCTCAAGACTGGCGGCACGGTACGCTGATTTTGGTGCTTTTGTTGAGATGATCTGCTCTAGCAGACCGCTTGTGTCTCTCTGGATTGTAACTATTTTTTCGTTGTGCTGAAGAACTACTTGATTTTTGTAGGGAATTGTTTATTACTGAGCACAGCGGACAGTCTCCTGTATGCTCTGACTTGCACAACAGCTGGTGACTGAAGTGGCTCAAATTTCACACTGACCTAGAAACGGGGCGTGGTCTGCGCTGCTGCGGGGAGGCGTCTACTGACTCTCTGCACTGCTTCCACACACACACATTTTTTCTCTAAGGAGCCTGGCTAATAACTTTGTTAGTAACACACAGTACACACACGCATTTTATTACTTGCATTTATTTCTAAGCAACCTTACAAGCAACATTTTTTCCTGTATTATTGTGCTATTCACATCATTTATTACGGGCTAGACTCGGTCTCAGCTGTATTGATACTTTGCCTAGCATTGCAACTTCTATTTTACATACACCTACAACTCCTTGCTGTTCATATATATATTAATTCGGCAATACGTCTTTTCTTTGGACTTAACCATCTTTCATTTCCGGTTAACGATGACGAGACAATTTTGTTGCTAATTGCTCCGAGTTGTACTTGGGTCTGAAAAAGAGGGTTTTAAGTTCCGAGACACAACGGCTGTCTTGTACGTGGATATTGTCAGGACCTAGTTGAGGGTTTAGCTTGCTTTTATAATTTTAGGTTAGGGCATGTGTGTGAAACTCAAGGCCTGTGGGCCAAATCCGGCCCCTCGCAGATTTTGATCTGGTCCGCATGTCACTTTTGGTTTAAAATACATTTTGGCCCATCAAGTTTTTGTCGACTTTTCTTTGTTTTTGTTGCGTTTCCTGTGTGAGAAGACTATACGAGACATACAATAATACAGTCAAAGGTATTACATTTTTTGGATCAAATAAAGGCATGTCAATACACCCATACATGTCTAGCTCTTGATGTGATTCTCACTTTCCAGTGTGGCCCTTTTCTTGAATTGAGTTTGACACTCCTGGTTTAAATTGTGAGATGTGTGCTGCTCGGTGGCTTCCCAGTATAGTGGCTCGAATTTCAAGTTTGACTACAAACAGGATGTGGTCTGTTAGTGAACCGCTGCAGCAAGCCAGCTCTCGTTCTCTGGTCTGGGAACAGTCAGGGTGGGGTTTCCCAGATGCACATACACATACACACACTCACATTTGACAATCAAACATAAATTGTGCTTCTGTTGCTTACACTTAGCGATGATTTTAATACACTGAGGTACATTCTTTCACATGATTTATATAATTTTTACTTTTTTTCTACTACTAGGTCTAGAAAACACTTTAATTCATGATGATTTTTATAAATACCAGACAGCACTATTACTTTCTGTTGCAAACCCAAATAATATATAAAATAGACCTGGTGTCTTCACCATTTTTCAAGCCAAGGACCCCTTACCTGAAAGGGAGATGGAACTCTGACTCCCTGCTATTTATAGTATCAATGAATTTGCATATTAAACTGGGTCTACATGTAGGGCGGCCTAACACCTTGATACATACCCGTTTTGTGCATAGCATAATAAGCTATTACAATATCCTAATGCCTGTTTTCATGGTTTTACAAATCATGTTTTAATCTTAAACATGCATGTGTAACGGTGACTCCTTAGGATTAACTTTATCTGTGGACGGCTACCATAGAGACTACCTTCCCTAGAGGCCAGTAAGCAGTGGGGATTTATACTTGCTAATGATATACTGGACTCATGTTAATACTTTTAATTTTGGAAAAACTTTAAAATAATTCAGAGCCCCCCTCACCCCCCCCCCCCCCGCATTGCAACCACCATGCCAGAATGGAATGTACAGCTCCATTAAGAGCATATTAAGTGCACAGATGCGGTATGAAGTATGTGTGCGCCTCAAAATTGAATTAGGTAATGCAACAGACTACAACAGACAAACAAAAAGACATGTATTGGTACAGTAGTTTTTCCCAGAAGCCTTCCAAGGGACTTTCCCTGAGTGTGTCAAACATTCTTCCTGCCCTCTCTTTGGTCACATCTAATTGTGAGGTGGATGATGGAGTCATACTTCTGACTACTTCATCTGATGGGTCAAATCCCTCGACCTCAGCAACAACACGTCCACTGACACTTCTGACCACCTCATTGGCCCTGCCTCCACCTACAACTGTAATAGAACCGATTGATGTAGAACTGGTGTCAGACATTGCGGAAGACAAGGTTATCTGCACTACACAAAACACACATCTACAGTCATAAGTCACATAACACATTATCATATGCAATATGACATTGTATTTCTCTTACTTTGTAGACTGTTGGTGATTGCATCCAGGAGGAGGGCCTCTTTTATGTTGCTGGCTGGGTAGTCCGGATCCTTCAGCATGAGGAAACAGTGAGGGCATGCCCTCATTGTGAAGTCCTGCTGTTGGGTCCAACACATCATGACCACAGCTACGCTGCAAGCAAAGAGCACCCTTTCCTGGCGGCCAAAAACTATACACCGGCCGCCAACCCAATGAGGCCGTCAGAGGAGTTATTTGCATGCATCCAGCTGTTGGAGGAATTCAAGAGGAACATTGACACCTTCTCGCCTCACACCAACATTACCAACAATTTGGAGATGACTCTAGGGAGGCTGGGGGCTTTCAACAGGCTCCTCAGCAGGTGATGGTCTGTAGATTTATTTGACACTTGCTATTAAAATATTTTGCACTTATAATACATTTGTAATATCATTCAACCCCTGTGTGCAGTCTCTTCTTTATCCACACTTTCACTCACTAATCTTCAGTAGCTGGATTCGCCCGCCATCATGTATTGCCAAGGTACATAGCTGATAGCCAGCCGATAGCATCTATGTTGCCGAGCGTACCTGACCCCAATGACCATTAAAACTGTCTGTCTGTCTGTCTGTCTATCTATCTATCTATCTATCTATCTATCTATCTATCTATCTATCTATCTATCTATCTATCGAGAGAGAGAGAGAGAGAGAGAGAGAGAGAGAGAGAGAGAGAGAGAGAGAGAGAGGTGAGTGAATATTGCGGCGTGGCCTTTAAAACATTAGAAAACCAAAACTCTTTCTAGGACGTGTATTGTGTTGTCGATGCCTCGAGAGAAAAAAGGAAGTGACTCAGAGCTTGCCGTAAAGCAGTATCTCTGGCCGTACGATGTGTATGACGTCATTTACATTTTAAAAGGCTTTTAAGAACAAAAAAAGTGACTTTAAAAAAATCTAACACCCAGCAGTGTGTATTTTCTTTGCCTCCCCTTTCGAATGCAACATTCAAATTACTAGACAAAAAATATCCTGAAAAAAGTGGATTTTGATGTGTATAGCTCCATAGACCTCCATTCATTCTTCACTCGCGCATGAGCGCCCTCATAAGGAACCACTGTGGAACTGCAACCAGTTCAGAAGCCGGAAGTTACCCGAGAGTGGAAGTTCTCGCCTTATTAGACATTCTCTGGGAATACATTAGGAGAGACAGCGTAATCAACAAAGGCGGGAAAACACAGAAAGTAAAACTGGACATGACAAGACAGAAAACCAGACTATCAAAATAAAACTGGAAACAGAAATACACAATACACAGAACACAGTCAAGACAGGGTAAACAGAAACCTACACAATGAACTGGGAGATAAGTAAACCGAAATATACAAAACAAGATACATACAGAAATCTACAAACCAGGCAACAGAAATATACAAACAGGTAACAAAAATTTTCCAAACCACAACAGAGCCCCCCCCTCAAGGGGCGGATTCCAGACGTCCAAAAAAAAACAGAAAGCAACCCAGGGAGGGCAAGAGAGAGGCACTTGGGGAGCATAGAGGGCCGAGAGGCTTGGGGGAAACAGAGGGCCACACAGGACAATCCTCTCATAAGTAATGTAGTGCTATAGCTCCCTCTTGTCCTCACTAATACAATTGTTAACAATGCAGTTTGCCACATATTCATCATTATAATTTAAATGAATATAAGTTCAAATGTTCCCTTTTCTTTGTTTCTCTCAGAATGAAGTGAAACTGGTTCAGTAACAACATATTTATTGAAGAAGCTCAGCGAAAGCTTCAACAGACTGATGATCCAGTGAAGAATCTCTGAGGATACTGGGAGGATTTAACAAGGCAGAGATTTCAATAAAGCAAATTATTGATTCAAAGGTATGTCTTATTTTAAACCTAAATGGAGCAAATGGTTACCACATGGCCCAATATCATCTAAAATGATTTGCCTATTAAAAGTATTCACCCCCCGGAAAGCTTTTATGTTTTATTGTTTTACAACATTGAAAAAGACAATTGAATGCCAAAGTTTAAACAGATATCAGCAAAGTGACTGGAATGAATTACAAATCTAAAGTACATGTTTGCATAAGTATTAACCCACTTCAATAGGACACAGCTAAAGAGTTCCCCCATTTTATTTTGAGGTACATACAGTAGTTCATAAGTTAAATGCATTCTTCTAATTTATTTATACATATAAAGTACACATATAATGCCAACTGCATTGGAAAAATTATAGTCAAGTTTTATTATACAATATAATTCACAGTGTATACTTCTTTATCATCATTCATGTAACAACCAGACTAACAACAAGACGTCTCAAGATTCTCAGCCATTAAGGTCAAGCTTTACCCAGAAGAGTTAAGTCAAGGGGCAACTGAACTTGCTTTAGATTCCTCCAGACGTTAAAGCCTGTAAACACCCACACAGATGATTCCAGTTTTTCTGGTTGATTAGACCTCTGCTCAGCTTAAAGTGGGCCAGAGCTTAGATGGTTATTTATTAGGTCACAAATCTTTTCTACCAATAAGAATGGTAAAGCTGTCATTTGTCCTGCCCTAACTGGTGGAACAAAGCTAACAAGAGACTCAGGAAGATGTCAATCAATCAGTCTAGACTAGGGTTGGGTACCGAAACGCGGTGCCAATAGGGCACCGGTTCCGACGTAAACGGTAGTAACGAGACCGAATAAGAACGAAAATTTCAGTGCCAAATTTCGGTGCCGGACTCTTTCTTCTTTTTTTTTTTTTTTTTTTTTTTTTCCCCCAGAAGGTACTACACGGGACGCTATGTTACCGTTAGCTAGTAGCTGGATTAAACACAGTGGTTAAAATGCTGACAGCTTACGTCAAGCAGTGTAAAGTGTGACTGTATTTCCCCGTAGAGGATTCCAACACCGGGACGTAACAGTCTGACTGCAGTTGCCGTTGTAGGAAAAACAACAAGGACGGTGCGTTTACTTGAAACTTGCCAGCCTTGTGGTGCATTTTAAGTTATTGTAAAATACTCTTTTTCCATCTGGTGTGCTAACATTTGCTAATCAGCAGTAAACACAAAGTACAGCGGAGGCTGATGGGAATGTCAATATTTTTGCAGGTATTTCGTCATAAAGCAAAGTAATGGAGAAATAAAAATTGTAACCTGATGATGGTGCTAGATAAAAAGTCATCAAAGTTGTTATAACTCGTTCTCTGGGATCATGAATGTCCGTAACAAATTTCATGGCAATCCATACAATAGTTGTCGACATTCTTCAATGAAAACCAACAACGTCTACCTCATGGTGGCTCTACGTGAGGGGTGAAGGGATCACCTAAGTCAGTAGGATTTAGCGACAAGGGACCTAGAATGTTTGTTACGAATTTCATAGCAATCCACCCACTAGTTGTTGAGCTATTTCAGTATAGACCTGAGTGCTGGACATACAGACATTTCCATTCCTAGACATTGCTAAAACTATGCTTAAAAAAAAAACCATTGAATTGTGTAAACGCATACACATAATAAAAATTACGTGTTTCACTAAATCTATGTTAAATTTCTGTTTTCTGGCTACCCTACTTATAACTTACCATACAGGCATTGCATGCAAAAGCTATCTGGAAGATGACTGTGGTAACAATAAGTAAGTGGAGACACAGGACATAGGACTGTCTGGATCTTCTTCTGTCTGGTTTGTAGTGAAGGTTTCTGTGTGATCATGAGGCTGGTATCCATCGGAGCTTCTCTCTAAAGATGTTCCCTCCTGAAGCTCAGGATATAAGTTGGACTGCTGATTCCCAGGCTGGATTATCAGGTTGTATGACGCATTAGGAAATTCCCTTCTAAATGGAGAAGATGGTAACCCTGACTGAGATGGGATGGCCATAGATGGTAAAGTGAGGAGTGGTGGGGTGCACTTTTTCAGGGGCTGGTTGTAGTAACCTTTTGGAGTTTGTGAAAAAACAAATGGCATGTTCTCTTTGCTGACCAAACCATTTATTGGTGCTCCTGAACTACAATACAGTTCCGGAACATCCATGATATCTGCTTCACTATAGTGACACTGATCCACCTGAAAATGACGACATCCATGTTCACCCTGGAAAAACAAACAAAATATTCTCACATTAATTTCAAGATGGGTGGTAGTTGGGTGTGCAAAAATGCCGATAACCTCTGACCCAACAATAGTTTAGCATGTACTTGATCATAAACCAAAGTAAAAGTTTTGACATGATGACGGCGCTAAAGGAAAAGTTAAGTGATCACCAAAATTGTTACAATCCATTCTGAGGGGGACAAACCACAAATGTGAACCTCATGACAGCCTCATGGCAGCTGGTTTAGTTTTAGACAGAAAATGCTTAGCTTGTTAGCCTAGATTAGTTTTGCTAGTTTTAGTTGATGACAATCAAACATAGTCCAGTGTTAGGTGACAAAAAGTCATTACATTATAGTTAGATTTTTCTCAATACTTTTAGTCAAAATGTTTTCTCTGAATTTTGCCACTTTTGTTTTTTAGTCTTATTCCTGTGTCAAATGTTTTATCAGTTAATCTAGTCTCAGCATAATGATAATTTTGTAATTTTAGTCCGATCTATCTTATTATATGACGAAAAACAGATATCCTGACTTTAAGTCTCTAATATCCAAAAACGCTGGATCCCACTCACAATGCCACTCAATGGAAACTGTCATTAGACCACGCCTGCCTTTTAAATGTCCCAATCTTCCAAACTTCACATCTTTAGTTTCTTATACAGGCTTGGTCAAACAATTTGAAGTCTTAAACCTGCTTCGAGCTAATGCTGATGCCATCACTATGACATCAACAGGCTTGTTTTCTCAGACTTTAGAAAGCCCCCTGCAGAGCCACATAAGACAACAGTTTTCTGAGTTTGATCAATACTCCTCATGACAAGTAATCTGGGTAGCACTTTACATTACACCACGGTAATAATACGGTAATAGTGGGGTAACAGTGTGATAATAAAGAGGTAATATATAGGTAATAACATGTAATTACTGTAATAAGTAATAACTGGGTAATACATCGCAGTAATAAGATGTAATACTGGGGTAATAAGGTGATAAGATTGTAACACATGTAATAACATGCAATTACCAATGTAATAACTAGGAAAGGGTTTGATGATAACCATATGTATATCTGGGTAATGATAATATAGTTATATTAATATTGTAATAACATGATAAAAATGGGGTAATATATGTTGATGTTTTCACAGTATTATAGACTACTATCAGCGTAATACCTTCCAAATTAGATAAAACTTCTTTGAATTTAAATATAATATAAATATAATGCTGAAATTCATCCACCCTTTATTTTCCAAATATTTCCCTTTTATTTCAAGGTAATACTTTACAAATTATATGTTTAATCTTGTGACTTCTTACCTGGAAACACAATTGGTAGTTTCTGTGTAACAACCATGAATCAGTGCTGCAAAATGCAAAACAGTTTCTATTTTATTACATGATAATATTACAATAACAGAGGTGCAGAGATTACTTGGAAATGCTTCTTGTAGTTTCCAGGTAATCTCAGCACCTCTGTTATTCTAATTTTACCATGAAATGTGTATTGTCTTGCATGCATGTAACCTTGTGCAATCTGACCAGCAGCTCAATACCTTCCACAATCAAGCACTGGAGACTGGGATCATCATAACTCTGTTTATTTGTAAGTAAGTAAGTGGTTTGCCACTATTATCTTGGGTTGTGCTACATGTAAGTATATTTTAGTTTATTTAGATAAACAATATAGGTTATACTATGTACACTGTATAGGTTATACTACGTACACTGTATAACAATACATTACATATTTCCTTTATTTCAGCTTACATGTTAGCTACTGTATGTATTACTGCATTACAGTGACGTGTAGTTATATTTACAAATATCATTATATAATGTTTGTGACTCATCAATATGTAAGTAACTGGTCATTGTGTTCGGTTTCACCCTTTCTAAGTCAAATAAACAGAGTTATGACGATCCCAGTCTCCAGTGCTTGATGGTGGAAGGTGTTTAGCTGCTGGTCAGATTGCATAGGGTTACATGCATGCAGTATAACACACATGTCATTTGTAATATTAGAATAACAAAAGTGCAGAGATGACCTGGAAACTACCAGAAGCATTTCCAGGTAATCTCTGCACCTATGTTATTCTAATATTACCATGTAATAAAATAGAAACAGGTAGTTTTGCATTTTGCACCACTGATTCATGGTTGTTACACAGAAACTACCAGAAACATTTCCAGGTGATCTCTGCACCTTTGGATTATTTGTTTAATATTACATGTAATAAAATAGAAACAGTCAATTTTGCATTTTGCACCACTGATTCATGGTTGTTACACAGCAACTACCAGAAACATTTCCAGGTAATCTCTACACCTCTGTTATTCTAATATTATCATGTAATAAAAAAGAAACTGGCAGTTTTGCATTTTGCACAACACTGATTCATGGTTGTTACACAGAAACTACCAGAAGCATTTCCAGGTAATCTCTATACCTCTGTTATTCTAATATTACCATGGAATGAAATAGAAACAGGTCGTGTTGCATTTTGCACCACTGATTCATGGTTGTTACACAGAAACTACTAGACGTGTTTCCAGGTAAGAAGTCACAAGATTAAACATATAATTTGTAAAGCATTGCCTTGAAACAAAATGGAAATATTTGGAACATAAAGGGTGGATGAATTTCAGCATTATAAAATGGTAATTACCAAGTTTTATCTAATTTGGAAGGTATTACGCTGATAGTAGCCTATAATACTGTGAAAACATCAACATATATTACCCCATTATTATCATGTTATTACAATATCATATAACTATATTACCATTACCTAGATATACATATGGTTATCATCGAACCCTTTCCTAGTTATTTCATTGATAATTGCATGTTATTACATCTGTTACCTTCTTATCACCTTTTGTATTCCAGTATTACATCTTATTACTGTGATGTATTACACAATTATTACAATGGTAATTACATGTTATTACCTCTTATCACACTGTTACACCCCCCCCCCCCCCCCCCTCTCCGGGAACCATCACCTTATCGTGGTGGAGAGGTTTGTGTGTCCCTATGAACTTGAGGGCTGTGTTGTCTGGAGCCTTGTGCTCCTGGTAGGGTCTCCCAAGGCAAAGTGGTCTCAGGTGAGGGGCCAGACAAAGAATGGTTCAAAAACCCTATGAGAGATCGAGGAAGGGATGGAGTGACCCTGCCCGGAGGAAGCCCGGGGCCCCCGTCTGGAGCCAGGCCCAGACGGAGGGCTCGTTGGCGAGCGTCTGGTGGCCGGGTTTGCCACGGAGCCCGGTCGGGCACAGCCCGAAAAAGCTACGTGGCATCCATCTCTCCAGCCCATGGGCCCACCACCTGTGGGAGGAACCGCTGGGGTCGGGTGCATTGCCACATGGGTGGCAGTGAAGGTCAGGGGCCTCGACGGACCAGACCCGGGCAGCAGACGCTGGCTCTGGGGACGTGGAATGTCACCTCTCTGTGGGGGAAGGAACCGGAACTGGTGCGGGAGGTGGAGCGCTACCGGTTAGATATGGTGGGGCTTACCTCTACGCACAGTCTCGGTTCTGGAACCGTACTCTTGGATAGGGGTTGGACTCTTTTCTTCTCCGGAGTTGCCCAGGGTGTGAGGCGCCGGGCGGGTGTGGGGATACTCACAAGCCCCCGGTT
This sequence comes from Zingel zingel, assembly GCA_023566125.1. Taxonomy (NCBI): domain Eukaryota; kingdom Metazoa; phylum Chordata; class Actinopteri; order Perciformes; family Percidae; genus Zingel; species Zingel zingel. The sequence continues at coordinate 2,087,590 of CM042329.1, read as the reverse complement.
GAGCGCCGCTATGTTGGAGTTTACCCCGGTGGACGAGAGGGTCGCCTCCCTACGCCTGCGGCTGGTGGGGGGGAAAACTCTGACTCTTGTTTGTGCATATGCACCAAACAAGAGTTCGGAGTATTCGGCCTTCTTGGAGACCTTGAATGGAGTCCTGTATGGGGCTCCAGTGGGAGACTCCATCGTTCTGCTGGGGGACTTCAACGCGCACGTGGGCAATGATGGAGACACATGGAGAGGCGTGATTGGGAGGAACGGCCTCCCTGATCTAAACCAGAGTGGTTGTTTGTTGTTGGACTTCTGTGCTAGTCATGGATTGTCTATAACGAACACCATGTTCGAACATAGGGATGCTCATAAGTGTACCTGGTACCAGAGCACCCTAGGCCAAAGGTCAATGATCGATTTTATAATCGTTTCATCTGATCTGAGGCCGTATGTTTTGGACACTCGGGTGAAGAGAGGGGCGGAGCTGTCAACCGATCACCATCTGGTGGTGAGTTGGGTCAGAGGGTGGGGGAAGACTCTGGACAGACCTGGTAAGCCCAAACGGGTAGTGCGGGTAAATTGGGAACGTCTGGAGGAGGCCCCTGTCCGACAGACTTTCAACTCACACCTCCGGCGGAGCTTTTCGTGCATCCCTGTAGAGGCTGGGGGCATTGAACCCGAGTGGACAATGTTTAAAGTTTCCATTGCTGAAGCTGCGGCGAAGAGCTGTGGTCTTAGGGTCTTGGGTGCCTCAAGGGGCGGTAACCCACGAACACTGTGGTGGACACCGGTGGTCAGGGAAGCCGTCCGACTGAAGAAGGAGTCTTTCCGGGATATGTTATCCCGGAGGGCTCCGGAGGCAGTTGCAAGGTACCGAAGGGCCCGAAGGGCTGCAGCCTCTGCCGTGAAAGAGGCAAAGCAGCGGGTGTGGGAGAAGTTCGGAGAAGACATGGAGAAGGACTTTCGGTCGGCACCAAGGTGCTTCTGGAAAACCGTTCGCCACCTCAGGAGGGGGAAGCGGGGAACCATCCAAGCTGTGTACAGTAAGGATGGGACGCTGTTGACCTCAACTGAGGAGGTAATAGGGCGGTGGAAGGAGCACTTTGAGGAACTCCTAAATCCGACTAATACGCCCTCTATGGTAGAGGCAGAGCTGGAGGATGATGGGGGATTGTCGTCAATTTCCCTGGTGGAAGTTGCTGAGGTGGTTAAACAACTCCACAGTGGCAAAGCTCCAGGGATTGATGAGATCCGTCCGGAAATGCTTAAAGCTCTGGGTGTGGAGGGGTTGTCTTGGTTGACACGCCTCTTCAACATTGTGTGGAAGTCTGGGACGGTGCCTAAGGAGTGGCAGACCGGGGTGGTGGTTCCCCTTTTCAAAAAGGGGGACCAGAGGGTGTGTGCCAATTACAGGGGTATCACACTTCTCAGCCTCCCCGGTAAAGTCTACTCCAAGGTGCTGGAAAGGAGGGTTCGGTCGATAGTCGAACCTCAGGTTGAAGAGGAACAATGCGGATTCCGTCCTGGTCGTGGAACAACGGACCAGCTCTTTACTCTCGCAAGGATCCTGGAGGGAGCCTGGGAGTATGCCCAACCGGTCTACATGTGCTTTGTGGATCTGGAGAAGGCGAATGACCGGGTACCCCGGGAGATACTGTGGGAGGTGCTGGGGGAGTATGGGGTGAGGGGGTCCCTTCTCAGGGCCATCCAATCTCTGTACGACCAAAGCGAGAGCTGTGTCCGGGTTCTCGGCAGTAAGTCGGACTCGTTTCAAGTGAAAGTTGGCCTCCGCCAGGGCTGCGCTTTGTCACCAATTCTGTTCGTAGTATTTATGGACAGGATATCGAGGCGTAGTCGGGGTGGAGGGGGGTTGCAGTTCGGTGGGCTGGGGATCTCATTGCTGCTTTTTGCAGATGATGTAGTCCTGATGGCATCATCGGCCTGTGACCTTCAGCACTCACTGGATCGGTTCGCAGCCGAGTGTGAAGCGGCTGGGATGAGGATCAGCACCTCTAAATCGGAGGCCATGGTTCTCAGCAGGAAACCGATGGAGTGCCTTCTCCAGGTAGGGAATGAGTCCTTACCCCAAGTGAAGGAGTTCAAGTACCTTGGGGTCTTGTTCGCGTGTGAGGGGACAATGGAGCGGGAGATTGGCCGGAGAATCGGCGCAGCGGGTGCGGTATTGCATTCAATTTATCGCACCGTTGTGACGAAAAGAGAGCTGAGCCAGAAGGCAAAGCTCTCAATCTACCGGTCAGTTTTCCTTCCTACCCTCACCTATGGTCATGAAGGCTGGGTCATGACCGAAAGACCAAGATCCAGGGTACAAGCGGCCGAAATGGGTTTCCTCAGGAGGGTGGCTGGCGTCTCCCTTAGAGATAGGGTGAGAAGCTCAGTCATCCGTGAGGAGCTCAGAGTAGAGCCGCTGCTCCTTTGCATTGAAAGGAGCCAGTTGAGGTGGTTCGGGCATCTGGTAAGGATGCCCCCTGGGCGCCTCCCTAGGGAGGTGTTCCAGGCACGTCCAGCTGGGAGGAGGCCTCGGGGAAGACCCAGGACTAGGTGGAGGGATTATATCTCTAACCTGGCCTGGGAACGCCTCGGGATCCCCCAGTCGGAGCTGGTTAATGTGGCTCGGGAAAGGGAAGTTTGGGGCCCCCTGCTGGAGCTGCTACCCCCGCGACCCGATACCGGATAAGCGGACGAAGATGGATGGATGGATGGACACTGTTACCCCACTATTACCTTCTTATTACCGTGGTGTAATGTAAAGTGCTACCGTAATCTGATATATTAATATGTAAAATTAGTGGAGTGCCCCTTTAAGACATGGTTGTGAGGACCTACCGTTGATGTCAACACTGGCTTTGGGATTGGAGGATAGACCGTCTCTTTGATACTGTTGGATGTAAGAATGCATGGAAATAAGTCACACAGGTATGGCAACACAACAAATAGAACCATCAGAGTACCATTAGAGACAACAATTGAGCTAATTGCACAGAAAATGAATGCGTTGACTTGCTTACCATGTCCGGTGTCTGTAGCAAACAATAGTGATGAGGGAAAGGAGACCAAAAACAGTGGCCAGGGAAATGAAGACTGTCTTGATTAAGTTATCAGCTGTTAAGTTAACCCAAATGAGAAACAGAAGTTGATCAGATAAAGTAATAAATTCAAGATTTGATTGTGTTTCCATAAGACAATTGATTTGTACACAAGTAAAAAAAAAAATTCTGAAATGGAAAAAAAGCAATATACTCAGTGAATTCAAGGTGGCAGTGATGGATGTAGCACCACATTCTCCAACTGCTGTCCGTGCCTTTACTGTGAATATGTAGGAACCGATTTTAAGGTTTCTTGCTGTCAGGCTAGTGGCCTCAGGATTGTCTAAACCAAACACAAGAGATTGTCATTAGTAATAGACATCCTGAAGAACCATCAATGTCACAATTTAACACTATAGAGTGCTTTCCAATTAGTAAAGTCAGAAGGTCTGCATTACATATAAACTTAACGCTTCAGGTCCCCCTATTTAACATTTACTACATAAGCAGCTATAACAACCGGCAACTTCCACGCCTGAAAAGTGAAGTCATTGCAGAAGTGCCTTTAACCTGCATTCTATCTCATTTCCAGCAGGGGGCGACTCCACTGGCTTCAAAAAGAAGTCTATTTCTATAGAAGTCTATGGAGAAAAAAACCCACTTCCGCCTTGATTTAATACCTCAATAAACATTTTATGAACCAGTTTACGGTCTCAATTACAAGTCTTCTTCAATGAGGCATGATGCTCATTTTGTAAATTATGGTCCCATTTATTTAAAAATAGACGATAAAGCAGGCGATGCTTTAGGACCTGTTAATCAGGACAGAGCCTTAGCAATGCTAATCATGCTAACATTGTGGACATTAAAATAGACTTCAACTTGTTTTTGGGTGTTGTCCGTGGTTTCATCTTAAACTTTGACCCTCTCGCTGTGTTTTCACTTCAGCAAACTTAATTGGAAAACATTGGTCGCCTAGAAATGTCTTATTCAGTATTCTGCCATCCAAGCAAGCTAGCTAGCATTAGCTGCTAACTTAAAAGAAAGCCTGCCGATTTTCAACCAGCTCTGCATGCTACATGCTGACAAGCAGCACCAGTACCCACATAGGTCTGCGTTTACCCGCCAGTAAAATGTTACCTATTTATCTTAGTGCAGCGCCATTGAAACCATACACAACAGTGCCGTAGACGCCAAATATGGTCACTCCGGCTCTAAAAAATACTAAGATGTGGACGGCCAAATGTAAATTTGTGGCTTCAAAACGGTAGTCCACAAACCAATGGGTGACATCACCGATGCTGCGTCCATTATGTTTACAGTCTATGAGCTATAAAGACATTTTAAGTATTTAATAATAGACAGATTTGTCAACTTCTAATACTGTGTTTTACTTTGTCATTCGATATCCGTTTTTACAACATAAATAAATAAATAATAAACACTTACATCTGCTTACAACTATATTACAGTGTGTTATTAGAAACCATCTATTACATGTTTATATACTGCTTGTAAATGCTAAATAGGGGGAAATTAAGTTTAGTGTTGCCACAATACTAAGGTAATTGATATGAAGGTTTGTAAAGGTGTATCCTGACTTGCAAATGTATACTTATATTTGTAAATGTGTATACAGATTGAGAATGCATAATAGGTCCTGTATGTAACCCTGGTTCTCTGTGGACTTTCATCAGAAAATAACAGGGTGTCACAATACCTGTGCTGAAGTTGATGACTTTCTCGTTGTAGTCCAAACAATACAGGACATAGCCTTGGATAAAAGCAGTCTGCTCTCTTAGAGATATAGGCTCCCAGGATACCTCGTAATCCCAATCCTGCTGTTGCCCCTTGAATGATTTAAACAGGCCGTCTTGTATTTCTGTCAATAGAAAGTACTATTGTTGTAATAGTCACTCATATAGACATATCTATATACTTATATATAATTCATACCTTGCACTCTGTATATACTGTAGCATGTTATGTATTCATACTGTAGCAATTTTAGTAGTGCACAAGCGCCAACAGCGGCGAAGGCCGTATCGAAACTCTTTTTCTGCAAATGAATCGCCTTTTTGGGGGGCTGATCATACTCAAAAACTCACCAAAATTGGCAGTCGCATCAAGCCTGGTGAAAATGTACATATTTTAAGGGTTTCGGGAATAGGCACACAAAAATGGCTCTCTAGCGCCTCCTACAAAATTAAAAGAATTGAACCCCTGCAGTACGTTTAACGTAGACTAATGAAATGTGGTACATATATGTAGTATGGCCAGACGTACAAAAAAGCTAATTGGAGCCATACCCTTAACGCAACGGAAGTCTGCCATTTTTAATTGAAAGTTGGAAATGAGTGTGTTTTTGGCCATTTCCACATGTCGTACTTTAACGAACTCCTCCTACAGATCTCATCCGATCGACTTTAAATTTGGTCTGTGCCATCTTAAGACGTTAAAGATAAAAGGTCATTAAAAGAAAAACCTTTCGTCATAGGCCATGGCCGTGGCGGGGCGGCCATTTTGTGCGTTTCGCCATTGAAACAGGAAGTGGGTGTAACTTGAGTGTACAGACCAATATTGACTTTTGGTCATAGTGCCCCCTGCTGGCAACAGAAAACCAGCCTTAAATGACAAACATCATCCAATTTACATTAAACTTATAATGTGTGGTCTACTTGTGATACTGAGCCACCCCCTATACTTTAACCATGCCCATGTACTCAGGCCACGCCCCCCTTTATGGCTTTTGAACCGTTTAAGGTACAGTCTTGTGTGAGGTGTCATTGAACTCAGCAGAGAGTTCATTTTTGATTGGTGATGGTTTGAGCCACTCCCTATGCTTTAGCCGTGCCCCTTTTTATAACTAATGACCCGTTTGATGTAAACTATTGTGTGAGGTATCATTGAACTCAGCAGAGTTCTGTTTTCACTGGTCATGGTTTGGCCCGCCTCCTATGCTTTAGCCACGCCCCCTTTCACAGCTAATGAACTGTATGATGTCTTGTGTGAGGTATCATTGAACTCAGCAGGGAGTTCCCTTTTCATTGGTGATGATTTGCAGTGTCTGAGTCCCACGCAAATGCGCGGTCACAAGGAGCGGCGTCCGCCAGTAATCCCAAGGTGCAAGGAGGTGCGAGGGCCCGTCCAATGCTGCTTGCGGCTTTAATTTAATTTTTTATTTAATCACTACTTAAACACTTCTGGTTAGACACTAACTACATTTCGTTGCTCTGTATTTGTGACATGTGCAATGACAATAAAGTTGAATCTAATCTAAAAAAGCGTAACATAGGTGAAACATTATTGGACAAAGTGCTTTTTTATTGCACAGATATATATATATATATATATATATATATATATATATATATATATATATATATATATATATATATATATATATATATATATATATTAAGCTAAAAGTACTCCACAGAAATATCAAACATTTCAAATCTTACTTTTCTCTCCGACATAGCCCTCACTTCTTTGTAGTAGCACTGGAGCTTTCTGGGTGCAGGCATATACTGACAAAGTGTATCTCAGTCCATCTTTTAGGTTTTCTAGAGTGGAGAAATAAAAGGATGTATTGTAACACAAATGTAATGTAACTGTTTTCTGGGCAAATGATAATACTTACTTGAAAATATACTGGCATTAGTCTGATTGGGAGGCACTTTCAGCCACTCCACAGTGCACTTTCCTAAGGTAGGACACCAGTCCACTATGTAGCCACAGCTGGCTGTTGGACTGGCAGACCAGGACAGGTTGAAGCTACCGTTGCTGCCAATGATCAAAGAAGTGTTCACTCTGGTTCTGTCTGAAAATAAAGACTTTGGAAGTTAGGATTGAAATAGACATATAGTTGCAATTAGGGTAGTGTAGTGGTTAGCACTGTCTCTTCACAGCATAAAGGAATAGAGTTTAAACCCAGTGGCTGACTTGCCCCCCCCCCCCCTTTGCATGTTTTCCCCATGTGAGTTTAACGCGTTAATTTTTATATATATATATATATATATTTTTTTTTTTAAATCGCATGCCGGCATTTATTAATTTATTTTACACTTCACTCGGCTTCGCGTCGTGCCTAACAGGCTACTATTTAGACCCTTTACCACACCGTTACTTATCATCAAGCTGCCACTTCCTTGTATCACATCCTGCTGCTGCAGGCTGCAGGCATGATGGAGAAAGACAGCAGCAACACAATTCTGAATGACGCTTTTTATTTTCCAAAACTCCTTCACGGCTCGTAGACAAGTTGAAAGCCATATGCACATTGTATAAAGCCAAATTAAAATATCACCGAAGCACGTCAAGCTGGAGCTACCACCTACGAGCTAATTAATGTGACTCAGGTTGATGCTACCCAACTAGCATGCTACCCACTCAGGCAAAGCAGGATTTTGGAGAGTGCTACTCGCCGACCTGTGGATGAAACCAAATCCCCAAAAATTACTACAGCTCTTGCAAAACGGGTGGCAACTAACTGCAGACCTGTCAGCATCGTAGAGGACTCGGGTCTTAAAGACGTACTACGGTTGGCATGTTATGACCCATCTCATTGCCGTCGAGGGGGACAGTAGTTTCACCAGACACAGCCTGTACTCCACGGAGAAAGCAGCCACACTGGAACTGCTGCAAGGTGCAAACGCTGTCTCATTAAACGGTGATCACTGGACATCAGTGAGTAATCAAAATGATTTAGGAGTTACTGCACACTATATTGACTCTGGTAAGGATAGGGATTTTTAGTTTTTTAGTTAGGTACTTGGAGGAATTGTGCAATGATGACAGATTCACACATTTTTATTTTGTTTACAATAAATAAATCAAACAAATACAAATCTTAAAGTCAACTTAAAGTCACTTTCTTTGCATTCATTTGATTCCCAGTCAAGATACACTGGTAAGAATTGCTTTCCATTGTTAATATGTACTTAAAAACAGTTCTGAAATGCAAAATAATAGAATTTTAATCATGTGATAAAATATGCAATTAATCGTAATTAACTATAGAAATTCAGCGATTAATCACGATTAAAAAAAAATGAATCGTTTGACAGCCCTACTTATTTCCTATTAATATGTTTAATGTTTATTGTATGCACCATCCACAAAGGCAAATTCAGTGTAAGTGCTACCTACTTGACAATATGTTATTTTCTGATTCTGATTCTCTACATGTGAGCCCTGTGATAGTCTGTACCCTGCCTCTCGCCCAATATTAGCTGTGATTATTAGCTCTATGGATGAGCTCTATCTCATCAAAAATCTCTCCTAAACCCACTGTCCAACAGCACACAGACACAGATAGAGACTAGCTGGTGAACACAATGGAGCATCAGCAGCTAAAGAGCCAGATACAGAGCAAATCAGAGCTAAAAGGAGATTAAATATTAGATTTACATTCGCTGGGTAGTCAGACACACAAATGATGCTTATAATGCTCTGCGCCTGTAGAGTTTGTAAAAAGGAACTGTTCAATAACAAATCGCCATTTTCAGAATGAGAAAAAAAAAATCAATTAATGTAGGTTTAAACCTGAATTCTGTTAGCTTCATACCTGGATTGGAGCTGGGGATGGTGATGGTTGATGGGGATGAACTGCCGTTTATATTCCTAGCTGTAACTGAGACGATATGCTCAACAGTAGTGTCCAGACTGAGGGCAAGACTGTAATTGTTGGGAGCCACTTTGGTCCTATTTCGTCGCTCTCTCTCTGTGGTCTTGGTCCATGTCACTTCATAGTCTTCGATGTGTCCATGACTCTGGTTGGCCAGTGGCATCTGCAGAGAAGTAACATCAGGACTTTAGCTTAACTGCCAAAGCACACGCATGGAGATCAGGCCCTCTCCAACACCACTTCTAATAAGGCACCCTTTATGAAGTTTATAATACGAGTAGCTCAGATCAAGCAATCTGATTGGTTCATAGCTGTGATATAATAACCACATACAATGTCTATAATTCAAATTCTTTTGCACAATAAGTATCACTCAGCAGAAAAAAAAGGTAAACTAACAAACTCATAGCTGGTGCCACGGAGGGAAGCTGTTTATCTGCACACTGCCATGGCAAAGAGCTGGTTTAAAGGTCCTATGACATGCTGCTTTTTGGATGCTTTTATATAGACCTTAGTGGTCCCCTAATACTGTATCTGAAGTCTCTTTCCCGAAATACAGCCTTGGTGCAGAATTACAGCCACTAGAGCCAGTCCCACAATGAGCTTTACTTAGGACGTACCATTTCTGTGTCTGTAGCTTTAAATGCTAATGAGGAGGAGAGAAGGGGGGCAAGGTGGGGGGTGGGGGTGTGGCCTTGACCAACTGCCACTTTGCTTGTTTTCAAGCCATGATGTCTCTCTTTCTCATGGGCGGGCCATATTCTCTGGGCGGGTAAAGCAGAGAAAGGGGAGGTAACCTTTCCCCTTATGTCATAAAGGGAAGATTCCAGATCAGCCCATCTTTCATTTTCTCAAAGGCAGAGCAGGATACCCAGGGCTCGGTTTACATCTATCGCCATTTCTAGCCACTGGGGGACCATAGGCAGGCTGGGGGAACTCACATTAATGTTAAAAAAACCTCATAAAATGAAATTTTCATGCCATGGGACCTTTAAAATCCCCCAAGTATCCCTTTAAGTGGATGCTATATTTACCTCCACTTTTTGTGCCGAAACAACGCCCCTTAGCTGTGATGTAATCACAACATACCAAGGCCTGTAGCGAGCTATTCTTTAAGTAACTAATAGCTTTATAATGGTTAATAAATCATTGACTAATGCTTTGAAGCAGAGATCTTCACAGGGGGTCTGGGTCCTCAGAGTTACTGCAGGGGGACCTCCAAATTATTGTTTATTGTTAGTTTTTTTCAAAAACTAAAATGTCTAGACAATTTGGGATAACATTTCCCACTGTTCCAAGAACCCAAATCACCAGCAGATCCACTTCAACATATGTCATAGGACATATTGGACTCCTCAGAAGAGATACGTCTCTAAAGTCATTCCCACTCCCTATTGCACGGTCTGTCAACCTGAACAAACTGGAACTTTCCTGCACATGGTCTGGGAGTGTGAACAGGTGAATGAGAACAACATCAATAATATCTGATGTGATATGATGTTGAATTCCTACTGACCCGATTTGTTTAATGATGACTCTAAATTACATCTGCTTGGGAGAAAATTTGGCTAGCCGGCTCAACTGCAACCAAGAAAATGATTGTAGTTGTTTGTAGTGTATGTTCTATGTTCAAAAATAATAAAAATTGATCATAACAAAAACTAAAACGTCTTAACATGAATCCAACATATTATAAGCAAATATAAATCAGCCTATTTGTGAAAGTAGTCACTAAGGCAGCCATCCACAGATAGTTAATTCCAAAGATTCACTGTGCCACATGTATGTTTAACATTAAAAGATGATTTATTAAAATCATGCCAACAATTTTTATTTTAATAGCTTAGTGTTCTATGCACTAAAAAGGTATGTTTAAAGGCCTTCGGCCACATACACTTTATTGTAGGCCCAGTTTAATATGCAACTTGATTTTATACAGCATACTGTATGTAGTAGAGGGGTCCCTGATCTGTCTCTTTCAGTTAAGCAGTCCTTGGCTTAAAAAACGTTGAAGACCCCTGCTTTACAGATTAGTTTTAAGCCATTCATTGGAATAACCTTTGCTGCCATGGTGTGAAAGGGTTAGTTGCTGATAAGCAACATCAAAAGTCAGTGAGTCTTCTGAAAATAAAAAAATGTGAATGTGTTAATAGTGACATTTTTACAACAATCCATTCAGTCTTGAATTGTGAATATCAATATGTTGTTAATAAATAGATTTTGGTTCCACTACGCTGCAGCACTTTTCCAGAAGGTCAAATTAGCGTGGTCCTCCTGATGAACTGAAGAGCTAAAAAGCGTCCTGCTGGAGGAGTGTAAGCACAGAGCCAGAGAGTTTTCACATCCTGGCAACCCAAAATGTTTTCTCATTAACGGATTAGTCAATGTTTTACTACCAACCAACCAAGTAAAGCAATTAATCACTACTGATAAAGCCTTTCTGAAGAGCAGTTTATTAGAAAGTGGTGGCCACTCATCTGACCTACCTTCCAGATGGTTAGAATTTGGTTGTCCATTACCTGCATCCACACATCAAGAGCATCTGGAACTATAGGACAAAGAGACAATCAGTGCCTAGAAAAAAATGTAAACAGTATCTGTTCAATTGTCATTACTGACTAAAAGTTTTTACTTTTTTGTTTCTTACCATCACCCTTTGTTTGGAAGTTGACATTTGTGCTCCAGGTGCTCCATTTCCAGAAATGTTGTGCTGTTCTGCATCGTATTCCCACATTATATGTCCAATTTGGTATCAGGTCATTCAAAACTGCAAAGTTAAGACCAACTCCAAAGTGTTCACTCTGGGAACACAATTACAAGTACAAGTAGGATGATGTTAGTATAGTTCAGAAAAGGATCCAGCTTTAAAAGTCTTGCTAATAATGTCTCTCCTGAGTTTTTTTTTTTTTTGTCAACTCACTATGGGGTTTTCACCGTGGTTATTAATGTTCACTTGGCATATCAAACTGAGATTATAGTACTGTTGCACCGTCCACTTCCACTCCAGGCTGACATTTCTGGCATTCACACTCGAAGCTGTCACTCCCTCTGGAGGGAACATGTGCACTGAAACAAAAGACAAACAACAATCAGCTGATTTTAATGATGAAAAAGTGATGTCAATCACTAAATAAGCATTTTGCCACACAGACATGCTAATGTTCTAAAAAGGTATACCTCTTTTAGTCAGGTCTGCAGTGTCCGAGAGCTTCACCTCACCCAAAGGATTACTTGCTGTTAACGTCCAGTTTCTCTCGCGAGCATCGATTCGCACTTTTTGAGAGCATCTCGTCTCAGGCGACTCTGCACAGATTGACGGACTGAAATACAAATGCCAAGAGAGTCTTTTGATTGATACATAATAAAAAGCTCAAAGGGAAAATTTGCCACCTTTTATGTGGATGTCCGATCAGTTATGATGATAAATGTAGTTGATTGAAGCAATACATTTCTCAGTGCATGCTGTATTGATGGAGAAAGCTGCAGTTTGTAGCTGCAAAATATGTTGTTCTTCCTACATCCAGCACTGACATTTAACATGACAGTAGACCTTACTCCACAGCCTGTTGTCTGTATAAATTCTAGGATAGGAGGAAAATATGCTCTAGGTTGATTCCATTTTTTAAACCAATCACAATCGTCTTTGGCTACCTTAAGTTCCAGTTGCAGAAAAGATGGCTCTGCAAAATATTCTTGCAAATAACTTTTTAGGTTTAGGTGAAACATTTAGACCCCGCAAAAGAAATCACCACATACAATATTAAATGAAGTAAACTGTTCACACAATACAGTAACATGAGCTATTTAAATTAGCTGTATACATGGTTAAAGCTATGGTGCATTGTTTCTGTTGTTCCCCCATGAGGAATTCTAAGTAACGGCAACAACACTGTCAGCGCATCCACATGATACAAGCCTTCTGTGATTGCGCCCCCAACCCTCCTCCACACAGTAGGATACGGACACGATGGATTCTTCAAAAGAGGTAATTATCTGGTAAAGATGGACGCTGTGTTGTCATTTCTCAGCGGTGACGTAAAACACATCAATTGAGCTTCTGAGCACGAGTGTCACCGGACTGCTCCATTTAGTAAAGATAGCCATACTGAGAAATACAGAGAGTGTTTCGTGGAGCTTATGAGCTTAATTAGCTTTTAATTAACTTATTTGGCAATGGCTTGAATGACAATCATTAATAAATAATGAACGTATAAATAAAAAAAATAAATAATAAAATTACAAACTTTCTAAAAAATTCTAGTACTGCAGTTAAGGTCCTCCAACCTGTGACTACATCCGGTTTATTTGTATTATACCTTCCAAGTAGACAATATTTAGTTCGTCCCTTAGGCTTAGGTAGGCTTGAGTCTTTATATGTCCAGTGGCAATCGACTGATTGCAGATCTCGGGTTTCACATTGAAGGTCCGTGACAATAGGTGGGTCTGAGTGATGGCAGGTATTAAAAAAAAAGAACAGCCAGCAATTATTAACAAGACGTAGGACAATTTTAAGACTCCAAAATTGAGCACAACACTAAGTCATACTTACAGCCAATATAAGCACAAGCCACATATTCAGGATAAGTATTCAGTTTGCATATTACATCAGTGCAACTGTATTTTGATGCCTGGTTCAGGTGGACGGTCAAGGCATAGGTCTGATTGCTGATCCTGGTAGTGTTCATATCAGCACTACTATACTCAGACAGATACATTTTGGCAAAAACTTTCCCTGCAGGCAGAACGCAGGAGAAGGTGACTGTACTGCCAACCTTGAAGTATTTATCCTTTGGATAAACCCCTGCAAAAGCATAATAATAGTACATTATAAGCATCTGAAGTAGTGCCATGACGTGTAATAATGACAGCTTGAATGTTTTTGATTATCAAAACATGTAGGTAAGTCAAATGAATATTAACCAGGAAGAGTCTCTTGATTCCATGGGCTTGTATGATTTTTGAATCGGGACCTGAGCCTCACTGAATGGGAAGCACACTTCAATGCCAAATATGACATCCAGTTCCAGGAGTGAGTAGATCCTATCTGGTCAGGCGTCACAGCAACTTCATCCTAAAATATTTCCATAACCAAATTAGAGGTGTGTTTGTTCAGCTGAGGTTGAGGTTATTATCATGGAAGTCAGCAACGTTGGTGTAATGCAAATTAACACTTACATAATGTTCTTTCTTGTCCGCTATGAGAACCTCCAGCTCATAGATCAGCACATCCTGTACTGCAGAGCACGAAGGCTTGTCTTCCCATGTTAACAGGATCATCTGATCAGAGCCGGTTAGTTTCAGATTCTGAGCTTCACAATGTAGGACACCTGAGGAGAATGATCATAGTGTATTTACAGGACCATCCTCAACATAAACCGCAGAGAGGCAAGCAGTTTGTTCTCATGAAGCATTTTTACACATCACTGTAATTCGTATGTATTCCACGTATTTGATGCTGTATACACCACATTGACTGCTTATTTATAAGAGTGTGAATCGCCGTGTATGGAAATGGTTGGGGTGGACATCTGGGTCAGAAAACACAGCTCTTTCAAGCGGTGGAGTGGAGTTCATGTCCTCACGAAAACACATTTCACCCACCAAACGGGTGTTTGTGTCCCGGGAGTACAACTAGAGACAGTTTTAACCCAAACCACAATCTTTTTTCTAATCTTAGCTAGTCGTTTTGGTACCTAAACTTAACTGTCATCGCCGCACAAAGGTAACTTTTTGTCAAGTATACTATTAGGCAGCATTTTTTGCCTACATGTGAACACTTAAAGGGACTCAGACCCCTCTGAGGTGAACCGTTCTCAAACCTCCTCAGGAGGTGGTCTGAGTACGGTTCGCTTCAAGTCTGCGTTGCTGTTACGACCTGATGTCTAGGAGTAAATTGGACGCAACATAATGTGTGTGCCCCCCCCCCGACTCTTCCCACTCCCAAACATGGCCAGGACAAAGAATTGCAAAGTAACAGTCTATTTATTTCAGAGATGAGGCCCCAACACAACAAACAAAACAATTCTAAAGACAAACTAAACTTACCTAAGCCAAAACAAAATGTAAAGAAAAGACAAAGCTCTAACCTAAGCTTCTAATAGCAAAACAGGAGAAAAAGGGAACAAACAAAAAGGACTTCTCACTCCTATCAGACTGCTACTAGCAATATAAGACAAAGAAAGATGTATTCACAGATAAAACTAAATGGTTGAGGGATAACAAATCCAAGAACTCAAAACAACCATTTTGTTTGGAGGCTGTTACCACTACTCACAACAACTTGAAACACAGGTTTACACAGGCACATGTTTGGAATGGCAGAGTGAAGAAAAAGGGGCAGAGTTCCTGTCCAATGAGGCTTAAAATGGCTGCTGTTCTCCAGGCGACCAATCAGGAGACAGCAATCAGCTCTGCTGGACCAATCCGGTGTTCACACCTGTTCTTCATTACCTGTGTACGCTCAGGAGAACAACTGATAGAGCAGAGCAAAACAAACCACAAAACATGACCCCACGGTCATAACAGTTGCGGATCTCTTCATTGTAAACACAACACGCTTCAGGTTGGGGTGCAGGTTCATTTTGCCTTTTGCCAATGTATTTTAGCCCTCTGGTCTTGCCGTAGCCAAAGCACACATGGGATGCTCGAAAAACAAACAAACGATGCTACTGCTGCTCCTAAAGCTACCGAGATAGGACGAGGAATAGTTTGGTCAGAGGATGAAACTACTGCACTTCTCCAGATATTGAACGAAGAACAAATCAAACTGTCTACAACGCACAGTAACTTTCAATTAAATTGAAAGCTATGGGCTACACGGCTCAAAGTCACCTATTTTTGGGGGTAATTGAACCACCAACTATAGCTGATACAACGGAGGTCTGTAGCCGGCATCACAAAGCTCTGTAGCGGCTTAGGGCTCCTGGACACTTCCTGCGTGGCGTGCGCATGTCAGCTGTGTGGCGTATCCGTTTTTATTTCTGCTCCCATGTTAACAGGTTAGAACTTGCACACTGCCTGCGTGACACGCACGTCTCAGGCGCAGCTCGAGCCGGGCCGAAAGCACGTGCATGCTAGAAATAGGACCGACGCCTATTTTTCACGCAAGCGTGTTGGAAGCGTTTCCAGGCAAAATAGAATATGAAAATATGTTTATATGTCATTTTGACACAAATGCATATTAATAAATGACATTTTGATGTTTGAAAGTCTCTAAGTTTTGACATACATGCAGATAAAAAAAACGTTTCTGGTGTGCAAAGACATAGAAAACGCCACGCTCACGCCACACAGGCAGTGTGCAGGAGCCCTTAGACAACTAGCATTGCCGCTCGGCATCATGGAGCTCGTAGCCAGCCAGCGTCACGTGACCACAGCAAGTATATATTTCATAAGTGGTAAATAATCTGTGCTGTGTGTGCAATATTAACCATATACAGTGGGTGACATGCATTTCCTGAGTGATTTTGTCATCCATTTGACACCCTCAAGTTGAACAGAAGTTATTAAGTGATGGCGGATTAAACAGTTAATAGAATTTCCCGTTTGGGTTTTGGCATTCTGATGTGAATCCATCCACATCAATGATCAGTAAAACGCAGTGTGAGAGTGTGGAGGGGAGAAAAGACTGACGGAGGAAAATAGTGTTATTTCGAGATAAATGTTGTACTATTTGCTTAGTTTTTTTTGTTTCTTTTAGCCCCCTGGTAGCCCTTAGTCTCTAGAAAGAGCCAGCATCTACGCACCTGTGCGTGGAGGACCGCACTTGTTCTACGAGTAGTAGCTAGCTAAACATTAGCTTCAGGCTAACACCAGCCCCATGGCTACGTCCACACCTTCGTTGCTTGAAAATGCAAACAAAGAAATCGATGACCTTAGGGAAGAAGTTCGCCGGCTCTCCGAGGACTTGAAAACCAAAGATGCCCTGTTGACCTCCTACCTGGACGTTGCTCAAAACCAGTCGCTTCGCATCACAACTCTCTCGGCGGCACTCCAGGATACTGTAATTTGGGACACATCCGCCTGTCCACACCCATCTTCTAGTTCGACACCGACAACCAGGGCATCCTGGACTGAAGTGGTCTGTGGCCGAAAGAGAGCCTCGGGTAGGGCTCCATCGCCTCCTGCCCTCAGCCTCTCCAGTCGCTTCGATGCCCTGTCGAAGCCGAATGTTCCCCCGGTAACGGCCGACGTGGCTCGCCCCGCTTCAAAGCCGACGGACCTGCAGGCGTCAACGAGGAGCACCGCTGCCTCGCGACGACAATTTCTGAGGGATGCGGTAGTCAGACGGTCCGGTGGCCTCCCTTGCCCGAACCGGCCAAATGACAACGTTCCTCAAAAACAATCTCCCCCACCGAATGAAGGTAAGCAATGTCCCGCTTCTTTTCCTTGTCCATCTGAATCCAATACTGGCTGTTTTGTTCCTACCACCGGCCATTCACGCCCCCCCACTCCTCGTCCGCTCTTCACCCCAACCACAATAATTATCGGCGACTCCACCACCCGGAATATACTTTTTTTTTAATGCGGTAACACACTGCTTTCCTGGAGCCAAAGTTGCAGACATCCTGGCTAAAGCTGTGGACCTGATACCCTCACTCCCAACCTCTATTAAACGCATCGTGGTCCATTGCGGACATAATGACATGTCCTATCAGCAGAGTGAGCGCACAAAGAAAGACTTTGGCACCCTCATTGAAGCTTTAATAAGCACTGGGAAGTCAGTTTTTATTTCGGGCCCACTTCCATCTCGAGGTCGCGGAGTAGGCCTTTTTAGCAGGCTACTCATCCTCAACACCTGGCTCCAGCATGCATGCAGCATTCACAAGATAGGTTTTATTGACAATTTGAATCTGTTTTGGAAAAGTGACTCCATGTTCAGCAGGGATGGGATTCATCCCAATAGACGCGGCAGCCAGGTGCTATGTGAGAACTTGCGTCACGCCGTGCAGACCAGGACCTGGGTGCAGACTCAGACCTTAGATTGACTGTTTACACCCAGTAAAGACACGCACAGGCGCACCTCCCAATCACACTCTCCCATAAGCTCTCAGTCCTTTACAAATAACTCTGCTAACCCACAGACCAGCTGTATCATTCCAGTAAGAGTCAGTAATAACATTACTCAAAAGGTACAGCGCTACACGCTCCTCTGTGCACCAACGAGGTGCTATACTTAACAACCTAATTGGAATTAAAACAAC
Source organism: Zingel zingel (assembly GCA_023566125.1). Taxonomy (NCBI): domain Eukaryota; kingdom Metazoa; phylum Chordata; class Actinopteri; order Perciformes; family Percidae; genus Zingel; species Zingel zingel. The sequence continues at coordinate 2,069,726 of CM042329.1, read as the reverse complement.
CACTGCAACAATAGAACAGAATAGGAGAATCAAATGTGGACTATTAAATATCAGATCTCTGTCTTCTAAAACATTACTGGTAAACGATTTGATATCAGATAATCAAATTGATTTATTCTGTCTTACTGAAACATGGCTGGGCCATGAAGAATATGTTAGTCTAAATGAAGCCACTCCTCCCAGTCATATTAATACTCAAATTCCTAGAGGCTCAGGCCGTGGAGGAGGAGTTGCAGCCATATTTGACTCAAATCTGTTAGTTAATCCTAAACCGTAACTAAATTATAACTCGTTTGAAAGTCTTGTTCTTAATCTTCAACATCCAACATGGAAATCATTAAAGCCAATCATATTTGTTGTTGTTTACCGAGCACCAGGCCCATATTCTGAATTTCTATCTGAATTCTCAGAGTTTTTGTCATGTATTGTCCTAAAATCAGATAAAATAATTATTGTAGGTGATTTTAATATCCATGTGGACGTTGACAGTAATAGTCTTAGTATTGCCTTCAACTCACTACTAGATTCAATTGGTTTCAGTCAGAGTGTGCATAAGGCCACGCACTGTTTTAACCACACCCTCGACCTTGTGCTGTCATATGGCATCAAAATTGAAGATTTAATAGTATTTCCACAGAATTCTTTATTATCAGACCATTTTTTAATAACCTTCAAATTCTTACTACCAGACTATATGAAATTAAATAAAACCTTTTACGCTAGATGCCTATCTGACAGTGCTATAGCTAAATTTAAGGAAGATATTCCAACAGTAATTAACTCAATGTCGTGCTTTAATATAACTGAGGACCTTTGTGCTAATTTTAGTCCTTCCGAAATTGATAATTTTGTAGACAGTGCTACGACCTGCCTACGGATGACTTTAGACTCGGTTGCTCCCCTCAAAAAGAAGACGATGAAGCAAAGAAAACTAGCGCCTTGGTATAACGCCCAAACTCGCAAATTAAAACAAATCTCACGGAAACTTGAAACTAAATGGCGTTCCTCCAAACTAGAAGAATCTCGTTTAGATTGGCAAGACAGTTTAAAAACCTATAGGAGGGCCCTCAGAAATGCCAGATCAGACTATTACTCATCATTAATAGAAGAAAATAAGAACAACCCAAGGTTTCTTTTCAGCACTGTAGCCAGGCTGACAGGTAGTCACAGCTCTACTGAGCCATCTATTCCCCTTGCTCTTAGTAGTGACGACTTCATGAGCTTCTTTAATGATAAAATCATAACAATTAGGGATGGAATTCATCACCTTCTGCCCTCAACTTCTAATGGTTCACCTTTTGATACAGGAGTGCTAGAAAGAATGACAAGACCTGACATATACTTTGACTCCTTTTTTCCTATAGACCTTCTGCAATTAATGCTGAAGGTCTCTTCAGCAAAGCCTTCTACCTGTCTCTTAGACCCCATCCCAACGAGGCTACTTAAAGAAGCATTACCCGTGGTGAACACTTCATTACTAGATATTATCAATATGTCTTTATTAACAGGTTATGTACCGCAGTCATTTAAAATGGCTGTGATAAAACCTCTTCTGAAAAAACCCACCCTCGATCCTGAGGTCTTAGCCATCTATAGATCTATATCTAACCTTCCCTTTCTCTCCAAGATCCTTGAGAAGGTAGTCGCTAATCAGTAATGTGACTTTCTACATAGGAATAGTCTATTTGAGGACTTTCAGTCAGGATTTAGAATGCATCATAGCACAGAGACGGCACTGGTGAAAATTACAAACGACTTTCTAACTGCTGCTGACAAAGGACTTGTCTCCATACTTGTGTTATTAGATCTTAGTGCTGCATTTGACACTATTGCCCATACAATCCTTCTACAGAGACTGGAACACTTAGTTGGCATTAAAGGAATCGCACTAAGCTGGTTTAAGTCCTATTTCTCTGATCGATCTCACTTTGTTAATATCAACGATAAATCCTCCAGGTACGCTAAAGTTAGCCATGGGGTTCCTCAAGGCTCAGTGCTTGGACCAATTCTATTCTCCTTGTATATGCTTCCTCTGGGCAATATTATTAGGAAACACTCAATTAACTTTCACTGTTATGCGGATGACACCCAATTATACTTATCAATCAAGCCAGACGAAACCAGTCAGTTAGCTAAACTGCAAGTGTGCATTAAAGATATAAAATCATGGATGACCAACAATTTCCTGAAGTTGAACTCGAACAAAACTGAGGTTATTGTGCTGGGCGCTAAACATCTCCGAACTTCATTATCCGAAGACATAATTACTCTGGACGGCATTGTCATGGCCTCCAGCAATACTGTCAGAATCTAGGAGTTATTTTTGATCAGGATTTATCGTTTAACGCCCACTTAAAACAAACCTCAAGAACAGCTTTTTTCCACCTTCGTAATATTGCCAAAATTAGGAACATCCTGTCTCAAAACGATGCTGAAAAACTAGTCCATGCATTTGTTACTTCCAGGCTGGACTACTGTAATTCCCTATTATCAGGATGCTCAAATAAAACTCTTAAGACTCTCCAGCTGATCCAGAATGCTGCAGCGCGTGTTCTGACAAGAACTAAGAAAAGAGATCATATTTCTCCTGTATTAGCTTCTCTGCATTGGCTTCCTGTAAAATCCAGGATTGAATTTAAAATCCTTCTCCTGACCTACAAAGCTCTAAATGGTCAAGCACCGTCATATCTTGGAGAGCTCTTAGTACCTTATTGTCCCACTAGAGCACTACGCTCCCAGAATGCAGAGTTACTTGTGGTTCCCAGAGTCTCTAAAAGTAGAATGGGAGTCAGAGCCTTCAGCTATCAGGCTCCTCTCCTGTGGAACCAGCTCCCAGTCTGGGTTCGGGAGGCAGACACCGTCACCACTTTTAAGAGTAAACTTAAAACTCTCCTCTTCGATAAAGCTTATAGTTAGGAAGTTAGGAGTTGCAGCATTCGCCTGGACCGGCGGGGGAAGGTGTGTAGCCATAGTCATGACGCACCTCCTACATATCTCTGCTTCTCTTCATAGAAAGCTTACTATATTTAGGTTATGAGGAGTTGCAGCGTGCGCCTAGACCGGCGGGGGTGGGTGTGTAGCCTCAGTCATGGCGCACCCCCATCCTATCACTGCTTCTCCCCGTAGAAAGCTTACGCATACTTAGGCAGTAAGGTGTCGCAGCGTTAGCCTAGACCGGCGGGGGAAGGTGTGTAGTCACAATCGTCGAACACCTCCCTATGCGGTTATAGTTCTTGACTACCGGGGCACCTCCTTTGACACACTGAGCTCCTCTCTCTTTCCATCTGTGTGTATTCATGTTCCAGAAATGCTTGTTATTAACCTAGTTCCGGGGAGCTTCCCCGGAGTCCGTATGTTCTTTGTCCCCCCAGCACCATCATCTTGGATCATGATGGCACCTACATCATGGTGGCAGCTGTCGCCGTGGTCCTGCCCTACGACCTTCTGTGCCCCATTACACCCTGCAATGCCCGGCGTCGACTTGCTATGTCCGGCCAACGCCCTGTTACGCCATGATGTGCTCTACGACACCATGAACTATTACAATTACTCTAGTCATTATCTTAATTGTGACTTATTTATTGCCATTGTTCATCAAACCCCCAACCGGCATCGTCAGACACTGCCTACCAAGAGCCTGGGTCTGTCCGAGGTTTCTTCCTAAAAGGGAGTTTTTCCTTGCCACTGTCGCACTTACACATTCATGCATGCTCTTGGGGAATCACTGGAATTGTTGGGTCCTTGAAAATTACAGAGTGTGGTCTGGACCTACACTCTATCTGTACAGTGTCCTGAGATAATTCTTGTTATGATTTGACACTATAAATAAAATTGAATTGAAATTGAATTGATCAAACTTTTGTTAGCGGTGGTAATTATGTTTTTGAAAAGTCATAGACGAATGATGGTAACTGTAGTGGAAACTTTATTTTGTAATGTTTGGTGATTTGCTGGTTTGGCCTGCACATTCTCATCACTGCTCAACAGTTTGCGTGACAGTTTTGCCCGCACATTCTCACGTCAAGTTAATATTTTATACATCACAAAGTGTCTGTGAAAACCAGCGTACACAAGCTTTTCATGCGTATGCAACGTTTATACATGAGGCCCAAGGTCCTGAACTGTATGTCACGTTTAATCTGAGTGGGTTTATGACCACAACTCCACCAATTTAACCAAAACTGCATGCTAGTCTTAAATATACCGCAGGCTATCTATTCATATTGCCAATAGCATGCCAGTATATGTTATGAAAACATTTTGAAAAAGTACTATTAGAACCAAAAATTGGGTTTAAACAATTCTAATCACAGTAAATAGGCTGCATAATACATTCATAATCTACAGTAAATGTAAAGTATAGACACCATTGTCTTCTTTAAAATAGTGTAATTTGCATTTTAAATTTGCATGGAAATATGGCAACATTCTTATACTATTAATATAGTATAGTATCAGCTATAAAGCACATCTAATGCTGTTATTGCTAGAAGTTAAAGGACGACGCACTCACCACTTTCTTGGCTATTTCCATCTTGTGTGCTCTTGCAGAACAGTGAGACCAGTAACAACCATGGGATCATCATAATCCCCTTTCAAGGACCATTTGGGATCAGCTGTTATTCCTTTAATGTAAACTTGTCAGCAAGCCCTCATTGATTTAGTGCTGTCATCAGAGACGAGACATCAGAAACCTCCACTTATTACACTTGATACCTGTTAAAAAAAGAATCAGCTGAATGAATTCAGTTCATTCAGTGCCAAAATAATAAATAAAGGGAATATTCTTGACTCCTGAGGCATTTTTATAAGGATTCATTTAAATACTTACATGAGGATGTCTGACTGGTTGTCATGGATCTTGCACACGGAATTAATTTAATTTGAAGGCAATAAGGGGTACGAATAAAACTGAAAGAGTTACAGTGTCAAGTTACGCCCTGCAGCAAACACTCCCTTTAAAAGTTGCCAATGATACATGCCTTGGAAATCCATTTGCTGTTCGAGCGCTTAGTGATTGTGAAATCCATGTGGACTTCATTGCAGGAAGTGGAGAGGCTGCCTTCTGGTAACTGTGAGTCACGGTGGCCAGATCAGACATGACTTACATGCACTCAGAATGTTTGGATTCTTAAGAAATGACTTTACAAAACAATGTTTTCAGTATCTCAGTGTGGCAGGCCTTTATCAAGATAAGTAAGACAAGTTTATTTGTTAGGATTTTTTGTCATAGGTCACAGTTTCAGCTATACTCTGGAGAGAAAATCAGAAATCTGTACAACTTTGTCTTGCTTGTACTGTGATCCAGACTCAGCAAAACACATGTCCACACTGAGAACTGAAGCTCTTTTTTGAAAATACCAAAGTCAGAACGTTTTCTGTCATGGGCACGTCAATATGTTCCTTAGTATATAGTCACTCTGGTCAGCAGTACAATAGGAAAGAAAGTAAGAATAGAAGAGGAAGCTGATAAACTGATTTACAAAAGAGCAACAGGATGATTACATTTTAAGTGTGGCCTGCTGAACAGTTATTGTGTCCACACAGGACACAATAACTTCTTCTTCGGGGTTCGTTTATTTTTGTAACATTGGCAGTTCCTTGAAAATTGACAGAAAAACCAAAACCAAAAAATTATTAAAATGAAATAATCCAAAACATACGGCAGTGGGCTTAGGACGCTGACATAGAAAACAAAATAAAACAATATAAATATACCTTCACAATAAACTCCAGTTGATTCTTAAATGTACAGTTTGACTTAGAAAAGACATTTCACAGAATACAGACTGTGAAAAACGGGCTTCACCAGGGAGCGCACAACTTCGCACACTTGTCACTCTGATGTCTAAATACAATAAAAAACACAAACATTTGTTGCACTTTACCAATGACCACATAAAATAGCACAGGTGAGGCCTTGCTAACACATGGAAACACTGGCGTCGGCCGCTACACATAAAATCCATCGACATCCATCCAAAGTCAATCTCATCTATAACATATCATCCAGTTAAAAGATGAACACAGATATCATTTTAACCTTTTGTACATACATGTTTTTAACCAGTTATGCAATATTTACCTATTTATTTCACACAATGTACTCTGCATTCTCCACTGTGCTGTTTACCTGATCGGCCCGAAAAGAAAAAAGAGAGCGACCAAGAGGCACCGCCACTAATCAGAATTAGTAGTACCACATTTCACAATAGACAGTATATTTAGGGTCCGAGCGCTGACAGCGGCGAAGGCCCTATGAAACTGAAGAAATTCTTCCTTTCCTTTCTTCCAGCAATTGAATCGCCTTTTTGAGGGGCTTAACATATTCAGAAACTCACCAAAATTGGCGGTCACATCAAGCCTGGTGAAAATGTATGTATTTTAACGGTTTCAGGAATAGGCGCACAAAAATGGCTCGCTAGCGCCCTCTACAAAATTAAAAGAATTGAGCCCCTGCAGTATGTTTAACGTAGACTCACGAAACTTGGTGCACATATGAAGCATGTCAAGACGTACAAAAAACGTAATTGGAGCCATACCCTAAACCCAACAGGAAGTCCGCCATTTTGAATTGAAAGTTCCATTTCCACGTCGTACTTTAACGAATTCCTCCTAGAGATTTCAACCGATCATTTTCAAATTTGGTCTGTGCCATCTTAAGATGTTAACCCTTCAGAATCAGAATCAGAAAGGGCTTTATTGCCAAGTACGTTGCACATACAAGGAATTTGTCATGGTGCTGTTGGTGCATGTCACACATTCAAATATAAGAAGGATAAAAAAAGAATATAAACAATATAAATATAAACATATACACAGAATGTATTAATAATGATAAAATAAGTAAATAAATAGTAAAATAAGTTAAATAGTAGTAAAAAGGAAGGAATGCTACAGCAGAGTAGGTACAGTGGCATGAGGAGCCCGTGGGGTGTGGAGAGAGTCTGGGCCTTGTTGATAAGACTAGTGGCGGAGGGGAAAAAACTGTTCATGTGGCGTGTGGTTTTGGTCCTGATGGACCTCAGCCTCCTGCCAGAGGGGAGTGGCTCAAAGAGTTTGTGTCCGGGGTGGGAGGGATCGGCCACAATCTTTCCAGCACGCTTCAGAGTCCTGGTGGCATAAAGGTCCTGGAGCGGCGGCAGATTGCAGCCAATCACCTTCTCTGCTGACCGAATGACACGCTGCAGTCTGCCCTTGTCCTTGGCCGTGCTAGCAGCGTACCAGATGGTGATTGAGGATGTGAGGATGGACTCAATGATGGCTGTGTAGAAGTGCACCATCATTGTCTTTGGCAGGTTGAATTTCTTCAGCTGCCGCAGGATGTACATCCTCTGTTGTGCTTTCTTGACGAGGGAGCTGATGTTCAGCTCCCACTTGAGGACCTAGGAGATGATAGTTCCCAGGAAGCGGAAAGACTCCACAGTGTCAATTGTGGAGCCACAGAGGGTGATGGGGGCAGGTGGGGCTGGGTTCTTCCTGAAGTCCACAACCATCTCCACTGTCTTTAGAGCGTTGAGCTCTAGGTTGTTTTGCTTGCACCAGGTCACCAGGTGGTCAGCCTCCGACCTGTAGGCGGACTCATCACCATCAGAGATGAGTCCGATGAGGGAGGTGTCGTCCGCAAACTTCAGAAGCTTGACGGACTGGTGACTGGAGGTGCAGCTGTTAGTGTACAGGGAGAAGAGCAGAGGAGAAAGAACGCAGCCCTGGGGGGATCCGGTGCTGATGGACTGTGAGTCAAAGACATGTTTCCCCAGCTTCACATGCTGCTTCCTGTCAGACAGGAAGTCAGTGATCCACCTGCAGGTGGAGTCAGGCACACCAAGCTGGGAGAGCTTCTCCTGAAGCAGAGCCGGGATGATGGTGTTAAAGGCAGAGCTGAAGTCCACAAACAGGATCCTGGCGTAGGTTCCTGCGGAGTCCAGGTGCCGGAGGATGTAGTGGAGGGCCAGGTTGACTGCATCGTCTACAGACCTGTTGGCTCTGTAGGCAAACTGCAGGGGGTCCAGGAGGGGGTCGGTGATGGCTTTGAGGTGTGAAAGCACAAGGCGCTCAAAGGACTTCATAACCACAGAGGTCAGGGCAACGGGTCTGAAGTCATTAAGTCCTGTGGTCCTTGGCTTCTTGGGAACAGGGATGATTGTTGAGCAGGCTGGCACATGACATGTCTCCAGTGAGGTGTTGAAAATGTCTGTGAACACTGGAGACAGCTGATCAGCGCAGTGCTTCAAGCTTGATGGGGAGACAGCATCCAGTCCAGCAGCTTCCCTTGGATTCTGTCTTCTAAAGAGTCTGTTGACGTCCCTCTCGTGGATGGAGAGAGTCGTCACTGAGGTGGGAGGGGGGGTGGAGGTGGAGGGGACCGTTAAGGAGGGCATTGATGGGGGGGCCCAGGACCCTGTTGAGGTGGGGGAGGTGGAGGTGATGCACAGTGGCTGTAGCTGTAGGGAGGTGTTGTGGGGGATGGTGTCAGGACTGTCCTTTTGTCTTTCAAATCGACAGTAGAACTCGTTCAGGTCGTTGGCTAGGTGTCGGTCATTGAAGGAGTGGGGGGGTTTAGGCTTGTAGTTGGTGATCTGCCTAAGTCCTTTCCAGACAGTCGCAGAGTCATTGGCTGAGAACTGGTGTTGGAGCTTCTCAGAGTAGCGTCGTTTAGCCTCCTTCACTGCCCTGCTAAACTTGTACTTTGACTCTTTAAATCTGTATTTGTCCCCACTCCTGAAGGCCTCTTCCTTGGCCAGCCTTAACCTTCTGAGTTTGGCTGTGAACCAGGGTTTGTCGTTGTTGTAACTCACCCTGGTGCTTGATGGAATACAGCAGGGATGAAAACCCTTGTGTTGACTTCGGGTCACATTGGCCCAAAATTTTTTGTTTTATATCAGAAAATATTGGACGTAGAAATAAGCAATGAAAATGGGTAGAAGAAGGAAAAAGCAAATATATATATATATATATATATATATATATATATATATATATATATATATATATATATATATATATATGAAATTAATAGTCATATAAATAAAACTTGGACAAAATGTGTAGTAAAAACAGAGCTGTAACGAAATGCGATATGAAACCGAAATTGTGACACTCAGATCCACGAATGTCCAGATCCATGGATGCCTGGGTCTGTTTCCCGACGGTTCAGTAAACTGCCGTTAGCGTCCTTAGCAGCGGAGTTAAGTGCTGACTGGGTTTGGATTGTGTGGCGGGACAAGAATGGACCAGAATTAATTGCAGTGAAAAACCCACCAAGGTGGGTGCTTTATTTTTCTGCTCGACCATGAAACAAAGTCTTGGAGGGCCAGGAACCACCGGGTGACACGAGCGTTGGTGTCCTTTGCATTGGCCATCCATTTGAGGGGAGCATGATCCGTCACCAGGGTGAACTTCCGGCCCAAAAGATAATAACGCAGTTCCAAGATCGCCCACTTGGCAGCCAGGGCTTCTCTTTCGACAGCTGCATAGTTCTTCTCGGCTGTGTTCAGCTTGCGGGACAGGTAAAGGACCGGGTGTTCTTCACCCTCATGCTCCTGTGACAGCACTGCCCCCAGGCCGACATCAGATGCATCTGTGCAGAGCCGGAAAGGCTTAGAGAAGTCTGGGGCCCAGAGGACAGGCTCACGTGTCAGGGCCTCCTTAAGCTGGACAAACGCAGCTTCCTCAGCAGGACTCCAGCAGATCTTCTCTGGCCGTCCCTTCTTGGTCAGATCTGAGAGGATGGCAGCTGTAGATGAGAAGGAAGGGATAAAGCGCCGATAATATCCTGCCAACCCCAAGAATGCTCGTACCTGGCATTTGGTGGAGGGACAGGGAAATTCTTGTACCACAGTTACCTTTGCTTCTTGGGGCTTGATTAGACCTCGGCCTGTCAAATATCCCAGGTAGTGGGCTTCAGTGAGGCCAAGGTGGCACAAGGTGGAAGGCAGCAAGGACTTTCCTGAGCCTGGTGTTGTGTTTGGACCAGTCTTCAGCATGGATGACCACATCATCAAGGTAAGCAGCAGCATAGTCTCAGTGTGGGGCCAGGATCTGGTCCATCATCCTCTGGAAGGTGGCCAGAGCTCCATGGACACCAAATGGGAGCACTCTGTACTGCCAGTAACCATTAGGGGTGCTAAAAGCAGTCTTCTGTTTGGCCTCTGGGCTCAAGGGTACTTGCCAATAACCCTTGGTCAAATCCAGAGTAGAGATGAACCTTGCTCGGCCTAACCGTTCCACCAGCTCGTCGACACAGGGAAGGGGGTAGCTGTCAAAGCTTGAAACTTTGTTCAGTCGGCGAAAGTCATTGCAGAATCTCCCGGAGCGATCTGGCTTCGGAACCAGCACTATGGGGTTGGACCAAGGGCTGTGAGATGACTCAATCACCCCAAGCTGGAGCATTTTCTGGACTTCCTCTTCCACTGCTTGTCGTCTGGCTTCAGGGATGCGGTAGGGCCGTTGCCGAACCACGGTCCCAAGGGGAGTGTGAATATCATGCTGCACAATGTTAGTCCTGCCTGGGTTGGAGGAAAAAACATCCCGGTGTTGGTCGATCAGCTCCCGGAGCTCCTGCAGTTGGGCAGGACTAAGCCCCTCACCACAGTGGACTGGGGGTTGGTCAACATGGGCCCAAGCCGTCAGCAGAGGAACAGGCTCAATCCATCGTTTGAGTAAGTTGACGTGGTATGTCTGGACCGGATGTCGATGGCCAGGTTGTTGAACTCTGTAGTTGACAGGCCCTAGACGTTCCACCACGGTGTAAGGACCCTGCCAGGTATCGAGGAACTTACAAGATGCAGAGGGGATGAGGACCAATACCCGATCGCCCACCTGGAACTCCCGGGGTTGGGCTGGACGATTGAAGGTCTGCTGTTGGGCCCGCTGGGCCTCCTCCATGTGGGAACGTACAAGTGACATTACCCTCTCAATCCGGTCTTGCATCTCCTTAACGTGCTCAATGGTGGTATGGAAGGGTGACGGCTGCTGTTCCCAGGCCTCCCGGGCCACATCCAGAAGGCCCCTAGGCTGTCGGCCATACAGCAGCGCTCGAAAGGGCTAAAGCCAGTTGATGCCTGTGGAACCTCACGGATGGCAAAGGGAACATAAGGGAGGAGAAGGTCCCAGTTTCGTCCGTCCTCATCCACCACTCGTCAGAGCATTCTTTTCAATGTTTGGTTGAAGCGCTCGACAAGCCCATCTGTCTGGGGGTGGTAGATGGAAGTGTGGAGGTGATGGACCTTCAGAAGAGTACACAAGGCTTTTGTCAAACGGGACATGAAAGGGGTACCTTGGTCGGTGAGGATGTCCTTTGGGATTACGACACGGCTAAAGAGCATGAAGAGCTCCCGAGCAATGTTCTTTGACGTGGCTTTACGCAGGGGCACAGCCTCAGGAAACCGTGTTGCATAGTCCACGATGACCAGGATATACTCGTGTCCACGGCCAGATTTTGGGAGGGGGACCACTAGGTCCATGCCAATACGCTCAAAAGGTACATCAATGATGGAAAGGGGAATGAGCGGACTTGGAGGAGGCATGCGAGGGGAAGTGCGCTGACAAGTGGGGCAACGTTGGCAGAAATTCCTCACCTCAGCTGTCATCCCAGGCCAGTGGAACCGATCCCTAATTCGGGCTTCTGTATTCTGGGCTCCCAGATGGCCAGCCATTGGATGGGTATGGGCCAGGGTCATTACGGCATCAATCTGTGTGTGGAACGACCAACAGGTCCCAACGTTCACCTCGGCGATCTGCACTGTAGTAGAGGAGCCCATTGTGCACCTTGAAATACTGATCTGGGAGGGTCCTAAGTCGCTGCTCCCCTTCAACTTGCAGGACCTGTCGCCAGTCATGTTTTAGTCGGTCATCCTCTTTCTGTTCTCCAGCGAATCTCCCCCCTTCAGTGATCTGTTGAAACAGTTCAGAAAATGGATTAGGACCCCCCCTGTCCCCGCTCACCTTCTTCATCCGCATCGAAGAACCATCTTGGGCCAGGAGGAGAGATCGTTCATCTGGCTGGGGAAGGGGGCAGTGAAGGTGATCCCGGGGTTGGCCTCTCCGTTTCTTTCCACGCCCACCCCAGGCATCAGGGAAACCAGGCCAGTCACGGCCGAGGAGGGATGGGCACGGGAAGCTCAGGCAGTAGCCCTACCAATAAAGGCCAGAAACCGGAGGCATCTTGAACAACCACCCAGGTGGCTGTTACTTCCCGGACATCCCCGTGAACACTGGAGATGGGTAGCATGGTAGTTGGTTCAGGGGGTACTCCTTCCAAGACGTCCGGGGCGAATCAGGGAGACAGTGCTTCCGGAGTTGAGTAGTGCTTGGACGGGTCGGCCCTGAATGTGCACCCGGCGTGTGGGAACCCATGTTGGTTGGGAAGTATGGATAGCACAGCCAGCAAGCCATGTCCTCGCGGGGGGGAGAACGAATGCCGGGATCTGTAGGCATGGGCTCATCTCTTGGGTGTGGTGGGCCACATGGTGCAGGTTGGTGAATTGTGGGGGAAGGACAAGGAGGGGTAATCCCTGTCTCACGTCTCTGGGACCTCATTGTCGTGGCACCTCGTTCACTGGGACCATCACGCAACAGGGCATTGGTAGCAATTGCTCGTTCTGTGGCGTCAGCAATCTGAGCAGGGTTTTCATCAGCAGCCAGGCTCACAATGCGGCGCTCTGACTTAGGGAGGGCACGTAAGAAGCGATCAATCGCTACTCGTTCTGTGATCTGCTGGGCATTCAGTCGATCTGGTTGGAGCCATCTCTGGGTAGTACGTATGAGGTTAGTCATTTGTACTCAAACAGGTATGTCAGGAGAGTAGGACCAGGACTGATACTGCTGGGCTGCTGCTACTGGAGAGAGACCGAGCCGGAACAAAATTTCCTGTTTGAGATTATCATAGTTCCTTGCATTTGGCCAAGGCAAAGTCCGATAGGCTCCTTGCGCTTCACCCGTAAGGTATGGGAAAAGAATATCAGCCCAATTAGCACGAGGCCACCATTCCCTGGTGGCAGTCTGTTCAAAGGTGTAGAGATATGCTTCCACGTCATCGTCCGCAGTGAGCTTTGTGAGGTGGGAGCGGGCAACATCATGAGCGGTTTGGGGACCTAGGGGTCCACCGGGGTCTTGCATCCGCAGGAGTTTCTGAGTCAAGGCACCGAGGGCTGTTGTGATTTGCTGCGATTCCTGCTGGCCCTGGACGAGCGTCTGCAGGATAACCTGCATGGGGTCTCCTGCAGCTGCGGCGGCAGGACTGGAGGCTGTCTGTTGGTGTTGTGAAGCAGTTGGATCCATTCTTCTCATGCCCATATTCTCCACCAGTGTGGCGGGACAAGAATGGACCAGAATCAATTGCAGTGAAAAACCCACCAAGGTGGGTGCTTTATTTTTCTTTGAACAGCAAAATAAAGAGTGCAGTGGTGTAGGTCCCTCGTGGCGTGGCTAGTGTGCAGGGTTGGTTTAGGTAGTGGGGAATTCAGCTGGGTAGGCGAGGTGCAGTAGAAGGGCTCACCGGTGTAGTTGGGCAAGGAGGGGACAGGAGACCTCGAGTTCCAGGGGAAATTGATGAATCCTTCGGCTCCAGTCGTCCTCAGCTTGATTTACGAGCTTTCTGGGTGCAGAACACAGCGTAGTGGTTAGCTTGAGTGGCAAACACAGACTAACCTGCCTTGGTTGGTGTGGCTCCTTTTGTACTGGTCTAATGAGGGCAAACGAGAGGCAGCTGGAGTCTGATCAGTGATTGCCAGCCGTGCCTTGTTGTAGGCTGGTTTCTTGGCCATGTGCTTTGAAGGTGTGTACCCGGCATGGCAACGCTTCAAGGGCCATTTGGCCACAGTTGCTGTAATGATAGTGGCTGGCTGCTAGCTGGCTGGGGGCTGACTGTGGATGTGTCCGCCCGGGCTGTTGTCAGCTCTCATCCCGACTGAAGCCTTGCAGCGCCGGAAGAGTGAGGCAGACAGACACGGGTGTGCTAGCTAGCTAAATTACCATTAGATTAGTCATCTATCTATCTATACAGTTAACGTTACTGAATTCGTGGGTTAGCCCAGAGTTGTTAACCGTGGTCAAAACAATCATACTAAAAATAACTGAGCGTGTTGAACAATGTCGTAATCTTATGTTACCCACCGAGAATTAGCTAATGTTATAGACCAAGCATTAGCATTAGCTACTTGTCAACAGCACCTTTATAGTAGGGTTACCTTAGAGCAACTCCAAAGCACTTTTCCTCTTTGGACCACCTACAGGTTCGAAGCGGAATTGTCCATTGCCGTTACCATTAGTCTTATGTCTCATTTTTGGAAACATTATTTTAAGGTACAAAAGAATCTTTCGTGTTGGCTCGATCGATATTGAAATCAATCAATATCAATAAATAAGGTCTCTGTTGTATTACTGTGTTGGCCAAGTGGCATGTAATCAATGACAAAACGATGCCATGTGGCAGAAAAAAAGTTGTATTAGTATAGTTGTACCCCCCCTCCCCCAAAAGAATCGAGGTTTGTATCAAATCGTGGGTCAAAAATCGTGATACGAACTGAATCGTGGGTTTGGTGTATAGTTACAGCCCTATAAAACATAATCAAATCATTTCTTTTAAACTCAGGTCGTTAATATGAAATGTTATTTCATAGCTTCCTTAACATTTCAGTTCAATTTAGTTCATTACAGCAGTTTTCATTTTAAAGTGTCCTTTTCTGTTATTTCTAAAGTAGTCTCGCATTGCCAGCTCTATCTCCACAGCTTTGTGGAGTAAGGTCTGGCTTCAACACAAATTCTGGGATATAAAAAAAGAAAGGATCTAGGTTGTTTGCATTTCTTTAAACCAATCACAATCGTCTTGGGCAGCGCTAAGCTCCGGACGCAGCAACAGTGGATCTGCAAAATAGTCTCAGGAAGGAACTTGTTTTGTTGGAACATTTGCACCCTGCAAAAGAAAACACCACATACAATAAATGAACTTAACTGTTGACACAATACAGTAACATGAGCTATTTAAATTAGCTGGATACATGATTAAACGTAGCTCTTACTGGCGTATGTACTGTGTCCACAGCACTCCCGCCAATCAGTCCCAAAACGTCCCAGTTAGATAGTAATGCCGTAAACATATTCTTTGTAGATCTTTATAATCATTCCCCGAAAAAAAAACAAGCAGGCCTGCCTTGTTGCACGATCCCAATTTTCTTCAAATCTTGCCATTTTCAGCGTGTAGCTTGCTAGCTCGAAGTTTGTTATTGAGAGTTTGAGAACAGCAACACACAGTGAGTGGAAGGTTATGGACATCCGCCCGTGAGCCACACCACGATGTCAGGCAATTATCCTGGAAACGTACTTCGGTTGATCCAGACTATTTCCAAAGTGACCGTTTAATTTTATAATGCCACTATCACAAAGTACATCTGCTCTGCAAGACAAGCAGGGTGGATAGTACAGCTATGTGACTGGCTCTTCACTTATTGAAATGAGAACAACAGCCAATCACATTTTGTCTCGAGTGACAGACAACACTTTTATGCTTGAACTTTATGATAAAAAGTGACATTGGGAAGAATGGCATTATGAAATAAAACATACTTCGGACAAAAAAATGCTAAAATTAAATATAAAACGACCTGTAATAATTATTTAATAATATAATATCTGAGTTTTGAAATTTACTTATATTTTATACTTGAAACATCAAGTATGATGTTTGATTGTTTCATCCTGAACAATCTGGCCCCCTCACTTGGGAAATTACGGCTACGCCCCTGGGACACAGACATAACAGACAGCAAGAAAATAATCAAACAGCATTAAAGCAGTAATAATAAACAATACAATATCAGCAACATATGACAATAAGGGAAAAGGTTTAGTTTATGAAGGACACAGGAAGGATGTTGTGGACACGATGGTCTCTGCCTCTTCAAAGGCTACACCTGAAAACACACTTTTTACGATTTTTTACGATTTTTACAGTAGTGTACTTCTTTCAAAATAAAGTGGATTAGTTCCAGTAAAAGCAACAGTGACTAGTTTGTTTAACTAAAAATGTTGTGTCAACTGTTGGGAAACTCAAAGCATTATTCTGACCGCTGAACATGAAATTAAATAAATAAAATCATAGTTTTCCTTAAAGGGATACACATACAGGTCAGTTGAACTCATTAATTGGAGTACTACTTTTCATAATGATAGTATAACTAAAAAGAGAAATGCTGTCCTGTGTAAACCTTTAAATATTTGTATTGTTAATGTACTAACTAGGGATGTCCCGATCATGTTTTTTTGCCCTCCGAGTCATTTGATTTTGAGTATCTACCGATACCGAGTCCCGATCCGATACTTCTATAATATATTAAAAAAAAGAATAAAGAAGAGCGAAAAAACTGATCCAGGATGTTCTTTATTTTTATTTAATTCACCTTATTTTAACATTCAACAACTCTGTTAACAAACGGAGTACTTCTGTGAGGTAGCTTGAACAATCAAGTAATAACGTAAATTCTTCACTTTTGGACTTTAGTGCAACAGTAAATATAAAAAAAGTCTAATATAAAAACAAATAGCACCTCAACTTAAAATACCCGGCAGGCATGTAAAAAAATAAAAAAATAAAAGTGCCACAGTGTTTGCAAAGCCAGTAATATGCTTTTAGGATCTGCACTCCTAACTCTTACTGTCCGCAGACATACTTGCGCTTTCTGCTTCAAGCTGCTTCTGTGTTCTACTTTGCCGGCATTTAACCAATAGCGTCTCTGCAACAAAGTGATGTCATGCCGCACGCGTTGCTGTTTCTGTGTGGAGTCAAAAGGGTCTAACTCTGTGCCACCGCATAACTATAGATGTGTTAAAAATTTATGAGAATATATATACTATATATCCGAGTCCTGATCGGGAGGTAACGTCCAATTCCGATCGAGTCTGAAACCACGTGATCGGGCCCGATTTCCGATCACGTGATCAGATCTGGATATCCCTAGTACTAACCCCACTAAAAGTCATTTTTAGTTTCTAATACTTTCTGATAAATAATGTAATATTTGCATCTTTAATACAGAGATATGCTTTATTTGTCTATCTGATGGTTCATTTTAACACACTTTCAAGATAATATTAACCCTAAGTAAAACTAGTACCTGGTGTAAAAGAGTATATCGACGACGTTCCACGAATTTCTGGGGGCACGGTCCGGAAATTTCGCCAGATGTCCTTCATTTTGGCCGGATGTCCGTCCCTTTCCTCTTAATTTGTGTTGGCGTTCTAAACTCTGGTGGATTTCTGAGGACTATGGTTAACTGCTCCTCAGATCTCTGCAGGGTAAATCCAGACAGCTAGCTAGACTATCTGTCCAATCTGAGTTTTCTGTTGCACGACTAAAACTACATTTGAACGTACACATGTTCCACCAAAATTAGTTCCTTCCCGAGGCTATTTTGCAGACGCACCGTGGCTCCGTACAGCGCTTAGCACCGCCCAAGACGATTGTGATTGGTTTAAAGAAATGCCAATAAACCAGAGCACATTTTTCTCCCATCCCGGAAGGCTGTGTGGACTAGCCAGACCCTCCTCCGCAGCGCTGTAGAAGAAGGTCTGGCAATGCGAGGCTAGCAGAGGCATGACCCGCACTACTCTGATTCTGATTGGCTAGAACTCGTTGCTTTTGTTGGTTGGGTTAGTTAGGTGTAGGCATGAGGATTGAAATTGGCTAGGGTTAGCGTAAGAATAACAGTGTATTCATGCATGCTCTTGGGGGAATCACTGGAATTGTTGGGTCCTTGAAAATTACAGTGTGGTCTAGACCTACACTCTATCTGTACAGTGTCCTGAGATAATTCTTGTTATGATTTGACACTATAAATAAAATTTAATTAAATTGAATTGTATGCCAATCAAAGGCAGAGTAGGGCGCCATCCTAGGAAACGATAATTCATCTCCTGCATGAGTAATTGCTTCCCTGGTAGTGGCTAATGCGGATCCAAATAAATAAATAGAAATGTAGTGCAGCTTGAATGCAGCCTAAGAGTCTAAAAGAAAAGTCCAAGGAAACACTTACTGCTACTCATTAAGCTAATTGTTTTGAGTGCATAACTCAACTGCATAACTGAAAGCTACTGATGCCGTCATCAGGGTTATCTTTGCTTGGGCTTGAAGACTACAAATGTGTAAGAATGGCCTTCATGGCCATCCTTTTCTAAATCTGTTTCTTTCTTCCAACTTCATGGAAAAAGAGCAGCTGCCCAAAGTTGGATGACAGGTTCTATCCAGCTAAGTGGAAGATTAAAATGTTAACAATTACCACCAGTGTTTTAAAGGTTTCCCTTCACAAGGCATTATTGCTACAGTATTAGATGGCATGCATAGTTCCGGTGCCACCGGATGTTCCTAATTTTCAGACGGCTGTCCTTCACCTTCTTGTGTTGGCATTCTAAACTCCGGTGGATTTATGAGGACTATGGTTAACTGCTTCAATCCAAACAGATAGCTAGAAAATCTGTCGACTCTGAGTTTTCTCTTGCACAACTAAAACAACCTTTAAAAACGTACATGTTCCACCAAAACAAGTTCCTTACCGAGGCTGTTTTGCAGAGGCACAGTTGCTCCGTCTGGCACTTAGCGCCGCCCCAAGAAGAATCTGGATTGGTTTAAAGGTCCCATGACATGGTGCCCTTTGGATGCTTTTATATAGACCTTAGTGGTCCCCTAATACTGTACCTGAAGTATCTTTCCCAAAATTCAGGCTAGGTGCAGAATAGGCTAAATGCCAACGGCTGTTGTGACGTACTTCCGCTGAAATGTCAGCCACCTCGAATACTTCCGGTAGCCTCTAGCCTAAGCGTCCACTTGTTCTGGTCTATGGTTCTTGTAGGATAGGTAGGTAGCTAGCTAGCTAGCTGCTACGACATGAAAAAGTCAAAGTTTAAATACCAGAGAGTGTCTGGTACAACTGCTGAACACTGCTGTGTGCCACAGTGCCAGGCATCTGCAAAGTACAATACTGTACTTAGTTGTTTTACTTTTCCTGCCAATGAGGAGCTGAGGCGTAATTGGATTGTCGCTATCCGCAGGGACAAATTCACTGTTACACCTCACACTCGGGTGTGTAGCCGACACTTCAAAACGGAAGATATCAGTGAATCAGCGTCAGAAACAGGTTGACGGCTGTTAAAAAAGGGTGCTGTTCCTATGTTATTTGAGTGGAACAACTTCTCCCTTCCACCTACAAGACCGGGGATTTTGGAGAGAAGGGTAGGCTAACGTGTGTGTGTGTGTGTGTGTGTGTGTGTGTGTGTGTGAGAGAGAGAGAGTGTTGTGATGTGACTGAAGGATGGGGGTGGTTGTAAAGTGCAATATTAAAAACGATTGTATTGTAGTATTTGTATTCTGTCATAAAAACTCTTGTGGTGTAACAGTAACACAGCCCCCCATGCGTGGAGGCTCCAGGTGCAGGTCCTGGCAAGACATCCATTTGGGTAGCTAGTCCACTAGTTTTGTACCAAAACTCCTTAGTGTTTTCAATTTTGCACAGATACATTTAATTAAAGTTATGTGTGTACATTTTGTGTAATTAATTATGAACAGTTCTGTATTCAATTTCTGTAGATTTGCATCATATGATCTACTGATGCGTTTCTGGGGCTTGATTGCGAATTCTCTACCATCCATGGTCAGTGTTCGACAAGCACGAAGGGGAGCTCTCACAGAGTCAAATGTTACAACCCATTCCCTGCAGCCCATTGACGAGTTTTTCTTGTGATGACATTGTGCCCTGCAAGGTTTACACGCCAGCCTTCCTCTCTGGCAGGCCTCAAATGTCTGCATCTGAGGTTAGGGAGACCCAGGCCATAGCACGTCTAAGGGTGCATGTGGAGCGCTCCATTCGCTGTGTCAAAGAGCACAAGTTTTTTGATTCTGTGATTCCCCTACAGGTTTTTGGGAGCATCAATCAACTGTACACGGTGGCTTGTCTCCTTACAAACTATGAAAATGGGCCACTGGTAAAGGCCTGGGCAAAGAAGCCTTAGGTCTAATGATTTGCAACATGTAAAGAGAAAACGCACTGTATATTTATACACTTTCATGAAGGCCCTGCATATCAGGTTTTCAGCCAGACGACCTTCAACAAGGTATTGCACATAACATACATACAAACTATGTATGATATGTGCAGTGCCCTGATGAGGGACGTCCGAGTGAAAGCTTGATATGCAGTGCCTTTATGAAAGCTTGGTGATATTAAAAATAATTCCATGGATCCAAGCATAAAACTAGTTTTTGTTTGTACATTCAAAAAAAAAAAATCTTAATTTATTTCTAGAATCCTTTTTTAAACCCCTTTCAATTCCTTAATCTTATCAGAGTTTATATTTGTTTGAAATCTGTTTGTATACAGTTTAGGCCTTTGAATGCTATCCTGTTAAAATAATTTGGTCAATTCAAGTAGTATTCTGCTTTTGTTTGGGCTCTCATTTGTAATTCCTGTCTCTTACCTTTTAAACTTAAACCGTTTTTACGTCCGTTTGGGAGCGTGTACAAAAAGCCGTCTATTTTTATTTATTTGTTTGTTGTTTATTTGAATAGGGACAGATACATAAATTATAGATTATTACATAAAGAACAATCTGATGCCTGTATCACAGTGTTTATATCCAAGGCTAATTCGCAACACCTGTCCCTAGAAGGGCTTTTAACAGTTAAAATAATAAAGGAGTCACATTTTTACAATTAATACAATAAAATGTCCAGAAACCAGTTAGCAGCAATAAAAATAAGTATAGTAAATAAACACATTCACTCGAACCCACACAGATGCACACCTCACTTACACACAGCTATACATTTCATATAGCATGATCACACTGCTGCTGCTGTATGTACCATACTTTTTTTTTTAAAGGTGGACATTTTAGTTAGAGTCTTTATGTTTGTAGGAAGCCAGTTCCACAGATTGGCTCCTTTCACAGAAAAAGCATTTTGGGCAAAAGACGTTTTACAAAATGGAACTTTACAGTCTCCACATACATACAGACATACAGCAGCTCTTGTGGATCTGGAGGATTCCAGCCTGTTCACAAATTTACAAAGTGGCTCAGGTGCAAGTCCAGTCAAACATTTAAAAAACAACTTTATATATCTAAGATTAACAAAATTAACAAAGTTTAAGATTTTATATTTATTTAAAATGTAACAGTGATGGAATCGAATGGGCTTTTTATCTAAAATTTTTAGGGCACGGTTATAAAGCCTCTCAATAGGCTTTAGGGTAGTTTGGTTAGCCTGAGACCAAACAGTGGTGCAGTACGACAGGTGGGACAGGATCATAGTATTCAGAAAGACATGAGCACATTCAAATGTCAAACTGCTCCTGATCAATCTGAAACAGTTCATACTGGCCTTCATTTTTCTTGAGATGTTTTTAATATGACTTTTAAAATTTAGCTGAGAATCTAAAATCACTCCTAAGTATTTTTCTTCTTCTACCTGATCAATGAGTTCACCATTCATTTTAATGTTAAGATCATGTATTATCCGCTTTCTTGTTATAGAAAAACACAGATTTAGTTTTCGTCAGATTAAGTGTTAAACATGATTTGTTTAACCAATCATACACTTTCTCAAGACTTTTAGTCAATGTACTGCCGATAACAACAGGGCTTTTGCCGGACACATAAACCACAGTGTCATCGGCATACATCTGAATGCCAACTTCGGGACATACTTTAGGTAGCTCGTTCACATACAAACTGAAGAGAACAGGCCCCAGTATGGTTCCCTGCGGGATTCCGGTCTTAATTTCACATGGGGCAGATTTTGCATGATCAGTAACTACACATTGTTTTCGACCCTGTAAATATGACTCGAACCATGATAATGCCTGGTGTGATGTATTATAAGATGATAGTTTTGAGATCAGATGGCTATGATTTACGGTGTCGAATGCCCTCTTTATCAGCAGTGATAGTAGAGTGCATGTCGGGGGAATAGCCCGGACACGCGCTTCACACCGCGAGCGGGCACGTGCACCACTCGGTGTAAAAGGAAGAAAGAAAAAAAAAGAGTCTGCCGCTATCCGGAGATACAGAGGGAAAATATTTCAGTCGGAACCGAAATTTCCGTTCTAATCCGGTCCGAATACTACCGTTTGCGTAGGAACTAGGTCCATAGTGGAACCGGGTTTCGGTACCCAACCCTATAGCAGTGCAGGTGTAGATGTGCAACTGCAATGGGGCGTGACAGATATAATGGAATAAGGGTGTGCAAAACAGTGCATGAATGATGGAGATCAGTTAGCACGTATTTACACTGCAATCAAGTCATTAATTGGCCAAGAAGGCACTGAGGTAGAAATAAAAAAATAAATAGTCAACTTTTTCTTTAATGATTTGTATGACTTCCAAGTCACGGGGAATTCTCTGAATGAACATGTCATCTTTTGTGTAAATGACAAAGTCACACCAGTCACACCCAGAAATCAACATTTGTCCCTGGACCTGCCAGTAATAAGGATGGGATCGCCTGAGTGTATGTTTTCCCTCTTTTATCATAACGTAAGGGCAGTCCACATAGCTAGTTACATTTGGGCATTTAATTTCTAACAGGCCAAACACTGGCTGCCCCTCAGGATCAAACACAATCCCATCAGGTGGTGACCCCATCCATGATGCCTCAGGGTGGATCAGGAACCCACAAGGGTAGTGGTTGACTTCCCTCACCTTGCAGTACTCCTCTACTGCTATAGGCTCCAAGGCAAGAAGTACATGTGCAAAGGCATGCATAGTGTATCTACTGAATGTAACTAAATGAGTTTTGTGCGTGTGACAGTGTGTGCGCACTCGTGGGTTGCTTGTATGAAGGAGGGAGTGAGTGCGTGTGTACATCCACGGAAGTACGGTAAGTGAGTGAGTGTGGGGGGGTACATATGCATGTGCAGTTATGTGTGCATTTAAAGTGATACTCCAGTGTACTTCCAAACATAGCCCTGTTGATGGAGCTCTCTGAGTGCTGGGGGTAGGAAGAAGAATGAAAAGATTTGGAACAACAAAGACGTAATAACGAACTGGCACACTAGCTCAGCTGTTATGTAAAACACAACTGTCTATGCTGTACCGAATTCTCTCGTTCTTCTACCTACCAACAGCACACCAACAGGGTTATTGTCGGAAGTACACTGGATTATCTCTTTAAGCAAGTAAGCAGTCTGAGTTAGCGTAATATATGTGTACAAATGGATTTGTTGTGTGTGTGTGTGTGTGTGTGTGGTATAGACAACAACACATACCGGATTCCTTCTGCAAGATTCCTCTCTTGGTCTGGCTGATATGATGACCATGTCATTAACTGGACCAGGTTTAATACCCTGCATCGAAATAAAAACATGTTTAAGAAACATTCAAGAGATATCCATACATAAAATGAAAGAGTCATTAAAAGGCTTGCTACCATGGTCCTTGGTTTGTGCCACTTTTGTTCAGTTTCTGTGCAGCTGAACACTGGGGGAACTGATCTAAGCCTTAGCTGGGAGTAGTGCGCCGTCTGGTACAGTAGAGCTGCCACATGACCGCACAATGCTGTTCCTGCCACACAGGTACACTGGCATCTCTGTAGCACCACTGGCTTTGAATCCCTTCGCACAATCTGTTACAACACCAAATATTTGTTAGAGAAAATGTACCAGCTATAACTGCAATTAAAGAGAGACCGCCTTTCACACACTAAATTTGTGAACTTTTGTTGAACTTTAAAATGTGTAAAGTGATACAGGGATTTATACACTTTATTTAGCCTATAGTTGACCATGTCAAATGTAATAGATCATGATTAATCTCACTTTACTCATTTTAAAATAGCAATGCAGAATAAGTAATGAAGAAATTATAAGAACTCTTAACAAAATCTTACTTCTGTGGGAGCCATTCATTTTACATTCTTTCTGACAAACCCTGTATTCTTCACGCGAAGCCAGATATATCAGCTACCATATGTTTCATATAGTGCAATGATGGTGTTTATCTGTATCTAATTCACAGCAATGATATGACTCACAGAAACTTGATTTTGACAAACAGGAACCTGTTTCTTTTGAACCTGAACTGAACTGCAGGATGACTTTCCCTTAAACTCAGACAGTGAGGCTTCTGGCTTTTCCTCATAGATTAACCGTGACCTCTCCCGACTCCTAGTTTGAAACTGTGATTAACATAGAGGTTAGGGTATTGCATTTCAGAAACACAAAATATTTATGACATTAACCTATCACTCTGCTAACGTTACTTCGTCAATGTGCTAATTTTGGCTAGTAAAGAGCATAGACAGTAAAGCCAAGGAGCTAGCATGTATCATCGTTTGGTTAACTCAAAACAGAGGCTTGTTAACTTACCTTCGTAGTTGTATATATAGCTGGACACATACAGTTTAAAACCTTTGTCCTTTTTGACGTTGGGGTCTTCGATGTGGCCTAGACATGCATTTTCCTTATCCAGATAACATATCCAGATACAGAATGCATTTTAATGCCAGGTATAAATGGGGTCAGGATATTTCAGCCTCTGCTGCACCAAGTTTGTCCATTGTGATTTTAATCTGTCTCTAAGTCCCTCTACTTTATGGACGTGTAGTCTCGCATTGCCAGACCTTTCTCCACAGTGCTGCGGAGGAGGGTCTGGCTAGTCCACACAACATTCTGGGATTGGAGAAAAACATGCTCTGGTTTATTTACATGTCTTTAAACCAATCACAATTTTTAAAACGCCAACACTAAGAATGAGGAAGGTAACGATATCTGGCCAAAACAAAGGACATCCGGCAGAATTTCCAGCGGCACTGGAGCAATCCCGGAAGTGGAACGTCGTGGGTATAGACTAATGGATGTGTAACAATAAGTCACTGGTTTAATAAAGTCCCACTAGTTTCTGCTGGCATCAAGTAGTGCTGTCAGTAGTGCATTGAGATGGTGCTGAAAAGCAAATGGTGCTACACTAAAACTTAGGACAAATGCGACTTTAAGGACAAAACTAGCAAAACGACACAGCAAGTGCTTTGAAAAACATGCATTTAATTTAGGAAATTCATTTGAACAAAGCATCACTGACCTCCCCCCCTCCCCCATCTGTGTAATTATGCAATTTTCCTGCTCGACTATAATAATTAGCTTAATTTCTGCTTTCACAATAATTACACTTCTTCCTGACTGGACAAAAGTCAATCGAGTGGAGGCATCTCTTCCAGAGATAGAGATATCAAATCTGACGTCTCTGAGGATGGCTCATTGATTTAGCAGTTTACAAATGTTTTTTTAAAAACACATTTTAAATTTCAGAAAGAAATATGTGGCTTGGCACATCACAAGGCAAGGCAATATTACCTAATTTCAAAACACGGCAATGTTACACTGATAAAATAAAAATAAAAATACTTTTGGGTCTCTGTCGTTTGAAGAAAAAAAATAAATGCTGTGAAAGACAGCAGTGCAGAATGCAATACTGCCACCCACTGGCTGTCATATGGTAGAACATTTTAATACAGTGGTGGGTAAAAAGAGGAATAAAGAATCATCTTTTGGAAATTGATCTTAATGCCTCAATTGGGGAGAAAAAAAAAAAAAAAAAAAAAAAAAGAGGAAAAATCCAACCTTTAAGGGCACTAATTTTCTTTGTGAATGAATAATGTGTCATAAATAAATAAATGTTATTCCTTAAAATACAGGGGGCATAAGTCAGTACACCCCTATGTTAAATTCCCTTAGAGACAAGCAGATTTTTATTTTTAAAGGCCAGTTATTTCATGGATCCAGGATACTATGCATCCTGATAAAGTTCCCTTGGCCTTTGGAATTAAAATAGCCCCACATCATCACATACTCTTCACCATACCTAGAGATTGTCATGGGGGTACTTTCCATAAAATCATCTCTCAATCCAAATCAAACCAGCTATTAGGCTAACTGAAATAAAATCATGCCATCTCTAGGTATGGTGAAGGGGATGTGATGATTTATTTATGACACATTATTCATTCACAACAAAATTTGTGTCCTTAAAAGGTTGGATTTTTCCTCTTTTTTTTTATTTTTTATTAAGGCATTAAGC
Organism: Zingel zingel; assembly: GCA_023566125.1. NCBI lineage: Eukaryota > Metazoa > Chordata > Actinopteri > Perciformes > Percidae > Zingel > Zingel zingel. The sequence continues at coordinate 2,043,668 of CM042329.1, read as the reverse complement.
TCAATTTCCAAAAGATGATTTTTTTATTCCTTTTTTTAGTCAACTTTAGCATGGGTTCATAAACTTATGAACAACACTGTATGGATGTGGAAATCAGAGTGCACAGATTAAAGGGGAACTATGCATTTTTTTAGCTTAATTTACCGTAACTCAACAGCTTCAGAGTCATTGGAATGGTTAGATCACTTTTTTCAACCTATTCTTGCCTTACTTCCTTACTTTTTCTTCATAGTTTGTCACCTTTTTTTTTTTTTTGTCACCATTGTCGACCTAGTGTAGCCTTACTTCCTTCTTTCTACAGTCTTTTTTCAAAGTTTTTGTATTTAAATCTACACAGCTGTTGTTTAGTAAATATATTGCTGTATTGTTCCTCTTTATAAAGACTTTTTTTTTCCTACCAAAAATGATTTACGCTGGTCCCCCCTGACCAGAGTAAATCATTTTTGGTAGAAAAAAAATAAAAAAATTCAAAGGGGGTACATTATTGAAAAAAAGTTTGAGAAGCACTGCACTACATAATAGCCAAGCTTATTAATCAGTCACAAAAAAGTGAGGATGCTATTAAAGCCATCGTCCTGCAAATAATAACCCTACCATCAGCTACTCGGAGTACTGCGTAAATGTCATTGGATTGCTAATGCATAATTTTCGCGACAACAAAGAATAAACAGAATGAGCTTCAACAATCCAAGAGTTAGTGTACAATGGCTAACATTGCTGTGACTTGCTTGTTTTTTTTTTATTGTTTTTACTTCTTCTAAGAATATATATTTTTTTAATTTATTCTGAATGCCAATGAAGTCTGCAAGTCTTTGTCTCAAAATGTCCCCAAAGCAGTGAGGTCAGTTTATCAATGCATTCACTTGGATTATTAGTTTGTGGAGACTTCATCTGTGCATTTGGATTTCCACACCTGTATTATTCTACCATGTGACCTCTGGTACAATGCAGAAATGAAACAATTAACAAATGCCATCGCAAAGGAATAAACCACGCCGCAATGGAGCAAAACGCCACCTGAGCAGTGTGGCTCTTGGGTTTGGTCTAAGGCACAGAGGCATGAACCGGTTTGTGGCTACACAATTCTTATTATTGGAATCAATTAGTTAGTTGTGGTCTCATCTGGTGACTTGTTGATAATAAAATTCATGAAATATCCACCCATATCCATCAACAAGATCATTTCTGTTAATTATTTCACTTTGCAACAGAAATCTCTGTAAAACTGTGCATCATTATATGCGTCATTCAGAACTTTTATATAGACCAAATCACTGATGTTGCGCTGACACAAAAATCACTTCCGGGTAGAGAACTGGCTGTTGATTTGAATTGCGGAGAAATGGGAAATCGGCAAACTTGTTTATTTCTGATGTCATTATAAAAGCGGGACTCTAACGTTTAAAAAGATATCTAGTGTACGGTGTTGCTTTGCTAGCATCTTTGATAAACCAAATCTAGCGTTACAGACAGCAAAATCTCACCACCGGTCGGACTGACTGCTAGTTTGGGTGGTGTCATTTTCTTTTGTCTATGGCCCAACAGCTAAATTACCCAATCTAACGTTGGGGAAAGTGATGGCACATGAAAGCATCAAACACACATTTTAGATGAACACGTTGAGTATATCCAGTTGTTCCTCGCCCCTATTTGCTCAGCGCCATTAAATTGTAAGAGAGGGCGGAGTTTTCTACCTGGAAGTTATTGGAACATGTAACGGACATTGTGATTGGGTCTATAGCGGCAAACAAGTGGAGTAATGGCTTTCTGAGTAGGGCTGGGCACCGAACTTCGATACTTTTACGGCACCGACCGAAAATACTCCGATCCTATGAGTACTGAAAAATTATTTATCTTTCGGTGCCAAATTTCGGTTCCAAAAGCGTCTGAGCGAGTAAGCGCAAGCTTATCTGTCCTCTCTGCATATTGATAGAGAGCGGAACACACACACACACACACACACACACACACACACACGCACGCACGCACGCACGCACGCACGGAGTAAACTCGAGCAAACTACGTCGGCTCTGCAGTTGTTGACGTTACAGTGAGTCACGGCAATGCCGATAAAGTGGTTTCAAGCGTGGTTACAGTTTTTCAAAACTTCACGCAGACACCGTTCGCTGTGGTATGATATTAATAGAGAGGCAAAAGCGGTCGCGGTGCTGTTAACGTTACACTTCCTCTGAGACAAGCAGGCACAACAGTGTTCTCTGTGCCCTGGGGACTGACTGACAGGCTGAGGTTGTAAGGCAAGGCAACTTTATTTCTACAGCAGCTTTCAGCAACAAGGCAACTCAATTACATTCCTTTGCACTTAAGTTAGTTCAATGTTGACAACAGGGCAGTCACCAAGTTTATTAACAGTTTGTGTCTTTATGCAGTTTTCACTAAAAAGTCTTTGTTTACATTCCTTTATATTTTAGTTAGTTCAATTTTAGCCTGTACACAATGTCATTTGTTTATTTATAATATGTTCCTGTTGTGGCAAAAAGGTTTCTCTTTTTTTGTTAATTTTTACAGTTGGGATTGATACCAATCCTGAGTATCTGACTGGCACAGCCCTATCCAAAAGCACAACCAGTTTTATTAATGTTACTCTGAGTGAGCAGCGTTACCACAACTGTTACCACAATTAAGGTGGAAAATAAAAGTTTTGCGTTTAATGTATTTTTGTTGATGTAATGGATTTTAAAACATATGGTATCAAAAAAAAAGTAGCGTTAAGGAGCCTGAATCGAAACTGAGGTATCAAAATTGGCACCGGATCGAAAGACGTTGAATGATGCCCAGCCCTAGTCCTGAGCAGAGAATGCCTCACTCCCGCTGTGTGTGTTGTAATCCGAGCTTCTCTGATCTTTATTTTGGTAGTTGGCCAGCCGAACGTACACGTGCATGCGACGTCAGAGGTGAGATCCATAATGCACCAAGAAGCTGCAGTAAGCAGTAAAACAACAATAAAAGGTGACAGCCATTTGCAGGCGATCCCGGCCCAGACTATGAATGTCGTATAAAGCTACTTTAAATTTGTGTGTGCACTGTACCACCAGAGGCGCAGCATTGCCCAGCCATTACACAGCAACTATCACAGCATAATTTAAAGTGCATGATAATGATGATCAATAACATGGTGAGAACGCTGGTTCAGACTACCAACTGTAGCTTGCACCAGGTGTGGGGTTCAGTGTTGAGTTTAAAAAAAAGTTAAAAACAATGCTGATGTTTTGATGTATTCACAATGTATTCTGCAGCTTATTGTGTTATTTAAATCATGTCTGTCACTGGTAGGATCTTGTGACCGGAAGTAACCTCAAAAAAAAAAACATGGATTCGGAAATAACGCCTCCTTTTGGGCTACAAAGGACCAATGAAAAAAAAGTTATCGTGCAAGGAACCGCCCACAACTTCAAGCGAATATATTTGTGAAACTGAGAAATGTTTGGGACTGTATAGATGTGTAGACGTTAGGAGAGACAGCTTGCTGCCGTGTAAAATCCCGTTCTGTCATGTCATTTGGTTATTAAATCTTTATGTTAAATCTTCATTGGACCGAGCCTCTCCTTTCTCAAAAACTCAAAGAATACGCAACATCGGTCATCCGAATGTCACTCAATCACACTAAGAGCGGTCTTCCTATCAAGCCTATCCTAGCCCTGTCGCGTCTACTTCAGTTACGAAGAGGTCAGTAAAGTCTGGAGGCCCTTCACAGCTTGGCTTTTGGAGTTTGTTCCAGCAGTGTCCTCATGTCCAACAGTGCGCCCTCCACGGCCTGGGCCAGATGTGCTGCGTTGGTTTCTTTACAGGAGTTGAAAGACGACACTGCAAAGTTGATGTGATCGTTTATAGGATTGTAGCACACGCCGTATCCGTCGGAGGAAACCGGGCCGAAACACATGACGCAGTCAGTCTTGGACGGCACCTTGTGAAGAAATGAGAATGTGGTGGTTAGTTAGCCAGGGTCAAATACTTGAGGAATGGTTTCCATCTTTGTTCAGTTTAGTCACTTTATTATCCCAGATGGGAAACTTGATCTTCAGTCAGGAGTCAGTGCAAGGTAAAAAGCAAAAGCTGCTGTAAAAAAAAAAAAAAAAAAAAAAAAAAAAAAAAAAGTATTTATTAGAAAATTTGCGAACTTTGTTAAGACAACATAGAGATGCCTGTAATTTATTTGCACAAAGATCAATAAATGCCAACTTTGTTTAAAGATGCTCTTTTTTTTTTTTTTTTTTTTTTAACATCGACTGCAATGCGTAGATGAAGACAATTCCCAAAAAAAAAAAAAAAAAAAAAAATGTAATTCACTTTTTGATTATGAAAGAATAAATAATAAAATTCTGAGATTTTGCACACCAAACGTGATTTTTGAATGTTGTGATTTTTGAATGTTGTGATTTTTTTCCATGATCAAAATGAGGAAATTGCAGTATTTGTTTACACTATTGCATTTAGTAAAAACGTTTTAATGCACTGTGGGCATAGTTTTTGAGAAATTTTAAATTTGAATGGTAAATTTGTGGAGGACAGACTGGAGATTTTGTGTCAATTGAAATAAAGGCCTCATCACACCATAGGAAAAATCCATCCACCACTGGCCAATGCTCAGATTCATCTTTACGGAGCAGGCTGGTGATGACCATGTCATCAGCAAACTTCAGGATGCGCCTGTCCCCATGCTGGCATCTACAGTCATTGGTAGTGGTGCGACGACAGCTTCTCCCATGATATCTCGTGAAATTAAAAACGTGACGAGATTTCTCGTCAAGGTGAAAAATGTCTTGTTATATCAGTGGAGTGCAGCAGCCTCGAAATTGGCATAGAAGATCCCCCGCCCATTGTCCAAAGTTGACTCTGAATAAACTTTTCGATTGAATAAAATGATTTTTTTTTTTTTTTTTTTTTTTTATTTTAAAATTGAAGTTCTCTCTAAAATGGTATAAAAATCTTGTCTCGATCTTGTGAACCCAATCTTGCACCGTCTTGTCAGCTGGGTGTCTCGTCCCACCCCTAGTCATTGGTGTAAAGAATGTACAGCAATGGGGACATGACACAGCCCTGAGGAGAGCCAGTGGAAGAGGAGCGCTGTTCTGACAGAGAGCCATTCACCCCTAACCCTCTGAGACCGACATGTTAACAAAATCTACAATCCAGTTGGCAACATTTACATCAAGATTAAAAGTAATGAAATAGGTCTTAGTACTGGATCACAGGACAAGTAGAGCTTTAACACTTCCAAATTTTACTGTACAATTTATTGTCTAAGAGAGGTTACACACCAACCAGACGGCCGACCGTCGGCAGTAAAGCCAGTCGGACTGATCAGTCGGGTCCCTGAGGTAAAAAAAAATGCCTCAGAACACACTAAGGCGACACCGACTTGAGCGTACGCTCTACGCGTGTGCGAAACGTAATACGTTTCCATAGCAGCAGGAGGCGCTAATCTGTATGGTTTCCCAGAAAAGGAAAACCGGCAGCTGATTGAACAAACGCATCACATGGATCTTTTTTCTCCGGAAATTCACAGCCAGACTGTCATGGCGGCTTGTTCAGAATACAATCTCATATTGTACTAAAAAAGTTCACCGAAATGAGTTTCTGAATACATTTTAAGCGAGAAATAGGCCGTGTAGTTGCTGAATCTGTCTTCATTTCAGATCAACTAAAGTCAGTTTAAAATATTTGTCAGATTTTGAGAGGTTCATGCCGCTCCCCATTTCCAGGTGAGTCCCGACTGCCCTGTCTCCGACTGAACATGTCAGGTCGGCCCAAATGAAGGCCGACGGCTCCTCAGACGGACGACGGCACGGAACACACCGAACAGACTCGAGTCACCGACCTCGCCAGACTGTCCAACGGCCGATTATCAGGTTGGTGTGTCAGCGCCTTAATAAATAATTCTGATTAACAATATAATTACATTGTAAATGATTCCAAACCGACCCTGAATTGGTCTTCAGGTATGTAATATGTCTATTTCATTCAGAAAATAACTACAATGCGCGATGTGGATGTATGTCAGTAGCTGACATTAAATGACGTCCTCCTTCCTTTTACTCCGTGTTTGTGTTGGCCTATTATTTTCTTTCCCCTTGTCCCTCTGTAAAGTTACTTGTGTAAAGCGTCCGTGGGTTTCATGAAATGCGCTATACTAATCTAAGTTAATATTACATTGGTTGATACAACAATCTCTTAATGCTTTGGCTCGCGACACAGTGACAGTGATACCCGCTTTAGCTCATGAGACATCCAAAGGAGGCTAAGCTACCGTATGCAACACTTGAAATGGAACAATGCATCTGTAACTCATTCTCTTAATGTAAATAAATGATTATCTGTCTGAGCAAAACATTCATTACAACTATATGACCTGGTGACGCTAACTCCTAGACCTTTACGACAGCAGGTGTGGTAAAAACCACTACCGCTTTTGTCCAAATGGACCGCTGAAATCAACACAAACTAAAAGTGACATATAGTCACTAAGTAAACATAAAACTGACAACTACCATCAACAGTCATAGCCCTTAGGACCTAAGCCAATGTTAGCAATTAATTGCGGCTAAACAAAGAAACGGCGATTATGTAAAGAAAATTGCGATTAGACAATTATGTCATGATTATTACAGGCCTAAGGACAAGACATCTTTGCCGTTATGCTCATACCTGGCTTGTAGATAGCTTGTAGTGTAAGGCTTTGGCGTAGGCAGTGTCTGTGTAGATATCAGGTATGGTGAGTTTTTCTTCAATAGCCACCATCTTAAGGCCTAGGAGGTGTCTGTCTATGGCCTGGCCAGTGATTGCCTGTGGGGATGGAGAGCATTCATTTATTCATAATGTTCGTCACAAGATTATTCTGCATTTTTCTTTTTGCAAACAATTAGCAGTAAACACGAAGGAGAGTTTTTCTTAAAATGGTTGGCTATTGTACTATAGTCGCACGCACGCACGCACGCACGCACGCACGCACGCACGCACGCACGCACGCACGCACGCGGCTGGGTTCGGATTGCTGTAAGTCTATAAGAGTGGCTGGCTTCTGGCTAACTGTGGATGTGTTGTGTCCCCGGGGCGGTTCTCCGCTCTCATCCCGACAGGGTGAGATAGCTGGCTAAATTTGCATTGGATTTGTCGTCTATCTATACAGCTAGCTAACGTTAGCTGGCACTGTAATCGAGGGTTAGCCCAGTGCTGTTCAACGTTGCCTTTACCTTGATCAAAACAAGTAAACTTAAAATAACTTCATGAACGTGTTGACCGATGTTGTAACTTTATAACATTAACGTTCCACACCGAGCATTAGCATGAGCTAACGCTAACGTTACTTGTCAACGTAGCACGTTAAGCTGGATCAATCGATATTTAAGTAAGTATCAATGAATTAGATCTCTGCTATATTACTGTGTAAGTGGCATGTAATCAATGAAAAAGTTGTATTAGTCTTTCTGTGACATTGTATGATTTACGATTACTCTCGAACGTATCATCTGAGTGCCGTGTTTTGAGTTAGAGGAACCAGTGGGGTCAAAGGTTATATGACGCCAATGACAGGTGACTAAATGAAACGGGCCGTGTCATTAAATAAAAATAACAGATTGCTCTGGGTTTAAACGTTGTTTAGGATAGTGCAAGTACACAGCTCAACAAATATATAACAGGTGTAGTTGTTTTTAGACATTTTAATGCAGAGATGTTACATATTGTACCTTTAACTCCCATTGCTGTGAATACTTACCATGTTAGTATATGACCTGTGTGCATTTACAGCTTTCTCCATTAGATCAACCTTCTCGGTGTTCTGTGATAAAACAGGAAGAAGATAGGAAAGTTACAGCACATCTTATAGTAGGTTATCGTTTTAAAGTGTTCAAATATATTTGAAAACCTTTGTGTAACACTGAAATCCCTCAACACTAGACGAATAAATACTGAAAAACACCATCACTTAGTCTCCTAATCTGGCATCATCTTTTTCTAGTGATGTGTCTAGTAGGGATGTGCATCTCCGGTCTGAGGCTGATGCATCTCCATCGCCATGCATTGCCAACAATCTGATACACAACAGATTTATATGCAGCAAGTACTGGTGTGATCAGATTTGCCCCTATTGCAATGCATTGCCAGTCAACACAATGCTATGCCATTCAATGCAATGTAGTTCTTCCTCCCGTGCACACTTTTTTGATCGTTGCACTCGCATCGTGCACGTCTGTACACCGCTGCAAATCTGTGCATCTTTCACTGAAGTTTCACTAAATCTGTGGATTGTTACCTTACCTGTAGGTAAGGCCAGTAAGACTATAGTCAATAATGTGTAAATTGAAAAAAAAAAAAAAAAAAAAGATTTATTTTCAAATATGTTGGATTCATGTTAATGTATGTTTTTAGAAATACTTCAAACCTTTTTTTTTTTTTTTTTTTTTTTAAAACTATCGAGCAATAATTTGGCAGCCCCCCCTGCAGCAACTCTGAGGACCCCCTAGGGGGAAGATCTCTGACTAATGGCGCTTTTCCATTACATGGTACCTGCTTGACTCGCCTCGACTCTACTTGCCTTTTTTGTTTTCCATTACGAAAAAAAGGTTCCGTCGAGGTTCCAAGGGAGAGCCGATACCAAAAGGTAACGTGAAAGCGACATATGGGGGTGTCCTGAACAAACCCGCCATTTTTAAATAGTTTAGCCAGCTGTGTTTTTTTTTTGCTGCCTCCAGCTTCATTTGAAACAAAATGAGTCATCTGGCTGTGGCAAGAACAACACACCTGCGACGTTCTGTGTGTGTGTCGCGTTAGGTCACGGCAGTTGCTGCGGCGCCGCTTGTTTTACAGTCCTGCGGAGACTCCAGGCAGAGCTTTTGCCGTAGCCTATGTACACACACATGCTGGCTCGACGCACAAACCAGCGCACAAGTATAAACATCAGGCCATTTACATAGGCTACGGCGAAAGCTGTTTATACTTGAGCGCTGGTGTGCGTGCGTTGAGCCGGCATATAAGACGACCAGCCACGCTGAGGCGGTACTAAAATCTGCAATGGAAAACGGATGCACAGTGTGTCGAGTCGAGGAGAGTAGAGGCGAGTCAGGCAGGTACCATGTAATGGAAAACGCCATTAATGTTTAGGCTGATTGATAAAGCCCAATAGTTTTGGCAGCAAACTAACTAACTCATATCACAACCCAAACGGTTGCTGTAAATACGAATACATCCCATTCATTCTCAGCACACCTGTTTGCCGGGGTCATCAAAGGCTCTGACGAAGGCAGCGGAGGCACTCGAGGCGGATCGTATTGTATCTGTGCGGCCCAGTCTGAACATACGCAGGGAGGCACTTTCATATGTGGCACAGCAGCGCTGGTACATCCTGTCGAGACAAAGAGGACAGACAGTGTAAGAAAACAGTCTGGCGGTGGTAACACTAATATGATGACAAGCGAGAATAAAGGCAGGGAAGAAGAAGACTGCTAGCTAGTAGACATGGAAGCAAGTAAACAATGCCGATTTCAAACTTAAATTTTATTCATTTTTTTAAAAAGGCAGAAAAGGGGAGAAAATGCACTCAGCGTTTGTTAAGAGCTCAAAAATACACACAATGGGGAGCCTGGGTGGTTCGCCTGGTGGAGCATGCGCCCCATTTACAGAGGCTAGTTCCTCGCCGCCACGGCTTCAGTTCCGACCTGCGGCCCTTTGCTGAATGTCGTTCCCCCTCTCTCTCCCTCCCCCCTTTCATGTCCCATCAAATAAAAGGCCCCAAAAGGCAACAAAACGACAACATACATGTAAACATAACGAAAAATCTTATTTTACATGAACATTTAATTTTTAGGTCAACCCTTGCATTCTGTTTCGGGATGCTTGCCACCTCAAATGGGTATTATTTTTTCAGGAATAATATCCCAAATATCATACATTGATATTATCAACATAACTGTGGGGGAAAATATTTAGCTTTTTTTCTTGCAGGCTTCAATAAAAATGATGGGTAGTCTTAAAAGAGTACTCCACCAAATTAGCATTGCACAACTATAAAATTGTTTGATTCACCAAGGAGAACACCAGAATCTTTTTTATTTTACACATTTTTCTTCCTTGTCGAAACCTGGTGCATACATTACTTACAACGGAACTCCACAACCAACAGTTGAGTTGGAGATTCGGGTGTGTCATTCTGGTGGCAAAAGTTGGGCTGTCGATGAGCATCTGTCGCTTTAGTTTTAGCGGTGTGGTTAGGGTTCCTGCACCATCTGCTCCGGTCTACAATCATTGGCTTTTTACCGGACGATTTGGCATGTTGAATCGGTGTCGGAGGCCGTCAGTGAGAGAAATCCCTCGGATTGTGTCATCAGCTTAAGAGAATCAGTGAACGAGAAAAAAAAAAATGGAAGGGAGCAAAGTAGGCAAAAAGCTAGAGTCAAAAGGTCGCACAGAAGGCCCTTTGCATTTTCCATCTTCATCTCACCAATCCAATACACAAAAGGGCTGTCAAAACTGGCCAAAGATGACGTTCCAATGCTTCTTTATAGGTTTGAACTATTCAAATATCTATCTTAAAAAAAAAAAAAAAAAAAAGGTATAGTAAGCGATGTTGACCCAATACCCTTTTTGACAAACAGCGAATATCACCTCACGGTCACCTAGCTCTCCATTTTCTGAGTGCGCGGGTTGTATTTGTTTGGCAGTGGAGTTCAAATATCAACAATCTTCGCAAAGCATCGCTTACTGCACCTTTAATGCTGCTCGCTAGTGGCTTGCTCCTGATATTGTGTGTGAACTTCTTCATATGAGTGATCACATTGGAGGTTTGGAAGGGTTTGACACGGTGTCCTACGCACGCATCCCTAATTATAAGTCCCTGAAAACTCCTCGGATCCAAGAACCTCTGTTGCAGCCTACTGTAAGTCTGTGATAAAAGTTTGTTACATGCAGCGCTCTAGTTAGCCTTGGTTTAGAACATAAAGAGTAACAGGTCTGCATACAAAGCTTTTCAGTATCTCACCTGTAGTAAGCCAGTTGTAGCGCCATCTGTATGAAAGCATCCGGGCTCATCTTGTGGGCCTTTGGCACATTTTTCCCAAAGTGGCCAAATACCGTGACCATCATATCCAAGTCTTGGGCCAGTCTGTGGTGGGAGAAATGTCAGAACAATCTATCTCTAGGCCTAATGACATGACGTACAAAATGGATACATAGCCTGGTCACTGAGTGTCGTTATAAAATCTATCCTCACATGTTCATGGCGTGCTTGGCCTCCTCAATGTCCTTCTTGATCTCGGGCGTGATGTTAAAGTGCAGTTTCTGGGGCATGGGCAAAGGCACCATGGGAGTCTGCGCCATCTCTGGCTTCCTCCTGTTCCCACAAACAAGAACGAAAAGAAACACATGAGATGGAAGAAAAACACATGTAGATAAAAACCAAAGAGATACTTAAAGGGTAACTTGACTGTTTTTTCAACCTGTATTGTCCTATGTTTTTGTGTGTGACTGACTGATAGGAACAACAATCTTTGACATTGGTCCAGTATTAAGCGTGAACGCTGTAACCGGCAGCCACTGACTGGGCTGCAGTGTAACCCTATGGAGCAAATGTTCAGCGTCAATTTGTTCCAATGAAAGTGCTTTATTTTGCCACCATAGAAATAAAATGGATAGAAAGGCCATTTCCATTCAAATCAACGTAGCAGAATGGTCAGAGCAGCAGCCATTTGTAAGTGTACCATTGCCATGGTAACGTATAAACTTCCGATAATAAGCAGACTTCTGGCAAGTCGCAGAGCTGTGGCTTTACAATAACCGATGGGCAAACGAGCAGCGGAGTAGTAACGTTACAAGGCAGAGAGTCAGCCGCGAAATGAGTCAACTTAACTTCATCCACACAAACGACACTGCTATCGCCACGAGTGACTGCTTTATTTGGCTCGTTTTCTCTGAACGATGTGGCGAGGAGGTTACATTCAGGCAGAGTTAGCAAGCTAACGTTAGCCAACTAACATTGGCTGGCTGGCTTGCTGGTTCCGCCGCGCTTTCATGATGCATCCGTTACAGAGAATGAGCTCAACAGCGGGCTGGGTTTAATGTTAGCGGTCCGCTGACCCACTGCCGCTGGGTCTAACTGTCCCTCCTCCTCACTCCCTGCAACTCCGAGAACATCTCCCGAGCTGTGTCGGGCGGCTCTCCTCCCAGCGAGCTGCGATACAGTTTACGGCCCCACTGACGCATGTTGTCACTATGACAACTAACAGCAATCGCCATTTTGTGGTGTACCAATCAAATGACCACAGGAAACTGTTCACTGGCCTTTCTATCCATTTTATTTCTATGTTTGCCACTGACAGGCTCAGATTAATATTCTCAGTGTCTGACAACATTATGAAAGGATCCCTACAGAGATAGACCTTTAAAACCTCTTTGAGACCTTTCTGTTGAACCAGAAACAGCTCTGAGGTCTCTAGCGCTAAACCCACCAGACTCCATTTAAAAAAGCAATACTTTTAGCGTGTATAGAGCCAACATATTTTCACATGTACATCTGTAAACTATGTGTTTATTTCAACCAAAACTAAAGTTGTTATGGTTTAAAAAGTGAAAATACGACCAAAACAGCTTTTCATAGTTTGATTTTGTTTCTCTAGACTGTGAATGCATTGTATTTTATGATGCTAAAATTACTGTTTATTTACATGGAGTCTGGTGGGTTTAGTGATGTTTTTTTATGTTTTAAAAAAAAGGATCTTACTCTTTAACAGAAAGGACGGCCTCCTTAGAAATCCTTTCCATAATATTGTCAGACACTTAGAATATTAATCTGAGCCTGTCAGTGGTAAAACGCGCACTTTTGTGAAGGTAAATACAAGCTGGACAATTGCCCTATTAACTTAGAGTATATTGTAGCTTGTTTGGCCGCTGCCGACTGCAGCGATCTTGCTTAATACTGGACCAATGTCAAAGATTGTTGTTCCCATCAGTCACTTAGACACAAAAACATAGGACAATAGGGTCCTGGTTAAAAAAAAAAAAAAAAAAAAAAAAAAAAAAAAAAAAACGGTAGTTACCCTTTAATGAAACCGTGGATTTATAATTGTGATTTTCTGTCTGTGATTAAACCTGTCCATGCCAGTGGCAGAAAGTCTCTGTGTACTCTGTCTTGTTGCTGAACTTTCAAAGAGGTTATAACAACTAGACAGCCAAATAGACACCTACAGAGTCCAAATGATCTTTCACCTACTTACGTGTATTCTACAGCATGGTCGATCAAGGCCACTATGGGGGGGCCCTCAGCTGGGGCATGCTCGTAGTTCGCACCACATACCCCGTCTTCTCCAATAATAAACTGAAAGAGAGATCAGAAACTTTCTTAAAGCATAAAACAAGAATTTGCAGGATATCCAGCCTGAGGAATTTGTAGACAAGGTCATATTATTACATAAGCTATTTTACATTGGTATTTGCATTTAAATACCAAAGCTAGTTTAAAGCTATAGTGCGTAGTTTTTAGGATCACTTAGAAATGCCGCTTTAGTGGGTCACCTGCAGTGTCTTGTCAAACCAGCGGTTGCCACTGTTCCACTGGCTGCCTCCTCCATGCAGCATCTGGACGGCAGCACAGCTGCGGAGCATCTCATCAGACACCTGAGGCATCGCTCCATCCAAACACAAAGTGAAGATGCTCCTTTGGATAGCCGACACTGACTCTCTGTTGGTCTTATCTGCACACACACACACACACACACACACACACACACACACACACACACACACACACACACACACACACACACACACACACACACACACACACACACACACACACACACACACACACACACACACACACACACACACACACACACACACACACACACACACACACACACACACACACACACACACACACACACACACACACACACACACACACACACACACACACACACACACACACACACACACACACACACACACACACACACACACACACACACACACACACACACACACACACACACACACACACACACGTTGAACTAATCTAGATATCCATATTTCTACATGCTGTATTTGTTTATAACTTTCATATTGAGGTTGCATTCCTGTTACTTAATTTACCTGAAAGAGAAATGTCAGTGTTTGCGTTGCAGACTCAGATTCTACTCACAAAATATCAATATTAAAATACAATGCATTATTATTCATTAAACTATCCAGCATTATATCAGAGCTGAAAGCTCCACCTTGAACAGAGGTTAAGTACGTTTAAGTACATTGTGCTGACAAGGCCTCTCTTTAACTATTTGGTGTCTGGCTTTTGTTTGATATCTAGTGTTGGCAGAAAATGTCGTTGGCATAGTGTGAGTTTTCTCTTGGCAAATTGCTCTGAGCGAATTTAAGTTGGGCTTTTATTGTGAAGGATAGACACGGAAGAGGTGGGGACGTACAATAGCCGCTAAAGCTACGAGCTAACAAACACAAACTAGCACTTGGTCACTGCCGGGACTAATGATGCATTTACTGGTAAACTGGTAAATCTCGTGGTGCATTCAAAGTTATTGTAAAATACCCTTTTTGTCTTTTAACAACAATTTACTGGTGAAAGAAGTAATTACTGTTTAAAGTTATTGTTATTACAATTTTAATAACCCTAACCCCCAAAAAGTTAGCGTTGAGCCCGGTCATATATCAATATATTGCCCAGCCCTAGCTCACGCTGCTTCATTTTATGGAGCCTCCTATTTCTAGTTTTATTACCTTCCTCGGCTACAGTAGTTAGCATGCATTAGCGCGGAGGGCTAACTTGGCTTGTTTTACTTTTGTGAACATCGGTTTTCTCCCTGAAAGTCACACCGACCAATAGTACACCGTGGCCTACATGTTTACTTCCGTACGCCAGCATGTTGCGTTTTGTTCATTGCAGCTCGCTTTCTCGTTGTCGAGGGGAGTGGGGGGGTCGCAAACACCAACCTCATTATTCTGGGGGGGGGTCGCCACTCTAAAAGGTTGAGTACCACTGAATTAAAAAGGACAAACTGTTACATCTCTGAGGGTTGGGACGCATGCGGCTGTAAGTGCAAAAACAAATACTGAAGTTCATACAGTATCTCTCAGCCCAACAAGCTCAGAGGTCCATTTGCAAATGATTGACTGAGTACTGCATTACACTCTTGGAAGACATTCTCTCTTTGTGAAATCCATCTCTATCACAGAGCATGTTCACGACACTCCATAATGAAGTTACAACTGCTTTGAATCCCTCGGTCTACAATGAAGATCACTCTCACCGGTGCCCCATTGCACACTGCTTTTCAGCTATCTGACAAGACTCAAGCGTCCTTCGGACCAACGTCAGTGATCTTTTGGCTCACCCTTGCTGAGGTTGACGTAGGCCTTGCCCCAGGAATCGCGATGCTGGGTGGTGAGGATGCCGACAGGCTCCACGTTGGTCTGCAGCGAGGCGCTGCAGATCCTCTCCAGCTGAATACAGAGCTGATCGGCTGTCAGTGGAGTCCCATCACTGTTGTACACCTCCAACGCAAAGAACTGATCCCAAGTGGAGGAAAGAAGAAAAGAAGGCTTAGCCAGGAGTCTCACTTTTAGTTGACAATTGTCAGTTTGCCAGAAAAACAACAGTAGCTGGCAAATGTAATCAGCTGTAGCTATTAATGTTGATCCAATAAGTCCAAATTAAATGAAAAGACAAAATAAATGTTGGTTGTTGTCTGGTTAGTGTGCTCTCTGCAAGCCCATATCAGTATCCAAAGGTGGCAATGAATCATTGGTCGTATGTTTTGTCTCTTTGATCACATCATTTGGCTTAAATTAATTTGAAGTTTATACATCACAGGTGCTTAGGATACCTGTTAGGATATCCATAGTTCTGATACATTAATTTGGATTGATAGCAAGGCAAATGATTGGCAAATTGATTATATTTACTTCACTTACTCCAAAATAGTTTGTTCTTCATGAGACTAAGCACCCAATTCAATTCAGAAGGGGACAGTGCATTTTTCATCTGTCGTCCCCTGGCCTCGATGTTAAAAAAGGACTTTTAAAATACAAAAAAGTAAAAGACAACACAAGCAAAGCAGAACTTAGCACAAAACATAGCACAGAAGCAACATAATAATTGCCATGATTATACTACTCAATATAGAAGCTAGACTACTGAACTACTGAAATCTGTAGCACTACTGCCAGGCCCAGTGAAGCCAAGTAGGCCAAAGTTGAACTTGCTTTGTGATACATGCCGCTGGTCCCAGAAGAGCTCAGACACACATACGGGACGTTTCCCAGTGCTGCTCACCTGAAAGTTGTGTACCACAGTAATGTGTTTGGAGCTCTTGGCGTGGTTCACCACAGAGTCTCTCTTCAGACCAGGGATACGGCAGGAGGACAGCACTTCGTAGTACTGGTTCATACACAGGGGCTTCCCTCCCAGATATTCAACAGGTAGGGTCTCACTGCAAGACATTCAAGCTCTGCCATTAGACACCAACTTAACCACAATAGCGTTTGCAACATTTTGCCATTTACTCAATGTCCCTGAAGCGACCATCTGCACTGTGTGTTGCAGGATTACATTGAGTGATGTAGTGCTGCGTCCATCGTTTGAGCACAGTGAAGACTCAGTTGGTTAGTTACACTATTAAACACAGTCCAAGATTTAAAGACATGGGTTTATTATAGCTTATTATTCCAAATGATATTATCAATAAAATACATAGTATATTACACAGTTGGGTAAAATGACCTGTTTTAATTCAGGTTGATACATTTAGATTTTAGAACCTCAAAAGGGAAAATTAGCTGATTTAGTGATCAATTGTGAAGAATGCAAATGTAATGTAAATAATGTAAATTTCCCCCATAGAAGCAGCTGCTGCAACACACAGTAAGCTAGTGGAGCTATCTTAGATGTAAGCTAGTCAACACTGTGGGTAACTGTGCCAAAGACAATAACATTTGATTGCTTTTTTTTTTTTTTTGCACAGTTACAAAATGACAGGGGCAGAAATAAACGTGAAAAGATCCTGTGATATTTTAACAGTCCCACCCATCCCATTGTCCCACTTAACACACGTTTACATTCTCATACGGCTTAGGGAAGGCAGAAGGTGTAGACAAATATACATATGTACACACTTTACGAAATGTAAAAGGAGGTTGTCTGAACCAATCAGGACCGCAACAGTTTGCTTGAATTTACTATAGGCATTAAAAAGGTGCTGTAGGTAGGATCGTGAAGATCCAGGACTTAGCCAAAAAAGCCCAAAACGGTCTCCTAAGCCCCTCCCCCCACAAGGGAGAATGAATGAGGCCCTGACTGGTGGATCTGAATAGGGAGCGGTGGATTTTTGCAAATCGCACTACAGGCTGTAGGTGGTGTCAGAGGAGCCAGATTTTTTTTTTTTTTAAATGACCTGCTTCATGTAGTTCTACTGGAACATAGGGTCAGTTTCAGCAAATAACAGAAAGTTAGTTTTATAAGTCTTACCTACTGCAGCTTTAATAGCCACCAGTAGCTGAAAGACAAAACTATAAATTGGAGGGAAAAAAAATGAGTGGGCTACATAGGTCAATAAGGAGAAAATTAGCGCAGTACTCACTTGTCAATCATTGTCTTAAAGTCCAAGACACCTGCGGTCAGTTTAGCAGCAAACCTAAACAGAGAATGCAGGATCTGTTAACTTCTATTCTTATGTTGGTGAAATTATGTCTAAAAGTTTTACCAGTGCACTTTCTGAATACATCACAGTTACAAACCGAATGAATCAAAGCACAGTGGAGCAGTACGACTTGGAAAATACAGTATGTGGTGGTAATACGTAGCAAAATGACAGTGAGACATACTGCATTAGAGTAGAGTTGTTTTATTGTTATATAAAGAATAATGTAGATAAGTGATCATTGAATTGGTGGGGCCAAACCATTCATGTATATGCATCTACTTCAACATCTAAATCTGATCAGATCAACTCACATTTTCTTTTAAAGGAGGCTTATCAAACAGTTGTAAATGGGGTATACGGGTGGTACAAGGGCAATTGGGTCGACCCAGTTTTATACAGTCTTTAGCTGTGACTCACATTTGTAAAAACTAGAGTTGGGTTGATTTCCGGTTCCACCGGTCCGGTCCAGTGCATAAGGCTAAACCGCTTTGATTGTATGCAAACCGATTAAGCCGGCTTTTGTCACTGTGACTTCTGGCAACTTCTGTAGCAGCCTACATTAGCAACCAGTGCCGAGGGCATCACAGCATTAAATCCAACTATTGCGAGCAGTGTTGGGCAGTAGCATTACTAGTTTGACTACTTCTCAATAGTGTCGCTGTTTTCTGAGTCAAATAGCTTTTAAGTAGCTAAGCTCTTCTATTGATCAAGTAACGTTAGTGCGGTACCGTCCACACAGCTTTCTGCTGCGGTCTGAAATAAAACCGCTTAGAATCACCGCCAAACACAGAAATCTTTGTCGTATACATGGATGTATTAAAATAAAAAGCTCAGATATAATAAAACAACTGTTGCCATGTTGCTGTAGCTTAGCTCGCTACATTTATTTGGAGTCTAACGTTAGCTTCAGTGTAGTGAAGCTTCATTTAATGTAGAGTAACTGGTAGGGCGTTTGGCGTTTTAAGCCCCGAACGTCATCTTCCAGGCAACGTCGCCTGGAAGGCAATAGGATTAGGCAATGGTTAGGGTCAGAGCTGGGGGCCAAAACACCATTGAGCAACTGGTAACTTGGCTCACTAAACTTTCCAAGTAGCAGCCCAACACTGGTAACAAGCAATATGACAATGTGATTAACATTATATGTCTGTTTATAAACAAACTAGCTGAGCCGCTAGTGTCCGACAGCAATTTACTGCCGGGCCAGGCTGCGCTATGAACACGATCACATTTCATCAGTGGTGCGAGGGGGAACAGTGCACAGTGCGTATGTTTACTAGAAAGTTCATGTGTTGTTTTGGGGTGACCAGATTCAGTTAGTCTAAAAAAAAAAAAAAAAAAATTCTGATTTCAAGTCGTGATAGAGTTGAGGTCCAGGCTACTTTATGTAATCAGGAGCGTCCAAAAAAAAACACAACAACAACAACAACAACAGGAACATCTTTTAAGCTCAGCGATGTTGATCTAAAATGAAGACATACAGTATATATAAACAGACATAAGATAATCATCAGAAACACATTTCGGTGAACTCTTTTCATACACTAAGAGAAAGTTTCCAATCGAGCCGATTGGTTGGTCTGTTTTGAAATCCGGGAGCACACAGCCCACGAGTCAAGCGTTCGTCCAATCAGGTGCAGCCATCGCGGTTGTAGGAGGGTGTGGCCAGTTTTCTTTGCTTGTCGGTCATTGAAGAGAAAATAGGCTCGTACGAGATGAGCCAGGCCTGTGCAGAAACGGTCAGTGGCGATCGCCGCCCAATGCGTGCCGATAAGATTTGTGTCCGACTTGGCGCTCTGACGGCACGCACACGTGGGCAACGGTAACCTCACGAGATCAAGGCGGCCGCAGTTTTGAGAGGCAGGTGCCGCAGTTGCTTTCCAACGACTGCAAGACCCAGGGCATGATGGGAAACGCCTGCCTCTCAGCTGATCCAACAGCTGATTGGTTCAGAATCAACTCAACATGACGACATTTTATATAAACTTTTTCTGGTTTTTCAATTGGTGGGATTTTAATTGCTTTTTGTCTAATTTAAAAGGCTTATTCTGTACAGAACACATGTGGCTGATAGTTACGTTTAGAAGTCAGAGAGACTAAATCTGTTCAGATTACAGATCATCTACAGTCTACAGTTGTTTATTAACATCAGCGACAGATCGCATGTAGAGTCAAAATTGACAGCTACTCTGTCATAATAAAAAACAACTGGAGACTGTGTACAAGCTGATAGATGGGTCCGATAACATTTTATTAAATTGTAACTGGACCTAACAGGATGAGAGTGTTTCTGCGACTTCCTGTTCAGCCTGAAGTTGTCATAACATGCTCCGTTTGTGTGTGTGTATGTGTGTGATCACCTTATTTGTCCCTGATTATCACTGAAGTTCATGCGGGGCAAGACCAACCCGGGACTTGAATGAACCACCACAGGCAACCGGTAATCGAGGTAAGCAACCAGCACCCACCACTCTGACAACTACAGAGACACAGAGACAAACGGATACAGACACAAGTCAATAACAGATAGACATAGGAGCGGAAAGGGAATAAGTAAAATGTTAGTCGTAGAGAACGAAAGCAAACAAGTTGTGTCAGGGAAGTAAGTTATACGTTTCCCCGACCAACAATACTTATTTTAATTCAGAGCGTCAGAGTCTCACCCAGTTCTCCGTGTTCTGTGCTCTCTTCTCCAGGCTCCTCTGAAGTCTCTCTCCAACGCCTCCTGCTTTCTGAAACGCGGCCACCAGCTCTCGAGTTTGCTTCAGCTCATCCACCTCCAAGATGGGCTCCAGGGCACGGATGTAGCGCTCGCAGGTCTGCTGCAGAGGGGGGACAGGCAGACCGGGCAGTCCCTTCTGGTGGGTCAGGTATCTGCCAGAGACCCGAGCCGCTGATACGGGCTTCACCAAGTGACAGGGCTTAATTAAGCCACAGGGTTTCGCCATCCCCACCTTTACATGACAGACGTGAGAAGTGCACATTAAATACATGTTTGTGGTGTCATTTGAAGTTGTTAAGTTGAAAGAGTGAATTGCTCCAGTGACTGAATAAATGCAATGAAAAAAAAAAAAAAAAAAAAAAATATTATATATATATATATATATATATATATATATATATATATATATATATATATATATATATATATATATATATATATATATATATATATATATATATATATATATAGAGTGAGGAAAATAAGTATTTGAACACCCTGCTATTTTGCAGGTTCTCCCACTTGGAAATCATGGAGGGGTCTGAAATTGTCATCGTAGGTGCATGTCCACTGTGAGAGACATAATCTAAAAACAAAAATCCAGAAATCACAATGTATGATTTTTTAACTATTTATTTGTATGATACAGCTGCAAATAAGTATTTGAACACCTGAGAAAATCAATGTTAATATTTGGTACAGTAGCCTTTGTTTGCAATTACAGAGGTCAAACGTTTCCTGTAGTTTTTCACCAGGTTTGCACACACTGCAGGAGGGAGTTTGGCCCACTCCTCCACACAGATCTTCTCTAGATCAGTCAGGTTTCTGGGCTGTCGCTGAGAAACACGGAGTTTGAGCTCCCTCCAAAGATTCTCTATTGGGTTTAGGTCTGGAGACTGGCTAGGCCACGCCAGAACCTTGATATGCTTCTTACAGAACCACTCCTTGGTTATCCTGGCTGTGTGCTTCGGGTCATTGTCATGTTGGAAGACCCAGCCTCGACCCATCTTCAATGCTCTAACTGAGGGAAGGAGGTTGTTCCCCAAAATCTCGCAATACATGGCCCCGGTCATCCTCTCCTTAATACAGTGCAGTCGCCCTGTCCCATGTGCAGAAAAACACCCCCAAAGCATGATGCTACCACCCCCATGCTTCACAGTAGGGATGGTGTTCTTGGGATGGTACTCATCATTCTTCTTCCTCCAAACACGGTTAGTGGAATTATGACCAAAAAGTTCTATTTTGGTCTCATCTGACCACATGACTTTCTCCCATGACTCCTCTGGATCATCCAAATGGTCATTGGCAAACTTAAGACGGGCCTTGACATGTGCTGGTTTAAGCAGGGGAACCTTCCGTGCCATGCATGATTTCAAACCATGACATCTTAGTGTATTACCAACAGTAACCTTGGAAACGGTGGTCCCAGCTCTTTTCAGGTCATTGACCAGCTCCTCCCGTGTAGTCCTGGGCTGATTTCTCACCTTTCTTAGGATCATTGAGACCCCACGAGGTGAGATCTTGCATGGAGCCCCAGTCCGAGGGAGATTGACAGTCATGTTTAGCTTCTTCCATTTTCTAATGATTGCTCCAACAGTGGACCTTTTTTCACCAAGCTGCTTGGCAATTTCCCCGTAGCCCTTTCCAGCCTTGTGGAGGTGTACAATTTTGTCTCTAGTGTCTTTGGACAGCTCTTTGGTCTTGGCCATGTTAGTAGTTGGATTCTTACTGATTGTATGGGGTGGACAGGTGTCTTTATGCAGCTAACGACCTCAAACAAGTGCATCTAATTTAGGATAATAAATGGAGTGGAGGTGGACATTTTAAAGGCAGACTAACAGGTCTTTGAGGGTCAGGATTCTAGCTGATAGACAGGTGTTCAAATACTTATTTGCAGCTGTATCATACAAATAAATAGTTAAAAAAATCATACATTGTGATTTCTGGATTTTTTTTTTTAGATTATGTCTCTCACAGTGGACATGCACCTATGATGACAATTTCAGACCCCTCCATGATTTCCAAGTGGGAGAACCTGCAAAATAGCAGGGTGTTCAAATACTTATTTTCCTCACTGTATATATATATATATATATATATATATATATATATATATATATATATATATATATATATATATATATATATATATATATATATATATATATATATATACAGTGAGGAAAATAAGTATTTGAACACCTGTCTATCAGCTAGAATTCTGACCCTCAAAGACCTGTTAGTCTGCCTTTAAAATGTCCACCTCCACTCCATTTATTATCCTAAATTAGATGTACTTGTTTGAGGTCGTTAGCTGCATAAAGACACCTGTCCACCCCATACAATCAGTAAGAATCCAACTACTAACATGGCCAAGACCAAAGAGCTGTCCAAAGACACTAGAGACAAAATTGTACACCTCCACAAGGCTGGAAAGGGCTACGGGGAAATTGCCAAGCAGCTTGGTGAAAAAAGGTCCACTGTTGGAGCAATCATTAGAAAATGGAAGAAGCTAAACATGACTGTCAATCTCCCTCGGACTGGGGCTCCATGCAAGATCTCACCTCGTGGGGTCTCAATGATCCTAAGAAAGGTGAGAAATCAGCCCAGGACTACACGGGAGGAGCTGGTCAATGACCTGAAAAGAGCTGGGACCACCGTTTCCAAGGTTACTGTTGGTAATACACTAAGACGTCATGGTTTGAAATCATGCATGGCACGGAAGGTTCCCCTGCTTAAACCAGCACATGTCAAGGCCCGTCTTAAGTTTGCCAATGACCATTTGGATGATCCAGAGGAGTCATGGGAGAAAGTCATGTGGTCAGATGAGACCAAAATAGAACTTTTTGGTCATAATTCCACTAACCGTGTTTGGAGGAAGAAGAATGATGAGTACCATCCCAAGAACACCATCCCTACTGTGAAGCATGGGGGTGGTAGCATCATGCTTTGGGGGGGTTTTTCTGCACATGGGACAGGGCGACTGCACTGTATTAAGGAGAGGATGACCGGGGCCATGTATTGCGAGATTTTGGGGAACAACCTCCTTCCCTCAGTTAGAGCATTGAAGATGGGTCGAGGCTGGGTCTTCCAACATGACAATGACCCGAAGCACACAGCCAGGATAACCAAGGAGTGGCTCTGTAAGAAGCATATCAAGGTTCTGGCGTGGCCTAGCCAGTCTCCAGACCTAAACCCAATAGAGAATCTTTGGAGGGAGCTCAAACTCCGTGTTTCTCAGCGACAGCCCAGAAACCTGACTGATCTAGAGAAGATCTGTGTGGAGGAGTGGGCCAAACTCCCTCCTGCAGTGTGTGCAAACCTGGTGAAAAACTACAGGAAACGTTTGACCTCTGTAATTGCAAACAAAGGCTACTGTACCCAATATTAACATTGATTTTCTCAGGTGTTCAAATACTTATTTGCAGCTGTATCATACAAATAAATAGTTAAAAAAATCATACATTGTGATTTCTGGATTTTTGTTTTTAGATTATGTCTCTCACAGTGGACATGCACCTACGATGACAATTTCAGACCCCTCCATGATTTCCAAGTGGGAGAACTTGCAAAATAGCAGGGTGTTCAAATACTTATTTTCCTCACTGTATATATATATATATATATATATATATATATATATATATATATGATGAGAGGATGTCCCATAATTTTCTCCAGTTATATAAAAAGTAGTGCTGTCAGTTAGACACGTTATTAACGGCGTTGACGCAAACCCATTTTAACGGCGACAATGGATGACTTCAGACAGAAGCACATTTACACAAAGCAAGCCAATCCACTTTTCCATGTTGATAAGAGCATTAAAATGAGGAAAATAAAAATAACTGGACAAAAAGAAATCAAGGGACATTTAGAATAGATAAAAATGTGGGATTAATTGCGAGTTAACTATGACATTAATGCGATTAAATATCATAATCGTTTGACAGCACAAAACTGAGACAATTATTTTTGGTGGCAAAAATGAACAATCACATGTTAGTGCTCATCTTGAAGCCCTAATGTTTAGGAGCTCAAACCATGTCAGGGATCTTAATGTAGTTCTGGACTTCAAATTTCAAAACCCACATTAACATAATTACAAAATTGGCCTACTACTAGAGCTGGGCGACATGGAAAAAAATCTAATATCCCGATATTTTTTTACCAAATACCTCGATATCGATACTGTTGCAATATTGTAGGGTTGACAATTGGTGCTCTCACAAAATATGCACACAGTGAGATTTTCGATAATATATCATCAGTTATGTTGATATAATAACTATGTGGATAAAGGCAAATAATGGAACAGCTAGAACAGTCTGGTGTGACATCACTCAACTGTAATGCAGCCTTTAAAACCAGGAAAAGACAACACTTGTGTCGTATCAGGATATTACGTTTTACAAAATTTAAGACGATATCTAGCCTCATATATCGATATAATATCAATATATTGCCCAGCCCTATGTACTACCATCTCAAAAACATAGCAAGACTTAAAGGACTCGAGTCTATACAGGATTTAGAGAAACTTGTTCATGCTGTTGTTTTTAGCAGACTTGATTACTGTAACAGTGTCTTTACAGGTCTCTGTACAAAAATTAAAAAAAAAAAACAAAAAAAAAAAATAAATCGATCAGGCAACTGCAGTGTATTCAGAACGCTGCTGCCCGAGTCCTCACTAAAACTAGGAAATTTGGAATGGTTTGGGACCAAAATCCATGTGTGACATGCTGCTCTGTTGCGAGCCATCCAGAGCTCTAAGATCACCTGAGAAAGGCCTACTCACCGCCCCCAGGCTCAGCACGAAACACGCCGAAGCAGCTTTTAGTTTTTTTTACTTCCTGAACACTTACGATCTGCCCCAAACCTGCGTCCTTTTAAATCAAGACTTCAAACTTTTCTGTTCTGCGATGCTTTTCCTGAGGTCATTTAGAGACTAGTTATTCCTACACTTCTATGTAGGCCTGTGACAATTATTACATAACTTTTCAACTGTCAATTTCTTTTTACATAATCGCCGTTTCTTTGTTTAACCGCGATGAATTGCAAACATGAGCAAGGTCTTAAAGGCGTATGACTGGCAATTGTTGAATTTGTATAGATATGCCAAATTGCAATTATATAAGTGATTATTGGTCGGACAAAACATTTGTATTATTATTTCAAGTTAGTTGTTGGCACTAGACCCTGTACAGATTTTTTCTTTAAAAAGGCGTGGCTTACATCATAGGCTGTGTCCTTGTGTTATTACATTATCTAGGTCACATGACAGTGATATAACTAAAAGATGTATCCTGGGATTCATTTAAAACTTAGATTTTTTTTAATGAAGTAATAAATAAATATTTTGACCAAAAGAGACAATTATATTGTCAACTGCAATTATTTCTGAGAACAAGGAACTGTACAGCAAAATTTGGAATTGTTACAGCTCTACTTCTATGCTTTTTAAGCATGCTTTAAAATGTACTGTTTGTTTTTATGTTGTGTTTGCTCTGTACGTGTCTGCTTATGTAAAGCACTTTAAATTGCCTTTGTGTATGAACTGTGCTATATAAATAAATTGCCCTGCTATGCCCTGCAGTGCCCTGCTACGCCATGAACTACTACAACTACTATTTCTAGTCACTGTTCCATTATCTTTATTGTGACTATTATTGCCACTATTCATCACACCCCCAACCGGCACCGTCAGACACCGCCTACCAAGATCCTGGGTCTGTCCCAGGTTTCTTCCTAAAAAAGTTTTTCCTCGCCACTGTCGCACTAAATGCTTTTGCTCTTATGAGAATTACTGGAATTGTTGGGTCTTTGTAAATTATAGAGTGTGGTCTAGACCTACTCCATTTGTAAAGTGTCCTGAGATAACTCTTGTTATGATTTGATACTATAAATAAAATTGAATTGAATTTCCCCAGTCAACTGTGAAAAACAACACTGACTGACTTTCTGGGAGAGTCACCACCACTATTTTCCCAGATTATCCAAGTTATTTTGTTGTCACCACCTGCACCTACAATGACTCCTTCTGTTAGTCAAAAGTAAAACATAATTATTAAGTAGTCTGATAAATGCAGTTCAGTGATACTATAAAACATATCATGCTGAGTATATACACACACACACACACACACACACACACACTATATTATTACTTACTTATACTAGGCTTTGGCCAGTGTATACATTTCCAAACAGATTTGATATTAAGACAATCACCGGACCAGACTGCTACAGTATACCAAATGTCACCACTAGTTTACCACTCGCACTTGACTCAGCCACTCCGAGTGAGACAGGGAGAGCCCATAATAAGAGTGTAGCGAATCCAGTCCACTTGGTGACTGTAATGCACCTGTAGGCCATGACTTATGTGATCTGATCTTATCTAAGAAAACTAATCAATGAGTCAAAAGGTCTTTAGTTGCACATTTGGGAACAGGAATCCATCCTCTGGCCCTTGAGGTTGGCAGATTTAAAAACATGTGTGAATTAGGACAGGTGTAAAATGGATCGCATTTCCTTCTGTCCTCATTATGATGGGTTAAGAATATCTATATTAAAATAAAATGTCTGTTCAAAATCCAGAAAGTTGCAGTTTAAGCTTGGAAGAAAAAAAAATGTCAGGATGGGTTATTTGGAAGTTGTGATGCTACTCTGGTTTCTTGTCTCTTCTTTCTAAATAATGGTGTCTTGTGAGCCTGTTTGGGCTGGATATATTATTTATGCATGACACAATAATGATAAAACTAAATCATAGAGGAACCGAACTGATTCTGAAATGTGTTGGTTTTATACCAAACTCGGTGGCCAGTTGTCTCACATTGACAGACCTTTGTCCACAGCGCAATCACTTCTCAGAATATGTGACGACATGTCGCCGGTAGAGCGCAGTCTGTACTCATTTTCATTTACGGAAAGATATGTCAACAAAAGTACTAAGAAGTGAATGGCATAGATACAGCTAACCAAACATGTTCAGAGGCTAAACTGAAAGGTTTCCATATGTTCCCATATAACTCTTAAATGTTTTATTTTCAAGAATCTGACTATCAGGTGTAAAAATAAAAAGCGAAATTAAGTCTCCTGCAGCATGTTTCTGTCATCTTATAAAGTAGCGAGCTGAAGAATACATATTAACGTTAGTAAAACTGAGTCTCAGTCAAGCTTGTCCTTTATTGTCTTATCTATATTTGAATCTTAGCTAACCCCAAAATAAACCTTTGACCCAGTTAGCTTAGCTAACTGTTCACTACCGCTACTTCAGTTCATTACGAGCTAGCTAGCAAACTTTGCTAACAGCTAGCAAAACTCCTTTACCACCTAGCGTTACTTAGTTTTGCTAAGCGTTAACTGCTAGCTAAGTCACCACAATCATATATTACGTTAATAAAATAGTTATCAAGTCAACTGTATTAATACGTGTCAATAACATACGCTCAAATTGACTTTTGGCCAGTGTAAATAAGCATAGTCAGGTGCGTTACTTACCATGGTTCTGCTGCAAATGCCCCACATTCTATATTCAAAGAAACGCCCACAGACTCAGGTCAAACAGCGCTCGAAGTCCAGCCTAAAAGCAGGAGCTTTTGGCTAACGCTAGGTATTTTATTGGCGTTACACGGCAGACCCGTCGTTAGACCCACTGGAGACAAGCTGGAAGCACACTGACCTCACAACCGCACAGGTCGTCAGCTGCTAAAAACAATAAGGTCAGGGTGAGGTTCTTTTAAGACATCAATGGGTGAGGGTAGAGTTGTAAATGTACGGAAGAGGATTAGGGCCACTTGGGAAAAATGCATTTGAGTTCTGACATCATTAAACTAGCTACTACTACCACTACTAAACAAGACAAAGGGGGTTCATTCTGCATTTGAGTACTTATATATATCGCATACTTCAAGTACATTTTTGCTGATAATACTTTTCTGCTTAAGTAAATAAGTAAGTAAAAATATAGAATGCACGGCATTCATTCATTCATTTATTTATTTTTAGTAGGCTACATAACCGTGACACAACCACAACAGAATCTGGGATGCCATTTATTTTGTCGAACAATTGAGGGCAGTAATGAGCTATGGCTGTTTTTATTCTGCCTGAAACCCACGAAGGAGATTGAGTGTTAGCCTCACCATGGCGGAAACACAACAGCAGTCAGGTAACGTTAAAGCACAGCTGAATGCGGTTGTATAGCATTAGCAAGTTCGTGCTTCGCTTTTGCTATCTTTTGGTAAACGCTAACAATGTTAGCAGGTACACCACTACATTGCCGCATGGGGCATTTAACTAATTAACTTTACGTGTTCTAGATAAGCCCAGGAGGCATAACAGTTATCACTGCTGTCCTCAGGCAAAGCCACCCATATAACGTTAACGTCACATTTTGAAGTTTCTATTTGGGCTTGCCTCTGTTGTTATATACTTGTACAACTTGGAAGTCGTGCTGTGTAATGTTTTGTGACAATCGTTGTCAAACTCTTAAAATACCTAAGTGGCTTGCTTCACTGTGGAAGGTGTTAGCTAGCACGGAGAGTGAATCGCAGGAGACAATTTGCAGTGTGACGTAGGCACCACAGCCGTTACTCCTGTATTAATAAGTACAACGTCAGGACAAAAAATGTTTTTAAAAGTTGTAGAATTGAATTATTCTACGCTTTACAAACGGAAACCAACCGGGCACAAAGACTGATACGACGAGAGGAGCCAAGTCTCAGGAAACAATTTAACATGAATTGTCAAAAAATTAAGCAGCCATAGCCAATATGTCACGTCAACTTCAGAAAACACTGGATTCTAAATGTCTTATAGTGCACAACTCAATAGCATGCTTTTATCAGACTTGTTCTGCCTGGTTATACTGAATTTACTTGAAAAGTTGCCAAAAACCAAATATCTGCTGCTTAACTGAACTGGAATTATCTCTGAAGTCCGTCTCTTCCTAAACTGTTTAGGATCCACCCCTGAGGATGAAGCACTTCAAGTCCCAGACAGCGTCACCTTCATGGTACCCAAGAAAGAGATCAGCATGGTGCCTGATATGGGCAAGTGGAAGAGATCTCAAGTAGGTTGCTGCCTGTGGCTGTGTGAACATGTTTCAAAACTCTCCGTTTTTGGAACAGAGAACAGGGTTTAGACATACCATGTAGGCCTGACTCTAATTCCGATTCTTCGTGACACTGTGACAGCGATACCCGGTTTATCTCACCATACATCCAAAGTAGGCTAATTTACCGTATGCTACACTGGAAATGCAATGATGCATCTGTAACGTATTCTTTTAAAGTAAATGAATGATTTTCTGTCCGAGAAAAACATTCTCCCCGCCCCAATACTTAATTCAGAACGGTTTGACACATACTTTGCCATCAACAAATATTGCGCCCCTCTGCGATTTGGATATTGCACTAGTCCATATTGCGATTTCGATACAATTGCGATTAATTGTGCAGCCCTAGTAAAAACACTACCGCTTTAGTCCAAAGCAGCCGCTAGAATCAACACAAACTGAAAGTTATATATAGACACTTGAAGTAAAAATACTAATACTACATTGTAAAAAAAATACTCCGTTACAAGTAAAAGTCCTGCATTGAAAATGTTACTTAAGTAAAAGTATGTAAGTATCATCAGGAAAATATACTTAAAGTATTAAAAGTAAAAGTACTCTATGTAGAAAAATCCTCACACATGCTTTTTAGAAACTGGAATCGATCCAAACTGTTCAACTAAGTGTTTAATCGGCTAATCATATCAGCTGGACTTGTAGGCTGTCAAATTGTTGAGTAGTTTATTTTCAATGAAGCGTGTTTTGTGTGCAAAAATCTTAACTTGTAAAGTTACTAGTAACTTAAGTTATCAGATGAATGTAGTGGAGTAAAAAGTACAATATTTCTCTCTGAAATGTAGTGAAGTAGAAAGTGGCATGAAAAGAAAAGACTCAAAGTACAAGTACCTAAAATTTGTACTTAACCCTTGTGTTGACTTCGGGTTACATTGGCACGTTTAAAATGTTTGTTTTATATCAGAAAATATTGGACGTAGAAATAAGCGCTGAAAATGTGTAGAAGAAAAATTTAAAAATTGAAAACGTTGGAAAAAGCAAAAACAAATTGTAAAAAAGGTGTCACAAATGTCATGAAAAAGTGTTTTTTTTCAAGGTTGAAACGAAGACAACACAAGGGTTAAGTACAGTACTTGAGTAAATGTACTTAGTTCCATCACTGAATGCCAAGTATTAGTAAAACCTTGGAAAGTGATTGAAGTTATAAAGTTATTGATTTTTGTTTTGTTGTGTTTCTGTAATCTACCTCCCCTGTAAAGTGACTTTGAGTCTTTGAAAAGCGCTATATAAATTCAATTTATTATTATTATTATTATTATTATTATTATTATTATTATTATTAAAGTTTCTGAAGTGCATGTGTGAAGAGTTTTTGTCTGATGTTGCCCATCACTGTTGAACAATTGCCTCATCTTGATCAATATAAATTGTCAAAATATTCCCATAAATGAATATCATAATATTGATTTTAGTTTTTGTAGCAGTTCTTCTGACTACACATCTTGATACATTCCAGTTTTCAACACCTCTCTCCCTCTTCCAGGCATACGCTGACTACATGGGATTCATTCTGACGCTGAATGAAGGTGTGAAGGGAAAGAAGTTCACATCTGAATATAAAGTGTCAGAGGTATGTTGTCTTTTATAACAGTGGCTTCTAAAGCATGATTTATGGTTCTGCAGAGGCTCCACGCAGAGTTTTCGCCGTAGCATACGTAAGTGGCCTGAAGTATATACTAGTGCGTTGGTGTGTTCGTCAGTCCCTTAAGAGAATAGCAGGGTGTGTGTGGTAGAGTGAGTGAGGGAGTGACGGCGATTATCTTCGGAGCGAGTGCCGACTCCAGAGTCAAAGTGAGAGAAACAAAGAGTCTCCTCTGTTCTTTCTGACCATGGTGGGAAATCTGGAGCAGGAAAAGTTAACCCTCTCCTTGATTTCATGTTGTTTATGGAGAAGGAGAACCAGGAAATGAGTCGGGGGGGATGCAACGCTAACAAGCCACAGCCAAGCGACGTGAAGTTAGACTTTGTGAGAGGTGCACGTCAGGCTACGGCGTAGGGTCCGTGTCTCCACGTACCTACGTATGTAGCAACGGCATAGATTTTACGCAGAAGTATAAATCAAGCTTAAGTCAGTGCTAAAAGCTAACTGGAAATTTGAAAATATGAATAAGTATAAGTTTCCAACCGAGCCGACCCACTGCAACTGTAGTTCAAAAAAACACATTAAAAAATAAATAATTCCCAGAGACTTAGGCCCAGTGGGCCACCAGGCTTGCAATACACTGGGGGAATCCCTGTTGGTGAATTTAAATTAACCCTTTAACAACAAAGTCACATAACACAAAACAATTAACCGTAAGAGGCAGCTGCAGACCAGCAACTCTTGTGTTCTGCATGGTAAAATGATTGTTTTTGTCAAGGGAGTCTGGTGGCTTTGAATAGAGCACAGATGGATATACAGTAACAGCTAGAGCTTTAAATGGCCTTTGTTCGGTCAAAGTCTTTTCTGGCTTTATTAATCACTTAGCCACTATAAGATCTGACCTGAGATCTGTCTCCTGCTGCTTCTGCTACCTGGACGCTAGTCTAATTATTTGTATATACAGTACATGATGGATGAAGCTGACACTACTCAAATCCTTCAGCAAGAGTTTAGTAAGTACGACATGAGCATGAAAAACCATTCTTGAGTTTGGTAATTGTAGTTTGAGTTAAGTATTCTTTTGTCAATGCCCACTTAAAGCTTTAGTGCGTAACTTTTTGATGTTAACAAACGCCCGTTACATTCAAGCCGTTGCCAAATGAGTTGCTACAAAGCTAATTAAGCCTATCAGCTCCACACAACTCTCTCTGTATTTCTCAGTATGGCTATGAAGATTGTGTCCTCCGCGTCCTTCTTGGCTACTAGCAACTGCGTGGAGGAGGGGTGGGGGCAGTGCGTGATCGCGGAAGGCTTGTGTCATGTGGATGCGCCGACAGTGTTGTTGTCATTACTTAGAATTCCTCATGGGGGAGACAGAAACTACGCACTATAGCTTTAATACTTTTATCTGGAATTTCCATTCTTCTGTGATCTACAATCATGAGCCTCAAATTAATCACATTTTCATACTTCTCATTTGTCTGAGAACAGCAACCAATGTCGATGATAACAACTCAGTTGAAATTCTGCTACATTGAAACACAAAGTGATCACAGAAGGTTAGCCAACTAAGGCTCAGCAGAGTGAACCAGGCTGCGTCTGTCTGATTGGACCAGCCACCCCTGACCTAAATATTCTTGTTTATCGTTTACTCTTTATTCCTTTTCATACTCTTTAAACCCATCGTGTGATAATGTTAAGTATTAGTGTTGCCTCAGTCGCTGTTGTCTTGTGTGACAGACAGTGGAGAAGTTACTAGATCTTTTGGGGACTCTGGACCGGTGGATAGACGAGACCCCTCCTGTTGACCAGCCATCACGCTTTGGTAATAAGGCTTTCAGAACCTGGTACGCCAAACTAGACCAGGTTAGTACACACACGCATGCACACACACACGCAGGCCCAATCCCAAAGTCCAGCCTCACAGACTTTGGTGCACGTTCTTGCAAAATTCATAAGGGCTTAGGGTTGTCCCAATGTTGAATTTCAAAGGGCGTGACGATTTGAGTACACACTTACTGAGCCCTTTCCGTGAGTCTGCATCGATGCAGACTTCACCAAAGGGAATTACCCACAGTTCTAAGCGTTGTGACGTTTACCGCGGAAACCATAGGGAAATCCGGAAATTACAAAGGTAAACAACAACACGACCACGGAACACAGACCAACCTGTTGTCCAGCTTGTAAAACGAGTTTGAAAACATTTGGAATCAGGCAGCCGTCTCCTGGGCCTTGGCCGTGTGGAAAGCAACAAACTTAAAATGAAACTTCCCAAACCGGAAAGTGTCAGCAACATCTTTGTTATTAAACATCGCCAAAGTAACATGATCTCGTGAATGCTGTCCCAAATCCCATTTATACCTATCTGAACACACTCACTCACTTAACACCTGAGATCAAATAAGTCTGTGAGTCTTTAGTCCTTAGTCCTCAGGGCTCACTTTGGGATTGAGCCAAGCACACACACACACACACACACACACACACACACACACACACACACACACACACACACACACACACACACACACACACACACACACACACACACACACACACACACACACACACACACACACACACACAAACAAACACAAACTCACACTCCGTAGTGTTTAATGACTTCAGTTCCTAAAACTGGAACTGGGGTGTTGTATTTGTTTGGTAGTTGAGTTAAAATATCCACAATCTTTGCACAGCATTGCTTACTGCACCTTTTTAAGTGAACTGAGCCGAACACTGTGGATCAGTCATTTCAGGCAGATACTTGATTATTAATTAAGTCGTTATCTGCACCAATGCATCCCTAAATGAGACTAACTATTCTCATTTTGAGAAAAGTCAGGGGGAACTTTTTTTATGGGAAATAAAAGGAATTTATAGGCACTAACAGTAAAAAACAGGAATTAAATAGAAATAAACGGGTTATTTGCTCAGGCTGCAGTTACTATGTCATATGCAGATAGAAACAAACATTTTTACTAAATCATAAGCAGACATAATCCATTTATTTGCCAAATGCATACAATGTCAAATGTGTCTTGTGGTGAGTTAGCTAGCTGGTAAGTTAACAAACGTGGAAAGGTTCTTGGAAAATTTGAGCCATCAATGCGGGCTGTTTGCAAACTCAGGGTTCAAAGTCAACAACTCATTTTACAAAAGAATGCATTGAAATAGATAAATTTAAGCTCCTCAATTAGCTCAATCAAGCCATACATCCCATGGTCAACAGCTAGATAGAAAAAAGTAGGAGAAGGTGTTTACAAGTTATATATTGTGTACTTTCTTAAGGCTACTATCTGTTGGTTAACTGAAATATCATTAAAAATATATTTACTTCAATGTGGTCCTTTGGCTCAGACAGTGAAGTAGTGTGCTGCACATGAGATTGGAGAATGCGCTGTGTATTCAGTGCAGGTTACAATTCAATTAAATGGGCATACTTTTAACCGAAACATGCCACGTGACCTAGTATTGCTTTTGTGTATTTATCTTCCACCCAAATTAGTTCCCCATTATGAAAAGTACAATTCTTACATTAAAATTGTGCAACATTTCCAAAATTCCTGAGCTTAACTCCCCTTGGAAAATTTCCTGGAAGTTCACGGACCCTTTGTAACCTGAATATCTCTCTGTGTGTAGGAAGCAGAGGCCTTGGTTTCAACAGTGCTCCCTGCTGACAAAAGTGCTGCAGCTCCAGAGATCGCAGTCTATCTGAAAGAGTCTGTGGGGAATGCCACCAGGATAGACTATGGAACAGGTAATAGTGCTGTGCTAAATGTGGCCCATGATGCGTACACGTACACACTGCTGTAAGAATGTGGTCATATGTTGGCCAGACCACCTCCAAATGTGGTCTGAGTGATCGGATCTCAATGCGTCCTGGGTGCATTCATACCCAGACTAAGAGCTAGGGTTGGATATCGTTTCGGTTTGATCCTGACACCAATGCTAAAACAATACTTTTAAAACGGTGCTGGTGCCTAAACGGTGCCAGAATCAATACTTTTTGAAAGATAATAAAAAAAGCACCAAAAAAAACAGTCGGTGACATTAAAGACATAATTGTTTATTGCAAAGGCCATATGGTCAAAATTAAAGGATTTATTAAAAATGTAATAACTTGTAACTGTAACTTATTCCACCAGTAAATTGCTGTTAAAAGATGAGAAAAAAAAGATGAGAAAAGGGTATTTTACAATAACCTAGAATGCACTCCGAGGTTTACCAGTAAACGCACCATTTGTTTATCTGACAACAGCAGTGACCATAGTGCAGCTAGTTTGCGTCTTTAGCTGCAGACTGTTGTACTTCCTGCTGTTGGAATCCTTTCCAGAGAAATACCAACGTCACATCATGACTTTGCGTAAGCATACACGCCCGATTTCTGTGGCCAAGTGGCGTGTTATCTGTACGCATTTTGAGCTATCCGCGTGTATGTCTACACTGTATACAGCAGACGAAAACATACACGCCACTTGGCGTGTTATCGGGAGAAGAAAGCGATGGTTGAGTTAAGGAAACGTCACACACGGGTTTAGGAAAAGAAGAACCGGTTTGGTTTAGTAAAAGAAGAAAGCGATGGTTGAGTTTAGGAAACGTGACACGCGGGTTGGGTTTAGGAAAAGAAGAAGGCGACGGTTGAGTTTAGGAAATGGGACACCAAGGAAACGTGACACGCGGGACACGAGGCCCGGCCTCCTGGGTGAAGGTCCTGTGTTGTTTGACCCATCCACCACCCCGACCGACCTCCCTACGCAGATTTCATACTACTCGCTACAGCGTGAATTCACACACAAGGTAATGTAAGTCAATGGAGGCCAATCGGCGTTGATAAACCCGCTAAAAAGCGAGTATGCCTCTCGATAACACGCCAATAATGGCATACGAATTGGCGTGTCGTATACGCCATTTCATGAGATCAGTCTGGAAATACAGACACACGTTTAACCACTGTTGCCATATTAGCACCAGGTTTCAGTACCCAACCCTGCTGAGAGCCGTCCATTCCTGATCAGATTACTCATATCGGATTTTAATACCATGTGGAAATGGGGTATTAACCCTTGTGTTGACTTCGGGTCACATTGGCCCGTTTAAAATTTTTGTTTTATATCAGAAAATATTGGATGTAGAAATAAGCGCTGAAAATGTGTAGAAGAGAAATTAAAAAATTTAAAACATTGGAAAAAGCAATATAACTTTAATAACTTTTTCTGAGATTTCTGAGCTCCTCCCCAATAAGAAGAGGTGAATGGAACTGACTCTGTGATGCTGTGTTCTGTGGATTATCTGCAGTATCAGGGACACGTTCTGGAGAGACATTACTGTTGGATCTTTAAAATATGTTTTAACCCTGTGAACTCCAGAAAGTCAAATCTGCAAGGCCAGATTATCTCTCAGATAACGGAGAAAATGTTTTGTAATTTTGGCGTAAACACCATTCAAACATTAAAACCCACTCCATCATTTATGTGTAAATGTAATCATTTTTGATCCATGGCCCAATCCCCACCTTGCAGTTTCGCGGGCCTATCGCAGCTCCGCTGTCCATAACTAGGGCAGGATCTGTCATGTCATGTTGAGAGATTATTACGTAGCTGCTGTGTTTGTTACATTTTAGAAGTGTGGCGCTTTCTTCAGATGATACAAAGTGTATCAGACTATATACACAACACAGATACTGTAATATGTGTTTGGCCACCAGGCGGTGCAGTGATGCACTGCAACTCTGTAAAAAGCAGGCTCGATTCAGAGATTTCTAAAGGCAGCAGACAAGTCCTACAGCAGTGAAGCTGTAAGAAACACTAGACGGGGAAACAGATTTTGAGTTAAGCTTAAAAGACTACATGTCTTTTAAAATGTCTTCTTTTGTAATATGTGTAAATGTCCTTTCCTGTAAATCCATTGAAAACTAAGTTGTAACCATGTTTAAAGCAGGAGTGTCATTTAAAGAGTCAAGGAAACAAAAATGGATTCCTCTGAGCTTTAGTAAAGAGAACACTTGGACAAAAAACAGGCAGAAGTTAAAGGTACACTACACTGTAGGAATTTCTCCTGTCTAGCGGTGAAATTGTATTTTGCATTCTGACGAATAGTGCTCTCTAGCGCCTCGCTTTTTCAAATGTGTGTTGCAGCTACGGTGGAAGCTATGACAACATGCCTTCCAATTTTCGCTTTTTTGGCGACGAGGATTCCTTCTCCTGTGGCTCGGCATAAGTATGATCCTCCATTATGATCTAAAGTGCAGTGCAGGCTTTCAAATTTGCCGGTGCGGTGACAAGCGCCTCTCACTGATCTCCTTCTCTGTTTCAGTCACGTGAAGCTGGCTCTGAACGAAAACGCGTTGTGGATTAGCTAGACAGGTCGGCTAGTGCTGTATGGCCCTCTCAGCGATTATAGTTTTTCAAAATGGAGGAACGACATGGAAGCCTCCTTGGACTTGCCCGTCCAATGTAAATACAGATAAGAAATTCTTCGCTTACGAGGATAAGTCAGATCATTGGCAGAGGTCATTTTACACCAATGAGGACATATTTATGAATGAAGACATTGATTTTAGCTACTAAAATACTTAAAACACTACACAGTGTACCTTTTTAAGATAGTGGTGGTGGTATCAATAGAAGTATAATACAAACTTAAACCATACATAATTCATAGTATCAGTAGTAATATCTAGCCATAAGTAATGGCTAAAAGCAAGATGTGGTAGTATTTGTTCGTCACTGTCAAATCAAAAAAGTTGCAGCAAAAATGGGCTGCCCACAGATCCTGTTGATGTTTGAAGATTTTCAGTGTGTGTATATTTGTCTTCTCAGGTCATGAAGCTGCGTTTGCTGCTTTCCTCTGCTGCCTCTGCAAGGTTGGAGCTCTCAGGGTAGATGATCAGATGGCTATCGTTTTTCAGGTTTTTAACAAGTGAGCTGGTACTGCTGTGGTCTGCTTCAAACCTCTTGGTTTTTAAGTGTGCTGTTGATGTACACTGTTCACACAAAACAAAAAGAGTCTAACAAACAAAAAGTTTGTTAATATTGTATTATTGATTTGGGGTGGCAGTAGCTCAGTCTGTAGGTAGTTGGGTTGGGAACCAGTGGGTTGCTGGTTCAAGTCCCCATACTGACCAACGTATGGCAGTGGACTGGTAGCTGGAGAGGTGCCAGTCCACCTCCTTCTGAGCAAGGCACCAAACCCCCAACTGCTTGGGGCGCCTGTCCATCGACAGCTGCAGCCCCCTCACGCTGACATTAGTGCATTAGCTTGTCCGCTTATTTTATCTATAAACACTTTCTCAATTGAAATTCTAGATAATGTACATTTAGTATATCAGTATTGCAAAACAAGAGTGTAGATTACATCCACATCATCACTTGTGTCTGTGTAGCTAGCGCAATGTTGGCTCAACTGTTATTGTATATATGTTATATGTGTAATATTGATATCTTGATGTCTTCCCTCCTACAACCTCCTGCTGCGTGTGTTTACGGTGTGTTTTTGCAGGTATCTGGCAGTGATGCGTAAGCTGCAGAAGACCTACAGAATGGAGCCAGCTGGGAGCCAAGGTGTGTGGGGACTGGATGACTTTCAGTTTCTGCCCTTCATTTGGGGAAGCTCCCAGTTTGTAGGTAAGAGCCTCACTACAGCATTAAGTCAAAATGATTAAAAAAACAAGTTAGTCTGTATCCGCTCAGTCTCACATTGCCAGACCTTCCTCCACAGAGCTGCGGAGGAGGGCCTGGCTAGTCCACACAGCATTCCAGGATTGGGACAAAAACGTGCTCTGGTTTATTGGCATTTCTTTAAACCACTTGGGGGGGCGCTAAGCGCCAGACTGAGCAACGGAGCCTCTGCAAAATAGCCTCGGGAAAGGAACTTGTTTTGGTGGATGTGTACGTTCAAAAGTTGTTTTAGTCAAAGAACAGAAAACTCAGATTGGACAGATAGTCTAGCTAGCTGTCTGGATTTACCCTGCAGAGATCTGAGGAGTTAACCATAGTCCTCAAAAATCCACCGGAGTTTAGAATTTCAAAAAAGAAAGCAGAAGGTGATGGATATCCGGCCGTCTGAAAATAGGACATATCTGTAAACAATCTGTGATATGTAACATTATTCCAGCATTTATCTTATGAAAAAACAGTAAACATGATAATAAAAAGAGCAATACAACTTTTTTAAACCAACCAAATGTTACACCAAACATTCAACTTAATATTGCACATTCAATTTATCGCAGTTTCCGCAGTGTCTTAAAAAGTAAAAAATGTAAGACTTTTAAATGTCTTAAATCATTTTAAACAGGTCTTAATTATCCTACGTCCACGTAACGTAAAAACGCACTGGGAGTGTAAGTGTCCCGTATAGCAGCGTAGCGCAGCTATTTTTATTTTGGCGCCCATGTTATTCAATATGTCCGGTCCTCACCGGGCGCGGAGCAGCCGCGTCGGCCCGCGCGCTGCAGCCGCGTCGGCCCGCGTGCTGCAGCGATAGTTACGGCGTCTCCTCTATTTCCTGCACGAGACAAGAGCGTATGTGTCAAGCCAGGCAGGTAATCGCATACAGGAAGACCACAGTGCAGCCGGATGCTTTACCAAAATAAAACTCATTTCAAAATAAAACACCTAGGGTCATGGTGATTTTGTCTGTCTTCTCACGGCGAGACACAGCGATCAGGACAGAGTCACACACACACACACACACACACACACACACACACACACACATATGTTTGTTTCACTATCTTTGTGGGGACCTATAATTGACATAATGCATTCCCTAGCCCCTCACCCTAACCATAACCTAATCCTAAAACCAAGTCTTAACCCTCAAACAGCCCTTTATCCATGTGGTGTCCAGCATTTTGGGCCCCACAAGGCTGTGCAGACCCACAAGTATACTGGACTCCCCGGTTTTTGGACCCCACGAATATAGTTAAACAAGAACACACACACACACACACACATACACACCAGTAGCATCAATAGGTCTTAAAAAGTCTTAAATTTGACATGTTGAAGCCTGCAGAA
Organism: Zingel zingel; assembly: GCA_023566125.1. NCBI lineage: Eukaryota > Metazoa > Chordata > Actinopteri > Perciformes > Percidae > Zingel > Zingel zingel. The sequence continues at coordinate 2,003,551 of CM042329.1, read as the reverse complement.
ATCCTGGATTAGCTTTCGCATTCTTTCAAATCCATTCATCCATCATTCCGATTTTATTTGAAAAAGACGAATCGTTCAGCCCTAACCAAAACCAGGATCCAATACCATTTACACTACTGTCACATGACAAGAAAATAATAAAAGACAAGTCTACTATGTCAATTGAAAGTCATTGGTGCAGTTTTTTTTTTTTCATTGACAAAAAATAACATTAAAAACTCTCGTAGGGAAAAGTAAACTGTACATCAGTAGATACAATAACAAATGTTGTCAATGTACAAGTAAGAAAAGAATCACCCATGCAAAAAACAACAACAAAAAAGAGGGGAATAACTAGGCTAGAGAAGAACAAAAATCAACATTTCGGAGCGGCAAGAAAGGGGAATTAATTAGGGTATTAATCAAAAACAATAATCTCCTAGATATGTCACTACATATTTTTCTGGCTATTTTACTAAGATTCAAATCCTTTATCAGTAAGAGAAAAACAAACAATTTAAAATCATTTATAAATCAAACAAAGGTAGGCTTGGAACATCTCCACTCACTGCAACGAATGTAATCATGTACACATCTGTGCATCTCCACAGTGGCCGCAGTTAATGGGAAGGTAAATGGGGACACCTGGTGGTGAACATGTGCACTTACAGCTCCTTCTCCCTTCAGATCACCCGACGCTGGAGCCTCGGCACTTCCTCGATGAGAGGGTGGTGAACGAGCATCAACACGAGTACATGTTTCTGGATTGCATCAAGTTCATAAATGAGGTAGGAAATGAAACGCATTCACGCAAACTTTCACATGTAAACAAACGGAGATCACACTTGATGTGTGTTACAAAATGATCTTTACCATTGTAGATTACTTACCTGTGGGATATATGTCTGATCAAAAGAAATAATACCTATACAATATGTATAATACAGTACTATGGATACTTTTTTTTTTTTTTTTTTTTGTGATTAACATTTTTTATTCATTTTTTTTTTTTTAGAAACATACAATTCGCAACCCCCACCCCACTCGTCATCACCACCCACCCACCCACCCACCCAGACAAAAACCAAGAAAAGGATGCCACAGTAGCCACAATATACAAGACAATACAGCAAAATAATAATAAAATAGAAAAACTTTAAACCGAAAAAACCTATGTGTAATGACAACAGCATGAACCCATCACACACGTCTCGCCCCAGCACAAAGCTTCTCAGGAACCCTCCAGAAAGCTCTGGTACCGTCCCTATTTCCTAGTGTAGACATCCAATCTGGAGGAAAAAAACACCGCCACTCTACGCCAAGAAAAACACTGCACGCGAATAGCCGTGAAGTGTAGATTTGTGCCTGATCACGCGCCTGGATGCGCAGTTCTCCGCAAAGCGATTTTTCTCCTCTCCACTCTACAAAATGTCTCTCTCTCCCCCCTCCCGTGTGTGTGTGTGTGTGTGTGTGTGTGTGTGTGTGTGTGTGTGTGTGTGTGTGTGTGTGTGTGTGTGTGTGTGTGTGTGTGTGTGTGTGTGTGTGTGTGTGTGTGTGTGTGTGTGTGTGTGTGTGTCTGTGTCTGTGTCTGTGTCTGTGTCTGTGTCTGTGTGTCTGTGTCTGTGTCTGTGTCTGTGTGTCTGATCGCGTGGCTCGGCGTAGACACAGCTGAGAAGTCAAGACAGCCAAAATCACCATAGACCTGGGTGTTTTATTATGAAACTGGTTTATTTTGTAAAATATCCCGCTGCACTGTGGCCTTCCTCTGTGTGTGATTACCTGCCTGGCTTGACACATACGCTCGCAGAAGAAATAGAGGACAGATTGAATAAAATGGGCGGCGAAATGAAAATATCTCCGCTCCACGGCGCTTCAGCGTGTGTTTCTGGCCCTAGCCATCTCACAAGCCCACTCCTTCATTCCTCCATCCTCTTAAAATAATCTGTCTGGCTATCAACAAACTAGTCTGGACAGCTTCTTATGTGCTTATCTATCCCGCTTAGGATTATTTTTTATTAAAAATATATATATATATATTCTAGTTTCTTCTCTTCTCTGTGACAGTAAACTGAATGAATATCTTTGAGTTGTGGACAAAATGAGACATTTGAGGTCATCATTTTGGGCATTTGGGAAACACTGATCCACATTTTTCACCATTTTCTGACATTTTAGAGACCAGACAACTAATCCATTAATCGAGAAAAAAAATCAATAGATTAATCGACTATGAAAATAATTGTTAGTTGCTGCCCTAGTTATGGCTTATTTTCCTAATATCATGCAGCCCTAGTACTATGTGTACTTTAAGTAGACATTGCACTTATTTTGTTCTGATTTAGCTGTTGGAAATGAATGAGTCCACCTGAGCTTTATCCAGGAAAAGGGCTACGGGGGAAAGGCAGACGGAGTGCCAGAGCAGGAACCATGCGCTTTGTTTTTGGATTTGAAAGGAAAAGGAGTGGAGGAAAGTAGAGGAGGGCGTTGTTGGAGCAGCTACATCCTTTTCCTCCTTCCCACTCTGGGGCACTCCCTCCTTCCCTCTTTTTCCTCCTCCTCTTCCTGCTGTGTGACCTCTCCCTCCTTCTCGCGGTCACTAAAGGATGCTGCTGTTGTGTCGAGAAGGGAAGAAGTGCCTCCTTGGTTCTCCTCCTCAGTTACTTACAGTTTTTCAAAATGAGATCATGTATGAGGTCTTTTGGTCGTGATAAGCCTGATAAACTTTTGGGCCAGCATTGAAGAAGTGAAAAGTCTTCAGTCTTGTGTCAAATTGTAAACAATCAAGTCAAGCTAACTCGCTTATCCACTTATAAAGGACAGGGGCCAGGTGGAAATGGGGTCTGATGGCTATAACATTGTCAACCAATAACAGGCAGTGCTGTATCAGCTGGTCACCTGAGTATGCTTTGGTCTTTGAGCCAAAATGGCTAATTTTGTTATAAGAGATGAGTTGAAAAGCAGAAAATGGTACGTCAAAATGAATCCGAATGAATGTTTGGTTCTAGAAGCTTAGTGACGACGTGAACCAGTGGCAACCTCCAGTGCTGGAAAAATAAAGTCAGTGTGGAAGTGCCATTAACTGCAGTTCATTGCATGGCCACTTGAGGCTGGCTGCAAATGGGAGGAATCTCCAAATACCCCCACGTTTAAAATGGCCAACTTTACAGCCTGGTACAAAAAATCAGTTTTGGTCTCAGTAGCTACAGTGCTAAGCATAGGTGAATACACCCATGCTAAAGTTGACTAAAAAGTCATCATCAAAATCATCTTTTGGAATGTGATCTTAATGCCTTAATTAAAGAAATAATGAAAAATCCAACCTTTAAGGACACCAATTTTCTTTGTGAATGAATAATGTATCGTAAATAAATAAATGTTATTCCTTAAAATACAGGGGGCATAAGTCAGTCCACCCCTATGTTAAATTCCCTTAGAGACAAGCATATTTTTATTTTTAAAGGCCAGTTATTTCATGGATCCAGGATACTATGCATCCTGATAAAGTTCCCTTGGCCTTTGGAATTAAAATAGCCCCACATCATCACATACCCTTCACCATACCTAGAGATTGGAAAAAGAAAATTGGTGTCCTTAAAGGTTGGATTTTTTTCCTCATTTTTTGAATTAAAGCATTAAGATCAATTTCCAAAAGACAATTTTGTTTTCCTCTTTTTAGTGAACTTTAGCATGAGTGTATTCACCTATGCTTAGCACTGTAAGTTCCCCTTCATGACAACTGGGGGGGGGCATGATTTTTTTTATTTATTTTTTTTTGTAACTCATCAAATTAAGTTATATTCAGGATAAAAGTCCTGCATAATTAAGGGTGTGCCACTTTAAGTGACAGGTTGTTGCCGTCACTGTAGGCGAGCATAGACTGTAGGCCTCATTTGGCCCGCCTCAGCTCCACCTCTTTGGATTAGCCGACGTTGGGCACTGCCAAGATGCGACAGCCAAAGCCACTGGGAGCCGCCCACTTTGAGTTTCATTTTCGCTCTTCAGAAACCCATGGGTGACGCCACGGAGAGACTACGTCTATATTTTATACAGTCTATGGTTGTGCCTATACTCGCGGGGCAAGTTCGTGAACTGCTGTGGCTGGCCGCTTACTATTGCTAGTCAGTCACAATAGATTCTATGAGATTACCTCGATTTTCTCTCTAGTGTTCCGTTTACTCCCCCCTTGATATTTTGTTCACCATTGCTAATGCTGGGTTAGTAAACCTGTTAGCTTAATAGCTTGGGTCGCTAACGGTACAATAAGTTCACACTGTTTATTCAAAAGACGTAGTTGTACTTCTGTCTCATAACTGTCTTCAAACCATTTCTATTTTGTGGAGCAGTTTATACTCCGACAGAGAGGAAAAGAAAAAAATGGAAGGTGCTTCAGTTAATTTGGACTCTCTGGCTCCAATTAATTTCAATGGAATCGCCACGCTGTTCATAAATGCGCCGTGACCAGGCCTTAACACCTGTGCACTGACTCTAATACCACATTGGGCATTGTTGTAGGCCTTTTATTGACAGGACAGCTGAAAACAGGAAAAGGGGGAGAGAGAGAGAGAGAGAAGGGGGGAGTGACATGGGAGTGACATGCAGCAAAGGACCGTGGGTTAGAATCAAACCCGTGGTCGCTGCAGCAAGGACTGAGCCTTTGTCCCATTCTTTTAAATGGACGTTTTGCAGTCCTATTTTTGTCTGCAATGTAAACAAGCAAAATTCTTTTAGAAAAATAGTCCATTCGATTGAAAGCAGTCTAAACGAACTATAATGCATGTTTTTATAGCATGCACAAGGGACAATACCATCTTCTGATTGGCTAGTTGGTGTCTGTTAAACATGGGGACACCTTCAATGTGCTTCCAGTCAACCGCTACCCATAACCTCTATTTCAACTCAAAGTGCAAGGTTTATTTAACAGTGAGAAACCATAGCAACAATACTGAGGCTTAATAGTTAATACCACTTAAGGGTGATTTATTATAAAGCATTTTCAGGTTCATACTTGTGTTTTGTGTTTGTACTAGAACATGTTTACATGCTTTATGTTCCAAAAACACTTTATTTTTCTCATGCTGCCCATGGCTGCTGCACCTGTATTCACCCTCTGTATGAGACGCTCTGTTGGAGCGCCTGTCTCTTTAAGCCCCCCTCCCGAAAATGGCCAGTCTGCTGTAATTGATCAGATTCCATATCCGTGCAGCACTCTACCATGAAAAAACACCAATAAAGGCTTATAAGCCAAATATGACACAACTGGACACGTTTCAACAGCAGTGTGACCCAAAACTGAAGAGAAAATAACAACATTGGCAGCAAAGATTACATATTTTCTTGCCGTTAGCATGCAGCTACTATAGTTAGCAGTGCACAGCAAAAGAATATAGCAGCACTTTCTATCATCAAAAATCACAGATAAATGCTTCTGAACCAAATACTACCCAACCGGGCATGTTTCAGCATTAATGTGACCTGAAATTGGGGAGATATTAACAACATTGGCAGCCAAGATTACAGAATTCCCTGGCGTTAGCATGCAGCCACTATAAATTGGTTAGCAGTGCACAATAATAATATTTAGCAGCACTTTCTACCGTCAAAAATCGCAGATAAAGGCTTCTGAGCCAAATACTATATAGCCGGACATGTTTTAACAGTAATGTGACCCAAAATTGGGGAAAATTTAACAAAATTGGGTGCCAAGATCACATCTTTCACTGCCGTTAGCATGTAGCTATATGCGACAACGTTAACACTCCAGTCCTGCCTACCTGGAGCAGATGCCCAATCACAGAAGGCCAACTCGGTGTTACGTGACACCGAGCCCAGAGTAGAGAAAAAAACCTGTTGAAACCAGAGCGTTCAGAACAGTGGGACATCTAAAAGTTTTAGTTCACAGGGATTTTTCTGAAATACGTTTAGCTCATTATTTGAAGCTCTGGCCCCATTTAACATGAAAATCCGACATTATAGCATTATAGATGTGACAGACAATACGGAAAAGCATAATAGTTCACCTTTAATTCTCATTGTTGAAATCGACCTGAGGTTTAAACAGATTACAAAAACATGTTAAATGTGTTTTTTTTTTTGTTTTTTTTTAGTTTGGTAATTGAAACCGAATAAACATGATTACACACTCTGGGCGTTCTTTCCTCTCGGGTCTATTACTGGCCTTCTACAGTCTTGACTGCTGTTGTTTACTGCTGCTCAGCCAGGCCTTTAAGCATGCAGCACTCCATATGTACACCCAAGTATTGTCCTCCTATACACACACACGTGTGGATACTTCAACCTTGTGTTCTTTTTTGGATTCACACACAAGGCTCTAGTGTGCGTGTATGTGCTGTCCTAAACATGAGTCACTTCCTTCCCCACATGCTGCTGTGAATCACTCCTTCCTCCAGGGAGTATGGGCTGTCTCCACCCCCCTTTCCTCCCTCTTCCATGCCCTTCCCCCATGTGTTCTCATGCGAGGCCCTGGAAAGTGTCTAGAGCAGTATGAGAGGGGGGGTGGATGGGGGGATGGAAAAAAGAGGGGGATGTTAGATTGATGCCCCAGGGTCTAGGTTTGGGTTCCCCTGCCTCTTGGGGAAAAATGGTGGGAAAACTATAGTCCTTAATTCATTCATACATTTATGAATTAATACATTTGTTTTTTTTGTCAGTGTCACTGTGACAGTCTGCCTATTGTTCTTCTGTATATTCTTACTATTTGTTGTCTTGTTTGTAAGCTAACACACTCTGATTCCAGAATCTTTTTATTGTTATTTAGGTGATTGCTGGAACAACAATCAGCCTACTGTTCTGCATGCTCTTTTTACAACATTGATTACATTGCTGAAAGCAGAGTAATCACTGCAGTAAGAAAGCAGTATAATCAGTAGCTTTATTTTTGGCATTTTTCAAGTTATAAGGATGATTGAGGAAAACGGTCAGCCTGTTGTTCATATTGTTCTCAGTCACACTCATTCTTCCTGCTATGAATTTTTCTTTTAGCTTTGTTTTACACAGTTCATCTTCAGGAGAACAAACCTAAACAGGATTTCTAAAAAGCCAAACAATGAAAAAAGAAGAAACGACAACGGTACCATTACATCACCAAGTTCAATGCCCTTATAGGATCATTTCCACAGTTCACAGATGCATTAACAAACATCAGTGGAGGCACTATTGCGTGCTAGTGAGTGCAGCTTTAAAGTGCTCATATTATGCTTGTTGGCTTTTTCCCTTTCCTTTATTGTGTTATATATCTTTATTGTGCACGTTATAGGTTTACAAAGTGAAAAAGCCCAAAGGAACTCACCATCTCCAACAGAAAACACTGTTCACAAACTGCTCCAAACAGCTCTATTGTAGTCCAACCTTTACTTCAGAGACCAACGTGGTCACTTTGTAACACACGTTATAATGCTCGCCTAGCTGCTAGCATGACACGTCCTCATACTCTGCTTCTGACTGGCTAGTAGTCCTTACCTAGCTACTGCCAGGGCACGCCCTCATACTCTGCTTCTGACTGGCTAGTAGTCCTTACCTAGGTACTGTCAGGGCACGCCCTCATACTCTGCTTCTGACTGGCTAGTAGTCCTTACCTAGGTACTGTCAGGGCACGCCCTCATACTCTGCTTCTGACTGGCTAGTAGTCCTTACCTAGGTACTGTCAGGGCACGCCTTCATACTTTGCTTCTGACTGGCTAGTAGTCCTTACCTAGGTACTGTCAGGGCACGCCCTCATACTCTGCTTCTGACTGGCTAGTAGTCCTTACCTAGGTACTGTCAGGGCCCTCATACTCTGCTTCTGACTGGCTAGTAGTCCTTACCTAGGTACTGTCAGGGCACGCCCTCATACTCTGCTTCTGACTGGCTAGTAGTCCTTACCTAGGTACTGTCAGGGCCCTCATACTCTGCTTCTGACTGGCTAGTAGTCCTTACCTAGGTACTGTCAGGGCCCTCATACTCTGCTTCTGACTGGCTAGTAGTCCTTACCTAGCTACTGAGCATGTGTGACTCCCAACAAAGATGGAACAGAAGTGAGATGTCTCACTCTGTAGCTAAAACAGAGAGCTCAACACACAGGGTGAAAAGAGGAGCTGCAGCAATATGCAGTACAACAAAAATATGGTGTTTTTTGAAAATTAAACCGCGTAAACCTATCTGATATAACCTCTAAATACAATTATGAACCTGAAAATTAGCATAATATGAACACTTTAAAGTAGCAGTCATGGACTAGCAACATTAATAAACTTCTTCATAAGTAGATATGAAAGTATATACATACAGTGTATTTTTTAAAACAAATTCTGTATACATTCTTATAATTTATGAATGTATTCTACACTTCCTTGGGTTTGTGTGACAATTCCCACAGTTTTTTTCTGGCATTCATATTACCATTCCAAAGCGTTTCCTAAATCTGTTTTTCAATATCTACGTGGAAATGTACAGATTTTTTTCTGCTGCCTCCTTGTGACCAAATTGCAAATTTAAAAATACAGCTTTAAATCTGCAATAACGACAAATGGCCTCTTAGGTGAAAGGGAATATGACCACAACCTATATTTAAGTTGCTATTGCAAACGTCTAAGGAAACTGATTAATCAATCAATTAAACTTTATTTGTATAGCTCCTCATACAGGCTGGCGCAGTTCAGTGCTCCACAGACTTCTGACAAGCAAGGATGCACCGAAATGAAAATTCTTGGCCAAAGCCAAATATAATGAAAAACATGGTCGAAGGCTGAATAACGTGTTTCTTTTTCATTTACTTTGCCAAATCGTTTTCATCATTGCATAAATGAAATCATCATAATGGGCTTTTTACTACACTGAAACAAAATTATGAACTTTTGTTTTTGCCCCCATTTTTCATGAGCTGAACTCAAAGATCTAAGACTTTTTCCTATGCACAAAAGGCATACATATTTCTCTCAAATAGTGTTGACAAGTCTGTCTAAATCTGTGTTAGTGAGCACTTCTCCTTTGCCGAGATAATCCTTCCACCTCACAGGTGTGGCATATCAAGATGCTGATTAGACAGGATTATTGCACAGGTGTGCCTTTGGCTGGCCACAATAAAAATGCCACTCTAAAATGAGCAGTTTTACTGTATTGGGGGGGGTCAGAAAACCAGTCAGTATCTGGTGTTGTGTCTGGCTATATTTTGTCTTGCTTTTTAAAGAACAAATTGATTACAACCCCATATTTTGAAAATATTTATTTAACAGTGAAGATTTTTTTAACAGTGCAGCACATTTACAACTTAACATAATAAATAGGTAAAATACAACCTATTTTTATTTGGCCATCTTTGAGCTCCTCTTCTTAAATAGCCTATTAGACCTTAACTGACTGCTGAAAGATTGTAACATACTCTGTACGCCTACTGTCAACAAACAATGCATTGAAAAGAGTGCAATAAGTGTATGCACCCACAACAAAAGAATAATTGTCTTAGACATAAGTCAATCAGCCTTTTGTTCTGCATGCTCTTTTTACGACATTGATTACATTGCTGAAAGCAGAGTAGTCAATGCAGTAAGAAAGCAGTGTAATCAGTAGCTTTATTTTTCACCCTGTTGCTGTTCATATTGTTCTCAGTCACACTCATTCTTCCTGCTATGAATTTTTCTTTTAGCTTTGTTTTACACAGTTCATCTTCAGGAGAACAAACCTAAACAGGATTTCTAAAAAGCCAAACAATGAAAAAAGAAGAAACGACAACGGTACCATCACATCACCAAGTTCAATGCCCTTATAGGATCATTTCCACAGTTCACAGTTGCATTAACAACATATGTAACACACTCTGTAAGCCTACTGTCAACAAACAACAAAATATGCAATGAAAAGAGTGCAAAAAAGTGTATATAAGAATAATTGTCTTAGACATTAGCCTACTTAGTCTATTTCTTCAGGAAAAGTAGCTTCTCTGCTTTCTCACATGAAAGTCGGTTCCTTGTTACGTCCGTAGCGTAACGCGTGATTTATGGTCCTGCAGAGGCTCCACCCAGAGCTTTCGCCGCAGCCTACGTAAGTGGCCTAAAGTTTATACTTGTCCGTTGGTGGGTGCGTCAATCTCTTTAAGAAAATAGCATTGCCGGCATGTGTGTTTGTGTGTGGGGAGCGTGTGGTAGAGCGAGTGAGAGAGTGACAGCGATTAGCTTCGGAGCGAGTGACGAATCCAGAGTCATAGTGAGAGAAACAAAGTGTCTCCCCTGTTCTTTTAGCCTGGTTGACCCCAGACACTTCTCAGTTGTAACTGCAAGCTTCATTTCCAAAGGGCGTCACCAACAGACGCCGCTCAAATGCCTCTGGGTGCAATTGGATAGTCCTTCAACCAATCAGACCAACGATCCGGGTGACAGTGTCATCAACGGGTTGCTGGTTCTCTTAATACATCCATGGCTGCTGCGCTTTGGTAGCCATCATGTTGAATGTAAACAAAAAGCTGCTCGCCGTCACTACGCGATCGTCATCGTGTAAAGCCTGCCTCTACGATTGTGATTGGTGCCTCGATTTGGAAAATTTGGAAATGGGCTTAATTGGGCTCTTGGCCAGACTGTTTCCACATACCTATGTACGTAGCCACGGTGTAGATTTAACGCTAATGCATAAATCGCGCTTAAGTTAAAAGTCAAAACAAAGTTGCGAGCCAGAAAACCAATGAGCTGAACAATGCTTTAAAGCTCTGTAGAGCTGCAGAGTTGGTTCAAGTAGAGATGGGATCTATTAATATAAAAATATTGATTATAGCCTCAAGTCTTAGACCACAAATCAAACAATCTTTAAACATTTGCATAGAACTTTCACGTTTACACGTTTTTTTCACATGTCATCAATGTATCATTAAACACAATTTCATAAGGTACAATGATCATATATGAGCCGCATGAAATGGGGAACCCCAAATAAGATACTAAAAGCTTTTCAGAGGGGGCCCGATAACAAACAGATGATATACAAACCAAAACTCAATTTACCAGACACAAAAATAAACAATACAAAATACAGATACTTAGACCAGACTTAGACTAACATAGACAAATACTACAAACAGACAGACGGTCCCAGCACAAACTGTAGCATTTAAAAAATAATCAACAATCATATGTTATAAGCAATTTTCATTGAGACTTTTCTTGAAGATGGAGACAGAATACGACACTTTCAAGTTTCCCTCAAGCTCGTTTAAAACTTGTTGTAGTCACACGCCGGAATGTGGGATAAATCCCACAGCAGGAGTTATCTTTGGATTGCTTACTGCTTTAGGCTCAAGATCTTCCTTTATAGACAGTACGATCTGTTCCTTTACAGGACATATTAACTTTATAGTCCTTTATTATCACTGGCGCTGCATTGCTCACATTCCCTAGCTGAACCAGTTGTTCCTTTTGAAAAACGACATACAGTGCCTTGCGAAAGTATTCGGCCCCCTTGAACTTTTCGACCTTTTGCCACATTTCAGGCTTCAAACATAAAGATATAAAACTGTAATTTTTTTTGAAGAATCAACAACAAGTGGGACACAATCATAAAGTGGAACGAAATTTATGGTTAATTTCAAACTTTTTTAACAGATAAAAAACTGAAAAATTGGGCGTGCAAAATTATTCAGCCCCTTTACTTTCAGTGCAGCAAACTCTCTCCAGAAGTTCAGTGAGGATCTCTGAATGATCCAATGTTGACCTAAATGACTAATGATGAAAAATAGAATCCACCTGTGTGTAATCAAGTCTCCGTATAAATGCACCTGCTCTGTGATAGTCTCAGAGGTCCGTTTAAAGAGCAGAGAGCATCATGAAGAACAAGGAACACACCAGGCAGGTCCCAGACACTGTTGTGGAGAAGTTTAAAGCCGGATTTGGATACAAAAAGATTTCCCAAGCTTTAAACATCCCAAGGAGCACTGTGCAAGTGATAATGTTGAAATGGAAGGAGTATCAGACCACTGCAAATCTACGAAGACCCGGCCGTCCCTCTAAACTTTCAGCTCATACAAGGAGAAGACTGATCAGAGATGCAGCCAAGAGGTCCATGATCACTCTGGATGACCTGCAGAGATCTACAGCTGAGGTGGGAGACTCTGTCCATAGGACAACAATCAGTCTTATACTGCACAAATCTGGCCTTTATGGAAGAGTGGCAAGAAGAAAGCCATTTCTTAAAGATATCCATAAAAAGTGTTGTTTAAAGTTTGCCACAAGCCACCTGGGAGACACACCAAACATGTGGAAGAAGGTGCTCTGGTCAGATGAAACCAAAATCAAACTTTTTGGCAACAATGCAAAACGTTATGTTTGGCGTAAAAGCAACACAGTTCATCACCCTGAACACACCATCCCCACTGTCAAACATGGTGGTGGCAGCATCATGGTTTGGGCCTGCTTTTCTTCAGCAGGGACAGGGAAGATGGTTCAAATTGATGGGAAGATGGATGGAGCCAAATACAGGACCATTCTGGAAGAAAACCTGATGGAGTCTGCAAAAGACCTGAGACTGGGACGGAGATTTGTCTTCCAACAAGACAATGATCCAAAACATAAAGCAAAATCTACAATGGAATGGTTCACAAATAAACATATCCAGGTGTTAGAATGGCCAAGTCAAAGTCCAGACCTGAATCCAATCGAGAATCTGTGGAAAGAACTGAAAACTGCTGTTCACAAACGCTCTCCATCCAACCTCACTGAGCTCCAGCTGTTTTGCAAGGAGGAATGGGCAAAAATTTCAGTCTCGATGTGCAAAACTGATAGAGACATACCCCAAGAGACTTACAGCTGTAATCGCAGCAAAAGGTGGCGCTACAAAGTATTAACTTAAGGGGGCTGAATAATTTTGCACGCCCAATTTTTCTGTTTTTTATCTGTTAAAACAGTTTGAAATATCCTTTTATGTTTGAAGCCTGAAATGTGGCAAAAGGTCGAAAAGTTCAAGGGGGCCGAATACTTTCGCAAGGCACTGTAATCTACTGCAGAAATCAGACTTGGATATACAAAGATTTCCATTTGTTTGTTGATTGAGAAAAGCAGCATGAGTCAGCTTGGATTGAGTTATTTACAATGGCTTCATTGGTGACTTATTTTCACTGTGTAAAAAAAAAAAAGAAAATTTGTCCATAGAAATGTCTCAAACCACGCCTGCAACATAAGCTACTTCTCCACTGTCCATCAATAAGTTCACTACATTCCAAAACTGTGGTCATCATTGGGAACCATTATAACTGACTCAACTCAAAAGTGATACACAAAACTTTTGAAAGCCACTTTTCCAGCCTACAGAGTGAGTGTTTGATAATCTGAAAAAGGACTTATCACTCTAATGATGGTTTTAAGAGCACTGAAAGGAAACTTTAAAAGCTATCCTGTTGAAGTCATTTAAACCTTGTGGTGCATTTAAATTACCTAAAGAGATGAACTATGATTTATATACTATGTTGATTTTAATCAAAGGTTGGAAGTTAGATAGTTTATAAGCATCATTTTGTGACTAAGGCCACACACAAACAATGCACTATGCCTGCTTTTATGCACTCATGAACATGCGTCCTTTTCTTGTCAGTCTCCACCATCTCTCTGTAAATCGGGATATCTCTATGCATGTGTCCCTACACAAATGTGCAGTACAGCAGCGGGTGCGGGGAGTTGCTGAATCCCTACTGATACAAGGCTCATTGATTGCAGTTCACCGGCTACAGGGGTCTTGCCAAAACACACGTTTCCCCGGGGCCGTTCTGCGCGCCGCTCAGCCGGGTTCCACATCGCCTAAAACTACCACAATGTGTGACTTTCGTGATCTCGTGAAGTGGCGTACGTATGACACGCCAATTGGTATGTCGTTATTGGCGTGTTATGAAGACGCACACTCACAAACGTCGTTTGGCCTCAATTGACTTACATTACCTTGCGTTTGCGTGTGAATTGATGCCATAGCGAGTGGTATGAAAGGGCGACAATCCACGTAGGGAGATTGGTCGGGGTGGTGGATAGATAAAACACATGACTTTCACCCAGGACAGCGCGGATTGCGTCCCGCGTGTGATGTTTCCTTCGTTTTCCACGTGTGTTGTTTCCATACCACGTTCTTCTTTTCCTAAACCCAACCCAGTTCTTCTTTTCCTAAACCCAACCCAGTTCTTCTTTTCCTAAACTCAACCGTTTTTTCCCCCGCGTGTGACGTTAAAACCAACCGTAGCCTCGCGATAACACGCCACGTGGCTTTAGAAAGTGGCGTGTCTGTTTACGCAAAGTCATGATATCACGTTGGCTACACAAAATAAATGGACACTTTGAATCTCTACATGAGCCGCAACCCGTGTTACAGGTTGAGTTTTATAAGAAAAATCTTGTCTGATGAACAACCTAGACTACTACAATACTGCTGTATACCCATGGAATAAAACAGTCATTAAACCCTCATTTTCAATGTCATCGAGTCAGATTACAAAGACAAAAACAGGACAACACAGAAAATATAATTCAGAATGTTTTATTGTCTTTCTTTAATTCTTATGATTGGAATTACAGAAATACTATGAAACATTCTGAATTGGAGAATAATTTGATAAATAAAATTAGGATAATAGGGATGCAAAAGAAAGCAAAGCAGTTCCAAGTAGAAATTTGCAGGTTTAAATTCACAAGGCGCTTTACTTATGCCATATAGAACCGCCTGTGACCGCAAGTGCAAGTACTGCTTTCAAATGTTTAAAGTAAAAAGAGAGTCATTATCAGCACAATGTACTTCAAGGTGGATATTTTCACCTCTAATATAAATGCTGAATAGTTTAATGCATCATATTTTAATTGTATTTTGTGAGTAGAATCTGAATCTGCAATGTTCTCTGTCAGGTAAATGTATGTTTTCCTCTGAAGTACAAGTACACAGTAAGTCAGTAGTACAGGCCTATAGTTGCATATTTACTGCTTTGGGGGCCTTCTGTAAGTTATTTTGGAGTACAGTGGTTCTGGAGGAAGCCGCAAGCAGCAATGCAGGAGGCTAAGTGATCAGCCCATTCCAAATAGGCATGTTTTGAAAGGGCACTGGACTAGTAATCAACAATGTGTGAACTACCATTATCAGTTTGAGTTTTCCTTTGCACTGTACTTTCTGTATCCGAGTTACCCCAGACGTGTCTCACTTCACCCCATCTATGTCACTCTTTCTCTGTTCTTTAGATGAAGACCGGTCCGTTTGCGGAGCACTCCAACCAGCTGTGGAACATCAGCGCTGTTCCTTCCTGGTCCAAAGTCAACCAAGGCCTGGTCAGAATGTACAAGGCGGAGGTACGCTTGCTTTGTTCTCTCTCTCTCATCGTCAACTAATCAGTCCAGTTGTTCAGTGATTTATCAGTCGGATAAACAATTTGGTGGAGAAAGAGTCCATGCAGGTTTTAAAGCATCAATTAACCCTAACCCTAGTATCACTGTGTGTCATCTAGGCTGACCCCAAACTAAAACACTAAGTAAAAAAAACATAAATTACAACTCGCATAGAAAATATTTTAATTGCATGAATACAAATTATATGGAAGATATCTTTCTCAAAGTTTGTGCTCTCCTTTGCTAGTGAGACAGTTCCTTACCACAGTCAATGGAGGAGATTAGAGCCGTCAGTCTTCCTCTATAATACCATTCAATTCTTTTTTTTTTTATATTCTAATAATATTTAACTCTGTAATGAAACATTATCTAACAAGTGTATTGAAGCTACTCTGTTGTAAAGGCTAACGGTGCTCGGTTAGCACAATGACACCAAGTTAGAAAGCACAGCCGAAACGATTTATCATAAACTAAGAAACAATAGTGTTAGCCACGATGCTAACGACATTGATAACTAAGACAAACAGTACTGTCACTACTATTTTAGTGATTTATAAGCAACCTGTTTCTTGCAGATTGTCACGTTACTGAGAAGACAGCTATTAGAAGGTATTATATGAAGTCTAAGCTAACGCTGACAGCTGTAGGAAAACTAACATTAACTTTAGCTTTCTCCATGAAGCTCCCAGCTAAGCTAACGTTACTATACCTCGCGACACAGTTAGGACACCAGAACAAGCTAACTATTGATAACATAAGCATTTTGGCTCGGTGGATGTCAATTTTTAAAGTCATGTTAAAACTATTTCCCATCCTTCTTCTGATTTCCAGCCGCAGCCTGTCACTCCCCCCGGTACTAACGTTAATCGGTAACGTTAGCTCACAATGCCTTGTGTTTCTCACTCCCGTAACTTATTGTTCATCAGACGTGACATGAGAAGAGGGAGATTAGCTAACGTTAGCCAAACTATTTATAAAAAAGAATTCAGCATACTAATATGTTAATAATGAAAATGCTAGCATGCTGATGGTTGAAGGATAATGTTTACCATGTTCAGCACCTTAGTTTATCGTGTTTGCATGTTAACAGTAAACCAAAGGATTGACCGAAGTCCTTAGGATTCATCCTCTTGGAACCATGAATGGCTGTACAACATTTTGTATTCAAGCAATGCTAGCAGTGTTGCTCTTTTATTTTTTAGGTAAGATATAATTCCTACATTTGGACGGATTGCCATCAAATTATCTACAGACATTCATTGTCCTCAGAAGATGAATATGAATATTGGCTGATAATAAGTTTGGCGATGCTCTTACATTTCTTTTAGCCCCATTACAAGGTAAAACATTTCCAAAACTTTGGTTTATGAGGGATTAATAAAGCGCTTCTTTAGAAATAACTGAGAAACTACTAACCTTCCCATCAGCTGTACATTGTGTAAAATGCTGATACGCAAATGTAAGCATGCTAACACACTCAGCAAAAATGCTGTACCCATGGTACAGTACATGCTAAACATCAACATGTTAGCATTGTCACTTCAGGCATATTAGCATGCAGATGTTAGCATTTGTCCTGTTTTTACCTCATAAATTGTTAAAAGTAGCAGTGTATTAGTAACGTTTTTTTCCCCCTCTGCCTACCATACACTAGAAGACTTTGAACAGACTTTGAACAGACTACAGTCTGACACCATCTCACATCTAAAGATAATCATCTCACATCTAATGTTAAAGACATAATATTTAAAGACTGGGGATCTTGCAGGGTCACACATTACAAGACTACAACTAGTTTTGTTTTTAAAAATGTAACCAAGTAGCTAGCTACCGCTAGCGTTAGCTGGTAGCTTAAGGGAAAGTCTGCAGATATTCTGATTATCTACCGTACATGCAGATGATTGTCTCCAGTACCCAGAGGTCCGCGTTTATCCGCCGGTAGAACTCCTGTTGGATGATGTGCTTCAGAAGGGTTGAAAACGGTAACTTTCCCTCCTTAGCGTTTAGCTTAGCCATAAACACCACTGGCTCTATCTGTTGCTGCCTTCTGTTTGGTGCTGGAGGGAGCGCTCTCATTTGTTGTTGACAGTGTTCACGTGATTTAACTTCACTACCAAGACACCTAACTTAAGATTTTGTTTGATTTTGTCGTAACATCAAGACAGGAAAAAGACTGACTGGGAGTGAGTTTTATGACCACATTACACCAAACGATGGAGACGACGCGGGCGCCCCAACTCTAGCAAGACTCTGTTTCATTCCGATATTGGAAAATAGTTTGCGACGGTGGAATCACTTGAAATGTCGTTAAGGTCGGCATTAAATGTAGCTTTTATACCGATTGGACTTGAGACTCTCAGTTTCAGTTTTATTGTCATTATTTAGGATACAAAAAGGCATGAATACAGTACGTATGTAACAGTCTTTCCTTTCCAAGCACTGCCTTTACAGGGAAAGCTTTGAGGCTTTGCACATGTTCAAACAAAAACCAACCCGGTTAAACAATACATTGTCAAGAAACTAGAAACAGAAATTTAGCTATGTAAACTGGATATCAGTTTGATATTTCAGAAATCAAATCACTGCTGAAAGCCCCACTGTCACCAGGTTCCTTATGAGCAGAACAGCCGAACAGACCTGCTTGGTAGTAGAGGAGAGAGGCAGGAAAGGGTTAAGAGAAGTGTGTGTGTGTGTGTGTGTGTGTGGGGGCGTGGGGTTGGGGGGGGATGTCTAAGCCCGTTCTCCCCGCCTGCATGCCCACATCCTGTGTTTTCCAGAGCAGCCTGTGAGTCTTCCCAAAGAGCTGAGGGGCCAAGCTGTCTGCCTCCCCCTCCCCCTCCTCCTCCTTCCCTTCATTAAATCCTCCCCTCCCTCTGCCCCGACCTTCCTCCAAGCCTGGAGCAACCATCAGCAGACTTGCATTCCTCTCTCCCTTTCCCTGGCCCCACACAGGGTTTCGGCAGAGAGTTGTACTACTAGACCCAGAAAGAGCAGAATCCACCATTTTCGGTCAGAGATAGGAGGCAATTCTGGTGGCCTTGTCACTGTTTTGGAACATAAACACTGATTGTGTGAAATGACACATGCTCAGGGAAACAACCGCGGTCGGACTGTTAGCTTGACTGTTATAAAATGTTCTGTTCCATGCATGAAAAGAAGATCAGCCACCCAACTCTCCTCTACATTTACATTTTTTTTTTCATTTACTATCAATCATGTATAAGTGTTTTTTTTTTAATTCTCATTCTCCAGGCAGCTATTGGGTTTAGTAAATGTACTATACAAAATCTACTTGCACAGACTTGCTAGAGATGGATGCGAAAATCATGTCTGATGTATTGTAAGTCACAACAAGTTAATTTAGATACTGGAGAGAAAAGACACTTACTGTACCTTCAAAAGCACCAGCCGGATAAGGCTGGTGTTATTCTATATTTTTCTCATTTTTGAACATTTTGAAAAGACCAAAAGGAAGATGTCACCCGGTGTCACAGTGTGACTCCTTGATGTTTTTGGGCAACAATGGAGCCCTGTGGCACAGAGCAATGAGGTACAGACACAATACATTTTAGTAGATACATTCAGTTTTGGTTTGGGGCGGTTCATGGGATTTGTTGACAATAAGAAAAATCTCATCAGATTTAGCATTTCAACACTGGTGTGCTGTCAGCAGTACAGTATGTGTGATTTGTTGGCAACAAGGACTAAAGTGTATAATACACTGGTGAAGCCATTTTGCATCCAGAGCAACAACGTGGATACATATGTGGATCAAGTTAGAAGGCATCATCATAACTTTTTCCAGCAATGTTGATTTCATCTTGGTTATTACATTTCAATAGGCTCGTCTTATCTGTTAACTGGCACTATAGTATGGCATTTGAATGTTTTGAATGTCGAGTTTATCTGCAATCAGTGCTCTTTGGATGATTTTACAAATTCCCATTGATTAAATATGCGTTTGGACCAAAGTTCTCCGAGGCATGCGTTTCCACCCCAGTTCTGCCCAGATGATCGTGACTGATAGTGTCACTGCACAGACTGAGCACAAGAGTTCAATTCCACTGCGCTCCCCCAGCACAGCCTCCCAACCCCCAATGCAGACACCCACCACCCCTACCGCCGCTGCTCCCCGAAACTGGGTCCATGTCAGTTTGCACTAAGGGCTTCCCTCTGGGCTGATCCACAGCCATTTTGAACATGTTTAAAGTGAAAGGCCAGTGGGGGAGAGTTATCAGCAACTCCTTAGGTCAAGGTTAACTTTTTTGGGTTTGGGCTGAATGTCTGCATTAAAGAAAAGGACGTGTCCTGTCACTAAACCTCAAGCAACAGACAGTCCAGTACATAATCTGATGCTGCCCAACCGTCCCTGGCACTAAAAGTGCGAGGAACCTATTGTTTTTGGAAAGATTATTTTTCTGCTGCGCAATCGCATTTTCGAGGGGCTTGGGATGCTCGAAAACTCCCGATAATTGGCACACATGTCGGGCGTGGCCAGCAAGACCAGGGTTAGGATAAAGTTCCTTGGATGTTCCTGAAATTTAGGTGGAAGCATTGTTCTTATCATTCTCTTGTTTTGTGTGTTTTGTGTCCTTGAAGTTTCATTTTACGAACACACGTTTATGGACAGCATGCACAACAACTCAAACGTTTGCACCCGTGTTCAAACTAGTAATTATTTCAATTTGATATTCCATTTGGGCTTGGGCGTGGCACATCGGCTCTATAGCGTTCCCCTAATTACTTTTAGCCTTCGAACGCCATTTTTGATACCCTTGATATACTTGAAAACTCACTCAACACAAGTCGGCGCACACATTAAAACTTGTGAACGTTGCGAGACTTTCAGCTACCCATATCTGGAACAACCTCCCAGAAAACTGCAGGTCCGCCGCAACTCTGTTCTTTTAAATCACGGCTGAAGACTTTTTCATGCTGCCTTTCTTAAAAATAATTGTTCATTCCTTATACTGCGCCGTAACGTTTTATTCTCGTATTTCATATCTGTCTTATTCGATTTGAGCTGTTTTTACATTTGTAACTGTTTTTAACTGCTCTTTAATGTTTTATGTAAAACACGTTGAATTGCCTTGTTGCTGAAATGTGTGTAATAAAGCTGCCTCGCCTTGCCTACAGCGATTTAGTTTTAAATTAAGAAATCCCACTAATTTGTGAGGGAAATGACTTTATTCTTTGATTATGGGTTACTGGAAAGACAAATCTTTACAATGACTGAATTTCAATGAAGGGCATCTCAAAAGCAAGCATTGCTAGTGTATTAATTTGGAAAATATAGCTCCACATAACTCCCACATTTGTACCTTGAAATAGCTACATTTTTAAAAACATGAGATGCTGTAAACATTGGTAAAATCACTTGTGTGTCATACATATCACACATTTATTTCCTATTCTATTTATTTTCTTATTCGGGACAAGTTTCTGGGACACTGGTGGCATAAGTTAGTCTGGAGTACTGCACTTCAACAGTACTGTACTTAGTTTGAAGCATATTTCTTTCTAATGTTGGTAACAGCCCTTCTCTTTCCCCCCCCACCCCCCAGTGTTTGGAGAAGTTCCCTGTGATCCAGCACTTCAAATTTGGTAGCCTGCTGTCCATCCAGTCTGGGAAGCCTTAACGCTCATGCCACGCACACAATGGAAAGACCAAAATCCCAACAGTTGGAACCAACAGATTTCCCTTTCCTTCAAGTGCAAACACAACAGTAGCAGAAATCAACCACATGTAGTTTGGCACACGCATTCCCACATGTGAACACGTGTGGTCATGAAACCATGCAGTGATTCCATAACTTTAATGCAGAGCATGTTGTGGATTACTTTATTGATTTTGGAGCATCTTTATATTTTGGTCATTTTATTTATATTATGGATAGAGTTTAAATCAGGCTCCTTTTTTTTGAGGAATTTATTTCCTTTTTCTGTTATTTTTTAGAAGTGTGCTCATTGATGCTTGAATTTACCTCAAAGTGTGGATCCTCGTGAGCAGTAGGCTCATTCACAGAGTGAGGGGATGCAATTAAGAGTTTGTGTGACTTCTTCTAAATCTTTTGTTTGTTTTAATAGTTTCTTTTTTTTTTCTTGGTTTTGCTTTTAAGATCAAATGTTTTCATTTTGTTGCAAATGTACCAATATTTTAATTGCCCAGTTCATCCCAACATGTAAGTCACATTATAATTTGCAAAGTAATAACTTTGTGTGAGTGTTTTTTTTTCCTCAAACAAGATGTCTGTTGCGCAAAGGGAAAAAGTGAAGGACTAGATTATTAAAGCTTCCATAACAGCTCATCCAAAATAGAATGTACATAATTTAATTCACCATAATTTCTTGAAAAGTCAATTTAGGTCTTATATCGTGCATATTTCCCCCTCACAGTCTGTCCCTTACCAGTCGCTGTCAATAATCTAGGCCCATTTCACCCCAGTCTTAAGTTTGTATAGGTTCAGTTATGGTAAACATTGTAAATTGACAATCCATACTTGAACACATTCTTGTGGTTGTGCAGTGCAGCTTTTTCCTGAAAGTTCTCAAGCCAAGTACAATAATGTAGTTTTTTTACACCAGGTTTTGAGTGTTAAATCCTGCATGTGTTTCAATTGGCACGTTTTAAAGATCATGGCATGCATTTTTAATTTAATAAAAGAAAAGCTATTTTTGTGTGTATACATTGACCTGTCAAACCTGATTTAATAAATTCTGTCACCCCACCACGAATGTTGTTCTCAGTATCCATGTTAAAGCCACTATAGCAATGTTATAACCGCAACGCTCGCTGCTAATTTGAAAAGTGCTATAATCGATTCTGCACATAGTGGCTTTAAGTCGGAAATTGGTTTTGTCTTTTCATCCTAATTCAGCTGCATCACATGTAACAGGCTTAATTTTGGGGTGAACGTTGTTATTAAAATCCTAAAAATCTTTAAAAACTCAATTCCCAGCATGCAAGAACATTTTTGTATCATTATACTAAAATACTCTTACCCCTATTTTCCTCCCGGTGCATCTGCGCTGCGTTCTAGAGGTGCAGCAGTCCCCGCGAGCAATCACGGGCATTCAAGTCAATGCTTGATATTTCACCAGCATGGTGCGTCCCAGAAGTGTGTGTGATGCTGTGTCCATTGTCGGCGTCATTTCCC
Source organism: Zingel zingel (assembly GCA_023566125.1). NCBI lineage: Eukaryota > Metazoa > Chordata > Actinopteri > Perciformes > Percidae > Zingel > Zingel zingel. The sequence continues at coordinate 1,981,095 of CM042329.1, read as the reverse complement.
CGCTTCCCATTCATTTCTATGGGAGCCGCCGTGCAATGAATTCTGGTTGCATTGCGGGGACTTTTGGAGAAGAGGGGCGTCGAGTCGCCTGCTCCTCCATTTGCATAAAGTTGAATCCAGCCAACTTTATGCAAATGAGGAACAGCCGGCTCGGCTCACTGCCTCTCAAAAGCTGACAAAAATCTTTTAAAGTGACCTTTGTCGATCTGAAACGAAGACAGATTCAGCAACCGCATGGCCTATTTCTCACTTCTCGCTTTCAACACGTTTCGGGGAACTATATTTGTGAAATAAGAGATGGTATTCCGAACGAGCCGGCATTATGGTTCGGTTTTGAAATCCGGGAGCAGCCAGCCTCACGTGACGCGTTCATCCAATCAGCTGCAGCCATCACGGTTGTAGTAGGGCTGAGACTGTTGATTTGCTTGTCAGTGGTCAGTGAAGAGAAACTGGTGGCGAGCTCACTAGCGTGCAATGCTGGGAAGAAAAACATAATAGACATCACAGATCTTTTTTTAAAGACAACACCAGAAAAGAGAAGGCATTGAGTTTAATTACAGGAGTGCTTGGAGTGGAAGGTAGATACTAGCTTAATAAAGACGTGATTGTTCTGTAAAGTACTTGTAGAGTCAATCAAAAGTACAAAACACTAGTTATGGTGGTGTACAGCTTGACTGAAGTATGTGACAACGGAAGCTGTTCACTGAATATGTGTAGAGCCCCGCCCATTTCCAGCACGTGAGGTAATTGTCATGCATCGCTGCCAGGTTGTATCTGAATTGTCACGCCCAGGGATCAAACCGTGTCGACTGGGAATTGAAAGAAGGGTTCAACACTTTCAGATAACCCTGGTCATTGTCATGTCCGTGGTGGTGTTAGATGACCCAAAACAATCAAGAGATTTTTTTATAATAATAGAACAAGGTTTTAATAGTACAACTGTCTTCGGAGCACGCTGTAATGTGACAGAAAGATGGAACAATTTGAAATGAAGTTAAGTGCAAAAAAAAAAAAACGACAGCGAAATGCGGCCTGAAGCGGACTGCCACGCGATGTCCGTGAAAACCTAGTGCAGCTCCGAGCTGCGGCCGTTTGATTCTACGGCGAAGTGCGGCCAAACTAAGTTGGCATAGTTAAACTTTTGAGTGAGAGAAGTTTTAGATATCTTTTTTTGATATCTTTATTAGAGTGAATTAGTGATGAACACCCTTATGCGTGAATTATACATCATTAATAGCCCCATTTTTTAAGCATTATCCATAATGATGAAGATAACAGAAAAATAGAAATGCTTTTTTCACAAACTCATGTTTTCAGGGGAGCTCATATCTTATTACTTATTAAGATTTTAAATCCATGCCTGCAGTAGATGATGTTACACTGTCTGATGTTATAACTGTCAGAGTGAGAGAATCTTCCGTGAAACTACTGAAATGTACCCGTTCCTCAGATATGTCAATAAAAATCCTAACATCTAAAAGGACTCTCAGTAAATTGGTAGCTGTGATGATGATGATAAAACGAACATAATTCATTTTGTTAAGGTTGTCTTTGTAATATATTATTTAAATGTGATATCATTTTTAAACTGTACATTAATTCTGATGAAGGCATTATGATTTCAGCTCAAATTAGGGTTTTTTTACTCATGAATTTTATTCGTACATTGGCGAGAATTCAGAGTACAAGAACAAATTCTTTTAAAATGTTAAAACTCGTACGTGCCTTAAGAACCAATCTGTTTGTATGAGTATGACTGGGCATCAAGAACCGGTTCCAACTTGGAATCGTTTCTTTATTGGAATTGTCTGGAATCATTGGGAAAATTTGGTTTCAAATTCGGTCATCGGTTCCAAATTTAACATGCGCAAGTTTTGGTTTCTGTTGAGACCACCGTACTTCAGGCGTTGTGTTGCAGCCACAGAACACAGTAAGCAGCGCTCTGAAGTGTGCCTTTTATTTTACCTTGAAAAAGCATGGTAAAATAAGCATGTGACCCATTTCAAATCCACTCCGATCAAATAAAGAATCGATAAAAACCGTAATCGAAAGGAAAAATCGGAATTGGGATCAGAATTGTTAAAATCAAAACGATGCCCAACCCTATGTATGAGTGCTTCATTGTTTGAGTGGGAATAGACTGACTTGCTTGTGACCCAGAGATGAACCCAGCAGTGAGGCAGATAGATTCTGAAATGAGCAGAGAAAGTGTTGAATATTGCATGAGGATACTGTACACTACTCACTACTTCATGTGAGGGATGATTTTTTTTATTTTTTTTAACGTGGTTACCAGGAGTAGGGGAACTCTGATACATGTCAAATTTACAATTCCAAAACAACACCACAGTCCTTTTTATACCCTACATACAAGAAGTCCTCATAAGGAATGTGGTGGAATTCCCCCATTACGTACAGGATGTTGGACTGCAGTGGAGAGAGTGGTGGAGTAAAGCACAGCATTCCAAAGGAGGCGACTGAGGGACTTTGAATAAATGTTGTTCAACTAGACTAGCTGCTGTGTCGCATTTCAGATGAAGCCTGTGTTGTACAGTTGCAGCCCATGAACGTGTGTCCTTCAGAGGAGTGAAATGTCATCAGCTGAGAGACGCTCTACAGATCAATCAACTTAATATTGCGAGCTCCTGCTCCTTGACTCATCAAGAAGAAGAAAAAAAAAGCACTGGTGCATTCAGGCGATCCTCTTCACCTCACAAAGTCTGACAATCAGGTCGTATTTATCAGGTTTTTTTGTTCACTCCATAGCAAATGTATTACAAGAAAAAATATCTAATTTCCAGCAGGGGGCAACTCCACTGGTTGCAAAAATAAGTCCATTTCTATTGAGGTCTATGAGAAAATGACCCTACTTCTCTCTTGATTTATCTCAATAAACATTATCATAATGAGTTTATGGCCTAAATAGCTACTTTCAAAACTTCTTCAACACAGCATGTTTTTCATTTTGTAAATTATGGTCACATCTATTTCAAAATTGATGATAAAGCAGGGGACGTTTTAGGGGCGTGGCTACACACTGACCTATCAATCCAGACAGAAGCTTAGCAATGCTAACCATGGCCCTGTGAACATTAAAAAGTCGTGAAATTGATTTTGCTTGTGTCCATGTTTTCATCTCAAACTTTGACCTTCTCACTGTGTTTTCACTTAATCAAAGTTGACTAGAACATTTGGTCGCATTCTGCCAACCAAGCTAGCTAGCTAGCTCTAGCATTAGCTGGTAACTTAAGGGAAAGTATGCTGATTTTCTGTACTTCTGTACATGTGGTTTTACTACTATTGAATTGTTTACTTATTTTTTACTAAGGGATTAGTGTTTTAGGAACCTTGCTGAGTTGTTTGTTCAATAACATCTTTGTGTGTATGTTGTACGTTGTATGTATGTTTGAAATGGTAATGGCAGCAGCTTGGGCGTTGGCCCAAGCAACATTTTCCACATTGTGGAACAATAAAGTTTACCTTATCTTATCTTATGCTTATCTTAAAGGCAGAAATCTGCATTTACCTGCCGGTAAATCTCTGCTGGATGACTCGCTTCAGAAGGATTGAAAAACAGCAACTTTCTCTCATTAGCGTTTAGCTTAGCGCAGCGCCATTGCAACCATAAACACCACTGGCTTGGCCCCGTCCTCCCCAGCTTACCTTCTCGCTAAAAATCGTCACATACGGTTGATAAAGAATGACATTGCGACGCCCGTATCGCCAAACCTCGAAGCTTCAAAAAGGCAGTCCACAAACCAATGGGTGACGTCACGGATGTCCACCATTGTATATGTCTATGCTTAGAATGAGCTGTTTATATCTACTTACGTAGCGGGTCTTCTTCCACAGAGCCAGCTATGTTGCACCGCCACGTTTCTACAATAGCTCAGAACGGACAAACCAAACATCAGGCTCCAGCCTTTCGCGTTTTTATGTTACCTGAAGACCACCATAGGTTCTCCTTCACGTTTGGAAAGGGAGGGGTGAGGGGAGGGGTATTCAGTTGCTTGCAATCTGCAACTTTGCTGCTAGATGCCAGTCAAAATTAAAGGAGCAGTGTGTACACTGCTCCTTTAATTATTGTTCGCCATTGACTTGATGTTGACTGAAATGATATACGTAATACAACTAGTATTTTCAGGCTTTACCGCTCATGTGTTAGCAAGGAACAACGAACATGATCACCTTTATAAGTTGATGATGACTGCCTGAATTCATTCACAAGTGAATGTGCATGATGGATCGAGGGTACAACTCTGAGGGAGAAAAAAGGCTGAATTTGTTGTTCTCATTTGGAGGAATGTTTGGAATGGGAAAGCTGTGTCGACCCGTTCTGACATGTCTGGGCTTGAAACGTGGACTTCCATGGAGGCAGCTTCTGAAATGGGAGGGAGCTGCAGACTTAAGATGGTGGAAAGCAGTTGTTGAAAGTAACTATTTACTCAAGTACTTATTTAAGAACACACAACATTTGAGGTACTTATACTTTACTTCAGTATTCCCATGTAATGCTACTTTATTCTTTTACTTCATTACATTTCAGATGGAAATATTGTACGTTTTACTCCACTAAGTTTACCTGACTGTTTAAATAGCTGTGGTTACTTTAACATAAAATCTTACAAAATACAATGCATTATTATATACTAAAACCAGTTCCCAACCTTTTTGGCTTTTGACCCATTTCTTGGTGCCCTATGTCAAATGTTCCAGACGTCTATGAGTAGTTGCAGTTCCACCAAAAAGTGATTTTCCACTCTTAATTACTTGGTTTTATTTAAAGAAATATTCAAGGCTGAAAGACAAATTTACTCAAATTACACAATCCTTCACAAACGCAAAGATGAGTGAAAATATTACTATACAACCCTCCAGATTTATCTTGTGACCCTTTGGAGAGGGCCCCATCCCAATGTTGATTAACCTACCTGTAAAGTAGGTAGACTAGTCCAACTAGTCCAGTCCTCAGTGCTGGTCCAGCTAGTCCACACAGCATTCCTGAATGGGAGAAAAACAGCTCTGGTTTATTGGCATGTCTTTCAACCAATCACAATCGTCTTGGGCAGGGTGCTAAGTGCCGGACAGAGCCATTGTGCCTCTGCAAAATAGCCTTGGGAAGGAACTTGTTTTGGTGGAACAAGTATATGTTCAAAGGTTGTTTTAGTCATGCAACAGAAAACTCCGATTGGACAGATAGTCTAGCTAGCTGTCTAGATTTACCCTGAGATCTGAGCGGTCAAAAGCGTTAGCTGTCAGCATTGTAATTGTGTTTAATCCAGCTACTAGCTAGCGGTAGGCTAACGTTAGCTGCTGTCGAGTGTAGTGTTAACTAGCGTCACATGCAGCGACGTTTATGTTGCCTGTAACGTCTGTTTCAGAGCATCAGAGAGAAGTGCAGACATATCAGTGGCACTGAAATGAGGCACCAAAATCCGCGTTGCTATTCCTGCAGCAGCAGGATGTGTTACGAGGAAGTACGGCAAAATAGTAGCCTGTTAGGCACGATGCAAAGCCGAGTGAAGTGAAAATAAATTAATAAATGGGGGCTTGCGATTAATACGATTTAAAAAAATTAACGCATTATGCTCGCCCCTTAATCGCATCGCGATTAAAGCGTTAATGCTGACAGCCCTAGTAAAAATCAAATAATAGGTTTGTTTTTATCCCCCAAAAATTCAACACTGTTGGAGAGCAGTAACACATGTTCTACTAACATCCAGTCCTAATGGCTGACCCTCTCTACCAACAAGCTATACAGCCATGTATATCAGTTTAACCTCAGCACGACTGCTTATTGCCCAGCTACACGTGGTGGAAACACAAAATTTACACCAAAAATGTTTCTCAACAGTCCAACTTAACGGTCAATTGAGTAATAATCATCCATTCCATTTTCTATTTTTTTTTTTGTGTGCAAGTAAGAGTGTGACCTAATTAGTTTTTATTATGATATGCAAATAAGATACAGCATAGTTTGTCCCAAATATGCAAATAAGAGCATAACCTAGTTTTCAATATGCAATTGGACTAATTAATATTCAGGGCGTGGCCTGTTTCTTTTATTGTCTTTTTCATCAATATGTACCAATTATGCACAAGAGGTGTGGTCTATTTGTGAGTGCGATCATGTATTGGAAATAACTTAATCTATATCATCCTGTATGTCCTGTGTTTTTCATTTATTAGGCAGTTGTATTTAAATTCAATATGCAGTAATTGGCAGCTCATTTGTGTTTTCTACCAGTTTTTCTCACCAGTTTTGAATCCCAAAAGCAATAGGACCTTTCTTATTGTAATTTGCAGTGAACATTGTCATCTTGTAGCTGAAAACAAAAGTTTTGGATGAAAATCATTTTAACTGATGCTCATCAAAAATTTGGTAATGAAAATTGAGAAAACCCCAAAATTGATTAACCAATTCACAGAAATCCATGTTCATGTTAAGGCCCTGACACACAAAGGAGATCAGCACTACTCATCGGCCCTCGTCTGCCTTTTTTTCAGCGTTGGAGCTGTCGCTGAGAGGAATCCATCTGATTGGCTATTCCATTATAACATAACATTTTTTAGGCCAAGAACCCCTTAGTTGAAAGAGAGACGCTGCTCTGACCCCCTACTACATATATTGTATAAAACTGGTTGGATAGATGGATATTCATAAGATAAGATAAGATAAACTTTATTGTCCCGAAGGAAATTTGTCTTGGGCAAAGAGAATTACTGGAATTGTTGGGTCTTTGTAAATTATAGAATGTAGTCTAGACCTACTCTATCTGTAAAGTGTCTTGAGATAACTCTTGTTATGATTTGATACTATAAATAAAATTGAATTGAATTGCATTGGCAACAGCTGCATACACACACCAGACATCAACAGACAGTAAGTACATAACAATATATAACAAGACAACAATGTGCTCTAGGACAAGAAAAGAATAAATAAGAGCATATTGCACAGGCCCTGATATAGTAAAGTATTGCACTGCCCCATAATAAAGTTAGTTACGCGTAATACAGGACATTACCAAACAAAGGATGCAAAGTGTGGATATAGAAATTGCACATAGTGAGTAAACATACACAGGTTACATTGGTTAAGGCCAACAAATTATTGTAGTGATGAGAACAGGACTGGTTGTTTGTTCAGTAGTGCTATCGATGTGGGGACAAATGAAAGCTTAAGGCGGTTGCTCTATAGCGTCTGCCAGATGGGAGGAGTCCATATTCTTTGAAAAGAATGTGTGAAGGATCTTTCAGGATCCTGTGTGCATGTGTGATTACGGTTGAATCAAAGATTATTTGAGGGGGTAGGTGTGATTGTTTTCCTCCTATTACTTCAATTGCTGTTTTGATCACGTTTGCTATTTTAGCTTTTGACTGGACTGAGAGGGTTCCATACCATGCGGCCATGCCATATCTGATGATGTTACCTAGCACAGCATTATAGAACATTAACATACACTCTGTCCCAACTCCAGACAGCCTGAGTCTGCGAAGAACGTGAGTTCGTACATTAGTCATACATCATGTTTTAACGATAAACATACATGTGGAAGGCACAGGGAATCCTTAAGCTTAACGTTAACTGTGGATGGCTACCACTGTAGCTACCTTACATATTAAGCATCATCAATGTTGTGTATATTAAATGTTGTTTTAGTTTTTTTTGCTTTGTTTTACGAATAGGCCAATTCACCTTTGCTAATATCATGTTGGATTCATATTGATGTACCATATATTTTCTGACATTTTCATGGCACCCCCCCTGGAGTAGCTCTCCAGACCCCTGTTGAAGATCTTTGGGCTATTCAGTTTAAGTGAATTAAAGCACTCGAAAGAAAAAGGTAGTGAGGACAGCAAGCCAACGACTGAAGTCAATAGGGCCAACCCGGTTTCACGCCAGTTTGTAAATAGTCACGTTATTTTTATTGATTGATTCGTGTACAGGTCACGATTTTATCGTTTATTTCATGTACAGGTCACGATTTTCGAACGTTACCATTTCACGAACTGCCACGACACTGGGCTGCTCTGGGGGACGCAACAAGGGGGAAATTAAATGCCACACGCCGGTGACTACAACGGGACACACAGGGACGCAATCCCCGGGCGCAGGGACACGATCCACGGTCTCTGTGGCACGCAACAATGGGGACATGAAATGCCACAACAACGGGACGGTTGTGGTTAGGAAGAGAATAACGCGGAAAGGAACTGCAACACGCCGGACGCGATCCCCGGTCTCCGGGGTGAAAGTCCTGTATTGTTTGAGCCACCCACCTTCCTACGCGGATTTTCTGCTTTTCATACTACTCCATACCGTTGTCGTGTTGTGATCACGAAATATTCTTCCCATTTAAATACATTACATTAAAATTCGTAATCACCACACGAAAAAAATGACATATTCGTGTCCTGTTCACAAATCAATAGATTCAATTACGTAAACATTTCACGAACTGCCATGAGACTGGGCTGACAGGGCACACACAGAAGGCTCTTCTTGTTTTTCATCTTCATTTCATCTGACTAATCCATTACACATAGGGCTGTCAAAACTGGCTAAACATGACATTCGAAAAACGCTTTGAGGGTTGTCTACAGTGAGACACTTTTTTTTTAACAGTACTTTGTTTTGTTACATCAAACGTTATTTTATTTCACGCTACTTACTTTTTGGGGGGGGAGTAATTTCCTTGCAATAGTGGAGTTGAAATTATTCAAATTTAACTGGAATAGGTTTGATTTATAACATTTTAAAGGGTCAATGCAATAAATAATTTGTTTAATTTTCTGCACTTAAAGTTGTTATTGCAACTTATATAGCTTCCTGGTTTAGCCACATTCCACTATAACAGAAGTTGCATACTGTCAAAATGCTTTAGCTTAACTTAACAGAAATGTAGAAACATAAACATAAAACTGCCTGAAACTATGCCTGCAGAGAACAGCCAATAGGAACGCTTTCTCTCTCTGAAATGACCTGTGATTGACGGTTATATTTTCGAAAGACTACAAACAGAGCCAAGATGAGCTACAGAAGTCTAGTTTTCTCTCAGACCACTTGAATTACAATATGCTGAAAGATTAGTATGGAATTTTTGCCCAACAACGGCAAAAATATAGTGCCTACCACAGCCGAACTACAGCCTCACAGAGCCGATAGCATGGCTGAAGGCTTCTTGTGTAAATGTCACTTTTCAATGCTGCAAGCACCACAAACTAAATGCCTAATACGTTGTGTTTGTTTATCTGTAATTAAATATCGAAATAGCTGACATACACCATCATAGTTTACATGGAATTATTTAATTGTTTTTAAGTTTGCCATTTTAAAACTAGCCAGGGACAACAGATGAAAATTAGCCTGCTGAGCTAACTTTGGCTAGCCTAGAAATCTAGACGCACCCTAGCAGTAGTAAATGTAATTTGCAGCCAGGGTCGTCTAGCAACTCTCCATTGGCTTGCGAGCTGGAAAAACCAAACTCTAGTCAGGCCAATCACATCGTGTATAGAGTCGGTGGGCGGGCTTAACATAGTGATGGCAGTGTTGCGACGGTTCTGCGTGAATTCCCTGCTACTTGAAAACAAAGAAGATGGCTGCTACTGCTGGAGAACAGCGATCTCTCGAATCGGCTTTGGCCGCGACTCTGGAAGACTTGGAGTTAAGCTTTTCTTTGAGAAAAGAACAAAGAACGGCACTGAAGTCATTCTTAAAGAAGGAAGATGTGTTCAGAGTTTAAAGTTGAATCTATCAACTAGTGTTGCTCTGGTTGGTTGTAGCGGTATCCTATTGCGTACAGAGGGAATCTGAAAGACAACCGTTTATCCCGCCCCTCAGATTGAGCCCTGCCAATGGTGAGTTCCCAGACCCAACATCTTGATGTGGGTCTGGCTTGTCAGGCTAAACTCTATTTCATTTACAGTTACTTTGCTGTTGAGTAATAACCACTGTCCCTGTCAAATAAACAAATAAATAAATGGAAGACAAAATTGGCTAAGAAAGGGCGATTGTTGTCAGATGCCAACCCCCCTCCAACCCTCCTCACCCACCCCCAACGAGTCTGGACCTGAGCGGTGTTCGAAACCATTCTCTATCACTGCAGTAGAGCACTATATACTGTAGTGTGTTCGCCATTTTGGAATGGTGTTCGAATTCTCCGCGGTTCATTTCATTCACTATATAGTCCACTATAAAATACCCACAATGCACAGCTAATTTGAGTGTACATACGACGCACCCGTCATTTCCCTCAGAGGAGAAGAAAAAGCAGAAGCACCCACGAAAACTGAAAAAAAAGGGAAAATGTAACATGCAACATAATGTACACAGTTTTATTATTTTTATCAGTTTGGTCATTCCCTATATAGTTCACTATTTAATAAACACTACATAGAGAATAGTGAGTGAGTGAATGAGGGAGCGGTTTTGAACACAGCTCTGGTCTGCATCACCCCCCCCCCCCCCCCCCCCCAACACCCCTCTACACACACACACACACACAGACCTCGGTGCAACCTGGCTGACCTGATCGATCTCTGCTGCCACAGTCGGCCTCCCCCCTCTCAGAACACCTATTCCCTACAGTCCACCCCCCCAACCCCTCCCTCTTGCTGTCACATTTGGCCTCCCCCCCCCCTCCCCAACACACCAACCCTCTCTCCTGACAAAGCAGGCCTCCCTCCCCCCTGCTAACCCCCCTCATGACTGCACCTCTCCCCCCCCCCTCCCCTCTGTTGTCTCTCCCCCCCTTCCTCCCAGCAACCCAACACAACAACACTAGACACCACATCCCCCCCCTCCCTCGCAACCCCCCCGCACTTCAACCCCCTCCACCTGGTATTGTCCTTTAATGTGGATCAGTAGAAGTGAGTGATTGGTAAAATAATTAAGAAATAAGTTGACTTGAGTTTTTATCCATAGCCATGCTTCAAAATCTATTTTATTGTAGTCACATAATCCAAATCCCTTACAGTAATATATTTGGGGTTTTGGGTATTTTATTTTTATTTTACATATATTATGTTTATATTTTAACAGAGTCAAACCAAATAGAAATATTGAGTGCAAAAAACCTAAATGCAAATCAACGAAAAATCACTGATGCCAAACAGGAAATCAAAGATTTTGTCTGTGTGTGTGTGTGTGTGTGTGTATTTGTGTGTGTGTGTGTGTGTGTGTGTGTTTGTGTGTGTGTGTGTATTTGTGTGTGTGTGTGTGTGTGTGTGTGTGTGTGTGTGTGTGTGTGTGTGTGTGTGTGTGTGTGTGTGTGTGTGTGTGTGTGTGTGTGTCCATGGGTGTGAATCTTTCCCAATCCAGATGGAGGAGCTGTGTATACACCACCAAACAAAACATTTGTCCACACCATTTGTCAGTAGCGGGGAGGGCTGAGCCATGGCTTTTTTTCTGACATCATTTCATGTTTTTTTTTGTTTTTTTTTGGAATCTTTATTCTTAAGCAAATGCATTTGGTGTCCAAATGCAGTAGGCAGATGTAAACAATCAAAAGATGGAATCGTCCTGCACTCCATTTCTGCATAATTACACCATGCATTCTTCTCACTGCCTCATTCCTTCCATTACAACCTACCTACTGCGAGTTGTTATGGGTAGCGAGAGCTGGAAAAAAAAGCGCACAGAGCTGGAGGAGGAAAGGAACAGCAGCGATAGATGGGATGTGTTGAGGTAGAGTTATGCCTCCCCGAGCCAGCCAGGAAGAGGAGGAGGGTGAAGGGGAGGGGGAGGAAGAGGAGGGGGAGGGTCAGCCGGAGGTGGCTCTGCTCTGCATACACAGCCCTAGTGATATTTTCATTCATTGAATTTAAAGAACACCACCAAGTGGCACAGAGCAGAGATAACAGGACTCAAAGTTTTACTAGGGGAGGAAAAAGTCCAGGCTGAGAAGGGGAGTGTAGACCACGTCACATATGGGCAGCGGTAATAATAATAAATAATAAATGTTATCTATGGGCGCCTTTCTTGATAGTCAAGGACACCTTACATGAACAAATGGTACAAAAGATAAAAACAGATGCACAACAAAGACCACACAGAGTTACAAAGCAATGAACAACAACAGACAAACACTATCAAATTACACGGAGTATGCCAGTTTGAAGAGGCAGGTCTTTAGATGGGATTTGAAGCTAGTGCATTATGGGAGCAGGTAGCAAAAATTGGGCCTTTTTTCATGATGTTTAGCATAGAGAGTATCAGAATCAGAAAGGAGTTTAGTGCCACAGTAGTTACCCTACGTGGAATTTGCCTGGGTGATTGGTGTATACATACATACACAGACAAACACATTAAACTTATTAATAAGAATAAACAATAAATACAGAGACAGAGACAAATAAATACAAAATAGCTGTTTAAGTAGTATGACCATCATATCATTTTTAGATGAATTAGTATTTGATGATTCATTATTCTCAACATTTTGGCTGAGAATGCTTAATATAATAATAATATAACAATTAACTCAAGGATCACTTACTAGCTTTTTCTGGAGCTTTTGACTGCATCTCAGAGATGGATTTGGCTCATGGAAATAGCTCAGTCGGCATGTGACCCAAGTATGAGTAGTATAATAATGAGTGGAATATATATATATATATATATATATATATATATATATATATATATATATATATATATATATATATATATATATATAATGTGCATATTCCATCTATCGAGGAAAGTCATGACATGCAGCTGAAAGCCCAGAAAAAAAAGGTAAGTTGAGACCTTGAGTTAAGTTCTTTAAGTTTATTTTCTTTTGCTCAAACTACCGTTTCCAAAGTCAAATAAGAAAAATGTAGTGTTGTATCGGACAGCGTTACGTTGCATCTATATTTTTTTTCCCCTCCTATGGGTTGACCAGTTGTTACTAATGGCTTCATTAATGTGAAATAATTTAGTCTTGATTTATAAATCAGTTACATGGCATTAATAGCAATGATTTTTTTCCTAGGTTGTAAAAAAAACACATACATCTGGAAAAGTTTGTGGAGAATCTGGACCACAATCCAATATGAAATTGTTAAAGGAACAGTTCAACATTTTGGGAAATATGCTTTTTCATTTGTTTTCTGGCAGAGAGTAAGATGAGAAGATCAACACCACTCTCACATTTTCTTTGTATTATTAGTATGTATGTTATTTATCCAGGTAAGTCGACTGAGAACAACTTCTCATTTGCAATGACATTCACACATTCATACTTGGAAGCTGCCCAGTACAACCACAGTCTGATCTGCTGGCCACTGAGCAGCTCAACTGCTCAAGGGCACCTCAATGGTGGTAATGGAAGGGGGGGAGGGACTGAAGGCTTTCCCCACCCAGATTTTTTTATTTTCATCATGCCGTTATGGGGAACCGTCGACTTCCCAGTCCCAAGCTCGCTTCCTTAACCCCTAGGTCACCACTGCCACTATCGAGCTAAGAAATAATCGGGGAACAACACCTCTGTAAAATGTACTAATGGTTGTAGACTAGGTGCCAGTAGGCATATTTTGTTGCCCTTGGACAAATCCAGGCTAGCTGTTTCCAGCCTTAATGCTAAGATAAGCTAACATCTGCTAGCTGTAGCCTCTTATTTAATGATATCAGAGTGATACGGATCTTTCCCTTTAACCTTTAATACAGACTTGATGGATTGTTGTTAAAAAATGTCCTTTATTAATTATAGTGTAAATTAACTTGATAGCTGTGGACTTATAATTATATTATCTATTTAATTCATGATGTTGTTATTATAAAGCATTGTGCAAGTATTGCCTGAAAATGTATTAAAGTGTGTTTTTCATATTAATGGCATCATGTGTGACACTGGTCAGCCACTGTAGGCCTGTAACCGTATCAGTATTTCGTTATAACAAACACAACAGTTACCATTAAGGTTTTCATTTTTTATTAAGATTATAAATTTTCAACAAATAGTTTCTGGAACAGTTTTTACCCGGTGATATACATTTTAGTAAGCACAAAAAAATACAAGAATAACAACAAAATATGTAGAGAATGGCTGAATATTCTCTTTATTTTGGTACACATAGTGCTCATAAAGCTAATGCGTGGATTCTCAGGTTATGGCTAAATCATGAGTTTTTTGCCTTTCTAAAACAAAAGGACTACCATCATTTTTTTTTTACAAAACAAAGTAAAAAAAACACACAAAACCAAGACGTGTTGGAATTATGGAATTGCTATGAAGGCTTTGAGCAACAACCATGATTAAGAGGGGGATGTCAAACTGCCAAAATAACCCGGACTATCACACACTGGGAGTGGATGGTGGAGTGATAACCACAGTAATAGCCCAAAAAGTGTTGCAGTACATGTACGTGTTGGCACTCCATTAAGTGATATGAGTTGGTTTCTGAGTCCATCAATGTACCTCAAAAAGTGTTAGGGAGAGAGTCTTGGACGTGGTGTTTCACATGACTACAAACTGCCCAGAATGTGCAAGGTCCAACTTTAAACTGGAGAAGATGTGTTTCCACGAAGGCTCTTTTAAGCCCGGAACAGGAGAGACTTTCGCTCACTTTCCATTTCTGACAACAGCTACACTGTAAGCCTTTGATGTAAACTTACAGCTAAAATCTCACAGTATCATACTGTTTTATTGTTCTACAGGATCATACTGTAAATGGCAATGCATTCTGGGATTTCTCCCAGAATGCATTGCCATTTACAGTATGAACTAAAATGGCAATGTTACTATCTGCAAATGTTACAGATTACAGGTATTTATGGGTAATACCAAAGCATCTTGGGAAATGTATTACTGTAAATTCAAATAATACAGTAAGAAACTACGTCTATTCACAGTAAAATACCTTAAAATGTAAAAACATTATGCTTACTGTAAATAAACAGTAGTTTAGTGCCAGTATATTACTGTAAATTTACGGTGAAAAGTTTTACAGTGTAGCAGTTGTGTGCATTTGATTTAAGGCAATGGAAGTCAATCCATTTCATCATGTCATTACCGTTCTGACAACAGGATATATATGGCACAAACTCTGTCCTCTCCCTGCCAAAACTATTATCATTAAAATGCTCTCTTTTTTTTCTTTTCTCCTTTTTTTTTTTAAAAATAGCTTTTCTTTTTTCCTGCAAAAATAAAAGTTGATTTAGACCTTATAGGGGAGACCGGGTATCCGTTGGGACACCTCCAGATCCTCCAATCAGAAACGAGGGGGGAGTGACGTCACACAGTGCACACCAACGAACCACATTCACATCTGTTATCTGTTCTTTTCTTTAAGACAAAAGGTGTGCGTTGGGGTCTAATTCTTGACACTTGTGTTTGAAAATCGCTGTTTTTGAACGACTGCAAGCCACTGAGGATAGCCAATCAAATGTCCACAGTTGTTCAGCACATAGTATTTACTATGACCAGTGTCATAGTAAATACTAAGAGGTCAGCTGTAATGTAGGCTATGTTAAAACCACTTATCCGAATGGTCAAAATCCCTTATCAGTGTTTAACATTTTGTATAATAACCAATTCGTGTTCAGAAATGAAGTTAGTTTGGCCAACTGTGATGTTTTCACACGTTCTGTGTTCAAAGTGAATTAATAAACCTGTGACATCTACTGCTGACCGCACTGATATTGGTGAACTGCCCTCGCACATAGGGGCTCTATTTGTAACAATGCACAGCTTCTGTAGAAAACACTGATCTCACCCAATCCATATTCTGCAGCACACCATTCACTCTTTGCACATAGAAACAGTGTGGAACAGTACGGTCAACTGGCAACGTTCCCCTAATGTTCCCAAGGAAAACTTGTTCTAAGAACATTCCATCATGGACACGTAACTATGCAATACGTCCCACAAATTACACACAGAATGTTGGAATATACCTTGGAGAACAATTATGGGAATGTTACTTTGTTAGGGCTACAGGAGCATTCTCCTCAGCTTAGAAACATGTTCCCCAACAACAACAAAAACTGGCAGGAGTTCATACTTTTGTGGGGAAAACGTGTTACAACTGACCCCGGTCTCTCCTAAAAAATAAAAATAAAGAGTTTGATTCAAAATGCCACAATCGCTCGGGTCCATGCCCCCAGGCTGGCCAGGACCTGTTTACTACAGATCTGTTCCAAGTCCGCCTGTCTGCTGAGCAGCCCTGTAAAGCCCGAGCCGAAGATGGAGATCAGGTTGGAGATGTTGGAAGTGTCTGTGTAGTCTAGGTGGAAGTAGGAACAGTCCTCGCGTTTCGCCCGCTTGCGAGCCGATGTAAAATCCGACACCTCGTCGCCGTCGGATGTACAAAAGCCGAACTCGACCTTCCGTTTCTTGGCCGGGGACTGCGCGCCCTGGCCGCACTGGAGCGCGTCGCAGCAGCAGTCCTGGTGGAGGTAGCCGTTCTCCACCGTGGTTACCACATGCGTGTCCAAATCCAGCACTGTGGTTTTGTTGCAGTGCGTGCTGCCGTTTGCGGGGAACTGGTCACAGTGGGACACAGGGGCAGCCTCCATGCAGCAGCTTCGATAGTAGGAGGGATCCGGTTCTTTGCCGCCGTCCTCGAGGGGAGAGCAGCCGAAAAGAGCGCTCGCTGTCCGGGCGTGCGCCGCTGGCTGCGCCGCGCCTCGGTGGCACGCAGAGCCGCAGAGACTCACCTCTTCGCCGCAGCAAGCAGCCCGCGCCTGCTCCTCGTCGCCGGCGTCCTCTGCGTCAAGATCCAGCGGGTTGAGCTCCTGGATCTCGTTGCAGACGGTCATCACCTCCTCATACTGCTGCATCCTATAGATCTCCGCGTATTTCTCCTTGACGTAGACCTGCCTGGCGTTCCGCAGCACGTAGGAGACCAGCAGGTTTTTGTGCAGCTTGATCCCCCCTCTCTGCGTCCTGGAGTTGTGGATCTTCATTAGGGAAATGGAGATGAGGCTTTGCGCGTCCGCTGCGCATTCCATGGTGTGGATCATTGTGATGTTTCCCCCCCTATAGTCCACCTCCAGCTCCTCTCCTCTCAGCTATCTCAACGGGAATCGTTTTGTTCGAGGAGAAAGGTTCAGGTCCGCTCTGTGGAGAAACATCGGACTCACAATGATCCGCCTCTCCCTCCGAAAGCCAGCAATCATTCGCAGATGGCTCGAAACCAGAATACATATTTATAGTCAAGACGGAGGGCCCGCCTTCTTCAGGGAGAACCAATCAGCTGCCTGGGATCTGTTGAGTGGCAAACTGGCGCGCTGGAAATATGTCGTTCTCGACCAATCAGCGTCAGGCGGTTCCCCCGGACTATTCAAATTCCACCCAGGTTGTCTAACAGGAATGTCCTCATTTCAGCTGCCCCATAGCTGGGACTTTCAGAAAGCCAGTTCCTTTCCCGGGGAAACCAATCGAGATTTACAACAACCAATGAAGTAGGATAGTCACTGTTTATTTTAAAGTTTGGTGTTCCAAGTGAAAAAATATTAGTTTTAACCTTTTGGACCAAGAAGGCATTTAACCCTCCTGGTGTCCTCGGGTCAAATTTGACCCATTTTCAAAAAGTTTCTATATCAGAAATTTCTTTCAACCAAATTGATCAACCAAAAAATAAGGTGGATGGTTCCGTACAACGCTCTTCACAAGTAAAATGAATGATCAGTTCACTAATTTGGTTGTTTTATTCAATTTGATAGCATTTGAAAAATAACCGATGAAAGAATGTTGAAAAAAGTGAGAAAAATGTCAGGAAAAGCTTCAAAATTTTTGAATTTTTTTTTTAAAAAATCGCAGGAAAAAACAACAAGCTTCGGAAAAAGTGACAAAAAACTTGGTGACCAAAACGTCAAAAAGACAATTGCCCAAAATGTTGAAAAAAAAAGTTTGAATTTCAAATTTCGACCCAGAAAAACAAAAAGTTGCAGACAACACAAGGGTTAAAGGGGAGCTATGCAATGTTTTTTTAGCTTAATTTACCTTAACTGAAAAGCTTCGGAGTCATTGGAATGGTTATGTGACTTTTTTCGGGTTGAATGGTGGTCGTCTCGCTCCCCCCTAGCACCTGTGAGTGGAAAAACCACCCTCGCAACTTCGGGCTGGCGAGCCGCCGGCCTCGGCGTCAGGAAGTAAGGCGTGATATCAGGTCTCGATGTAACAAATTGCTTCACTGCCCTGCACACATACAGGAACCGGCTCGCTATAAGAACAAGGTAGCGATGGAGTTTTTCACACTATCGTCATGGCTGAGCTGAAAGCTGGGAAAGCATGGTCGGAGGAACAGAGAAAGAGGAAACGGCAGACTGACCAAGTTAGGAGTCAGACACGAGTAAACATAGGAGCTGCCAAATATCTATTCCAAAGCTGTAGGGGGGGGGCTCTATAGAGAAACCTGGGAGCAAAAAGCCAAAATGGCCAAAACTGCTTAGCGCCTCTTTAAAGCAACCAAAACATATGAACATCGCAAATTATGACATCTCATGAGGCATTGCATACAAATACTAGTTCTTATAAACCCAATAAATACTTTTATTTTTATATCATGCATTAAAATGTCTGTCAAAATGAGCAATGTGGGGGTTTTGATGAAGCCACCCTCTGGTTCCACTGATGAGAAAAAATGCTCAGTCATCTGGGCCAGCAGCACCACAACACTGCCAGATTCTGTGTTACAAACTTTGTGTATTCTGAAAGAAAGAAGTACAAAGGCCTGGAGGAAAATACTTGTTTTGTTTAAAGGGTCAGTTCACCCAAAGTACACCCCCCCCCCCCACACACACACACACACACACACACATTTTCTTACTTTCCTCTAGTGCAGAGATCTTCAACAGGGGGTCTGTGACCCCTAGGGGGGTCCTCAGAGTTAGTGCAGGTAGGGGTGCCAAATTATGTTAAAAAGAGAATTTTTTGAAAGGTTATAGTTTCAAAAATTCAAATATGTCTGAAAATATACATTAATCCAACATATTTATAGCAAAGATAAATTGGCCTATTTGTGAGAAAGCAAAACATTGAAGATACGTGTACTATAGGTAAGGTAGCCACTATGGTAGCCTTCCTTTTAAGTAGTCACTGTTCCACATGTATGTTTAACATTCAAACATGATCTATGAATAATATATTGATATCCATTCATTTATATCCATCCGACCCAGTTTAATATGCAACTCAATTGTATACAATGTATGCAGTATGGGGGTCCCTACTTCAGTTCTCTTTCAGCTAAAAAGGGTCTTTGGCCTAAAACAAACGGTGAAGACCCATGTTCTAGTGGGATCCATTCATGCAGATCATTTTATTGTTTATTTGTCCTGGTTTTGAGAGCTCTGTCTCTGAGATTCCTGACTCCACCTAGTCTGGATCGACAATTCAATTCCAGGATAATGTCATTTGCTATGTAACTGGGACGTTTTGGAAGCGATTGGCAGGGATTTGTTACGGACAAAATACACACGGCGATACACTGGTAACAGCAAATTACGTTTAGTATTCAGCTCATTTAAATAGCTCATGTTACTGTATTGTGTGAACAGTTAACTTCATTTAATATAGGTGTTTTTTTGTTTTTTTTGCACGGAGGAAATGTTCAACCAAAACAAGTTCCTTCCCGAGACTATTTAGCAGAGCCCCCGTCGCTACGTCCAGAGATTAGCGCCGCCCAAGACGATTGTGATTGGTTTAAAGAAATGCAAACAACCCAGAGCATTTTTTTCTCCTATCCTGAGTGTTATAGCCAGACTTTACTCTGCAGTGCAGTGGCGTAATAGCTGGCAATCCGAGATTACCCAAATACAATAGAGGTGAATGGAATTTCAATTGTGGTGCTTACAGAATTGGCACACACACACACACACACACACACACACACACACACACACACACATTGTCCTACTCTGATTAATCCACAGACCTCACTGTCAACCAAAGAAATAGTCATAATTATTAATTCATTTTTGTAATTACACCAAATTCCACTCCATCTCCCTTGTGGGTGGAGGCATAAATCACAAATAGAAAGAAAGAGACAAATATCTCAAAGCCTGGGCAAAAATAACGAAAACAAAGTCACCAAAGCCTGTCCACATTATGGGAGAAGTTTAATTTATGGATGCACCGAATACACACAAGCAGACCACCACCATCACCATGGCCATTAGTGCCCTCAGTGGTTTCAAATGTCTCCAACTGCGGGATTTCACAAAAAATTAAGGCTGGAGGGCGCCTGGGTATCTCCCCTGGTAGTGTGTGCTGTTCATGTCTTCAACTGTCCTATACAAAAATAAAATGATAAAAAAAAAAAAATTCCATACTTTTTAGGCACCGACAGAATTGCCTCTAAAATACTTTAGAGGCAATTCCGAATCGAAAAATACCTCGTCATTCAATACCAAATTTCAATACCTAAAGGAGTACATTTCATCAGTGTCAGTGAGCCAATAAGCACGCAGCATGCTTCTACCGAGATCTAATAATGTCGTAGAGACTCGCAGGAAGAATTCTACGTTACACAGAGATGGGGCTCACGTAGTAGGAGCTGAAAAACAAATAAAAAGTTTTGTGCCGTAATGTGTAATGTTGTAATTTCTTTTTGTATTATAAAATTGGTATCGAAGACACGGTATAGGTATCGGCACAGATATCGAACATTTTTTGACGGTACCAAGCCCTACTCAAAATGTCAGAACTTTTCTCTTTAAATAGGTCAGTATGTCTTTACCACAAGATGCCAGAGTTTCTACTCAGGCTCTAAGTTCTTCTTCTAACATCTTGGTTGTGTTATAATGGCAATTTGAGGACAAAGTTTGAAGCTACCAAAATCAATATTGCCAATGGGTCAAATGTAAATGGACTGTATTTATATAGCGCTTTCTTAGTCTAAACGACTACTCAAAGCGCTTTAACATAGTACAGGAACCATTCACCATTCACATACTGGTGGCCGAGGATGCCATGCAATATAAGATAAACATTCACCCTCAATTATACTCCGATGGCACAGCATCGGGACCAATTCAGGGTTCAGTGTCTTGCCCAAGGACATTTCGACATGGCAGGGCCAGGTATCAAAACCACCAACCTTCCGATTGGTAGGCGACTGCTCCATCACCTGAGCCATAGCCACACCAATGACTGTAACGTCAAATTTGACAAACATACAGAATTATCACCCAACTGCAGTTATTTAGGGCTCACAATTTGACTGTTTCGGTGTACTCTCAGCGCTCTCATAGTGTCATTTCTAGCAGCAGCAACTGTTTTCAGAGAAAAGCTCTCAATTACCTGCTCTGCAGCAAACAGCAGACAGACACAGTTAGAGACTAGCTGGTTGGAACATTTAGCGGCTATAAAGGAGAGTAAATATTAGACTTAGCCTACATCAGGTGACCTGAAACATAACTCCAAAATGAATGGTGATGCTGCTCTGTGTGAGCTGGAAGCGTGAATGGTACAGTCCCATACCAAAACGACAAATTTGTAACGATATGATACTCCTACATACATATAATACGATTAAGATGCAAATACAAGTACAACTAAAATAAATCAGATATTGATTCAGAAATGCCCACAGAAAATTCCACACAAACAGAACTGACACAGGTACGGATACACTGTGGCTCATGTTTATCTGATGAGTAGGTGGCACCTTGTATGGCAGCCTCGGCCACAGTGTATGAATGTGTGCGAATGGTGAATGGTGGCTGTACTCTGTAAAGCGCTTTGATTAGTCATTAAGACCAGGGCTGAGTACTGAATTCAATACTTTTTAGGCACCGACCAAATTGCCTCTAAAATATCGAGTATTGAAAAATACCTCGTCATTTACTACCCAATTTCAATACCAATACGGGTTAGGGTTAGGGGGTTAGGGGGTTAGCCATCGACATGGCCATCGAATAGGCCGGGGGGGTCTGGCACCGTGTAGTTCCATTTATTCTACCAAGATCTAATAATGTTTGTGATTGGCTGTCTAACGTTGAACGTTGTAGAGACACACAGGAAAAACTCTTTGTTACGCAGAGAGACAAGTATCACGTAGTAGGAGCTGAAAAATAAAGAAAAAGATTTGTGTCCGTACCAAAGTCACGGTATTGGTATCGGTACTGTTATTGATTTTTTTTACGTTACGTAGCCCTAGTTAAGACTATAAAAACACTATATAAAACAGTCTCTTACATTACACTGGAGGGTACATTTCTCATTTAAATACTGCTGTTTCCTGCAGTTCCCGGGTCAGTGTTGTCCCTCTAAATGTGGTATTTTAGTAACATTGAATGGCTGCCAGTCCCCTGTAGTTAGGGGGCAGTTTGAAGTACCATTAGCTGCTAATGTGTAAGAATGTTCTGAAGCAGCGATGTGATTGGGGAATGTTGCAAGCCAGCAGGAGAGAGGTGCGTAGCACACACCAACACCGGCCACAGAGAGACAGGAGAGTTACTTTTAAATATCGGTTTTGCCTGATATATAGATTTTTTCAGAATGTCATGCAGAGTCTGGCTCGGATATGTGGCTGTGTATCGATCTAGTCAAATCTCTGCCGCTTGCATTCGTTTTCTGATACATGTTAATATTTGCACCCATGTAAAAGGACACATTCACTATATCCTCCACAAACATGACACTGACATATTTGATCTTACATAGCTTTGTTGTGCTGCCCCAAGTGGCCAAAACATGTAATTAATAAAGCCTTAACCCTTGTGTTGTCTTCGTTTCAACCTTGAAAAAAACACATTTTGTTCTGACATTTGTGACGCCTTTTTTCACAATTTGTTTTTGCTTTTTCCAACGTTTTAAATTTTTAAATTTTTCTTCTACACATTTTCAGCGCTTATTTCTACGTCCAATATTTTCTGATATAAAACAAACATTTAAAATGGGCCAATGTGACCCGAAGTCAACAAAAGGGAATGTTATGAAGGCGATCGGTACATTGACAGTTATTTCAACCTATAACTGTCAGCTGTGGGGATCAACAGACTATGTCAATGTTTTTTTTGTTTTTTTACAGAACATATGGCAGCAGCTCAACAACCACAGTGGGGTATCCTGCGTAAACAAAGCTGACAATTTTCATATGACATCTCAGTAGACTGATGTGTTTACATTCAATTCTTGGACAAAATCAGGACATCTTATATTTCTGCTTGCTCAAACAGAGGCCACAGCCAACAGCCACCCTGAATAAGCATAACCTATATTGTCAGTAAACATGTTGGAATAATAACTGATAAATAATACAGTTTTAATAATTCAGCTTGTCAGTGACATAATCTAATAATAAAGGTATAGCTGAATACCGGGAATTAATAAAGGACGGTAGGATTTGCATGAAAGGAAACCATTTGTTGTGTGTGTGTGTCTGAGTATACTTAGGTTACAAACTCAGTCACATATTGCAGGAAGCCAGCATTGCAGTGGCCACTACAGGTTTAATCATAAGGTTCAAATGGTTGCCATGTGAGTGCAATAACCCGTGTTGAACCTGTAGAGGCCAGTGCAGCACTAGTTTTCTGCCCTGTGTGATTAGTGTATTGTCACTCTTGCCAAATTCTCATTGTGAGCTGGCACAGAGCCTTTACAGCCTGGAACAAGATATTTATATATATATATATATATATATATATATATATATATATATATATATATATATATATATATATATATATATATATTCAAGATGAACCAGAAATCACAAGAACGTGAAACTCCCTCTGGATAAGACCAAGACCAAGCTGTGGGATGGCTGAAGCACGCCTGATTGCAATGTTCTCTATGAATGATGAATGTAAGATGCAGAGCGAGGCAGACACTCGTCTATTCTTTTTCCAGAGGAGGTAGCTGTTTGCAAAGAGGAGCACACCCCAGAGGTTTCCTTCAGTTTAATATATAAAGATCACTGCTCACAAGATAAAGGCTTGTTGGAGGTACTGGAGCTTATATTCAACATATAAATTATAAGGAAGAGCATCCCCCGCACTGCAATCTGTGCCATATTGATTTATTAAGGAAAGCTTGTTCACGCTTCTTCTTGGAATTTTTTTTTTCAACCTCTGAATGTCACATTTAGGGAACAAAAACCCGCTTTTTCATGTGCAGTAAGTCTAAAAACACACACACACACAAACACACACACACACACACACACACACACACACACACACACACACACACACACACACAAAGCAAATACACAAGATGCATCAATACAAAGACTTATGTTGAGAGATTG
This sequence comes from Zingel zingel, assembly GCA_023566125.1. NCBI lineage: Eukaryota > Metazoa > Chordata > Actinopteri > Perciformes > Percidae > Zingel > Zingel zingel. The sequence goes on along the minus strand of CM042329.1, from coordinate 1,956,906 downwards.
TCAAAGTTCAGATTAAAGGGTTGGGTCACTCACATGACAAATACACGTTCTGACTTACCTCTAGTGGTATCTAGCTATGTACTGTAGATAGTTTTGATTTTATTAGTCCAGGTTTGGAGACATCTGTCTCTGACATTTCAGTCTCCATATCAATACAACAGAGGTGAAAAGTGGTACTCACAGCATTAAGTAGGACAAACCTGAGCGAGTTCTTTTTTTATTGGTAAGTACTTTTACTAAAGGAATTGTTCCTAAGAAAACAGTCTGTGTGTTTAATAAAGAGCTGGAGTTAGAATATGGTTAGCCTCGCTCATCATAAAGAGCCTGGCTCTGTCCAAAGTAAAAAAAGAAAATACAACACCTGTAAAGCTCACTTATTAACATATTAGCATAGCATAAATATTTCATTTCATGCAGGGGGCAACTTCACTGGCTCCAAAAAGAAGTCTTATTGTATGGAAGTCTCGCATTGCCAAATCTTACTCCACAGTGCTGCGGAGTAAGTTTCTGGCTCTACCACACATACATAGATCATGTTTGCATTTCTTTAAACCAATCACAATCGTCTTGGGTGGTGCTAAGTAGTGATGTTATTTTCTGTGCAGAGGCTTCGAAGCATGTGTCGAGAAATCCCAGAAGTTTTCCGTGAAGCACGTATCGAGGCTTGTATCGTTTTAGACAAATGACATCATTGATGACATCCGAAGCCTCGCTGCACGTCTATACCACGTGACTGGTTTACTACGTGACTACTATATCATGACCAAAATAATTGATTTACACATGTTTGATAGCCGCATTCCTCTCAAGGAAATTCGTTTATTATACAGTTTTGTTAATATTATACCACCAGAAAAAAATATACACTATATCGGAAATGGATTATGTGGAAATTGATTTTTTTCTTTGTTATTTCTAAGTCTTGTGCAAAATACAGTCAAAAATTGTCTCTGATACAGTTTATCACAGATCACATAGATCATATGTAATACCTGTTTTACACTATTTCACCAACAGGTGATATCATGAGCAAATGAAGCCTCGAAAAAATGAAGTTAGCTGTTCACACAATACAGTAACGTGAGCGAAATCCTTAAGCTGTTATCTACGTATTTTTCCCATGACCATAATTCCTGTTGATAGGCCTACGTTCTCCTTAAAAACATTCTATCGCGTGTGTAGTCACGTGACCTTGCCCGGACCAGTCAGCCGCATGGAAAGCATAATGGAGGATAACTCAAACACCGAGTCTGAGTCAACTGAGCAACTTGTGCCCCCCAAAAAACGAAGTCTCCGTCGTCTGGAAACATTTTGGCTTCAGAAAAGATGATTTAGAACAACGTGATTAATTATTGTTCATTCATCATTATCGAGGTAAAATGTGAAATTAATCGTGATTTTATGTCTTATGATGCAGCCGTAACGTGAGCTATTTAAATTAGCTGGGTACATGGTTAAATGTAATTTGCTCTTATCAGTGTATTGCCGTGTGTACTGTGCCCACAGCAATCTTGCCACAATCAGTCCCAAAATGTCCCACTTAGATAGTAAATGCCGTAAACATATTCTTTATAAATCTTCACAATCATTGCCCTAAAGAACCAAGCAAGCCTGCCTTGTTGTACGATACAAATTTTCTTGCCAAAACTTGCCACTTTCAGCGTGGCTACACACCGACCTGTCAATCAGGATAGAGCCTTAGCAATGCAAATCCATGGCACTGTGTACATTAAAATAGTGTGAACTTGTGTGGTCCTTGTTTTTTCTTTTGAAACGTTGACCCTCTCACAGTGTGTTGTGTGTTTTCAGTTCATGAAAGTTAGTTTTGGTTGCCTAAAAATGTCTTGTTCGGTAGCACCTTGCCAACCAAAGCTAGCTAGCTAGCATTAGCTGCTATCTTAAGGGAAAGATTTTCAACCAGCTTTGTGTACTGCATTACATGCAGATGAATGGCGCCAGTGACCGGAGGTCCCCACTTACCTGCTGGCAAAAGTCCGCCAGGTGTCTCGTCAGCCAGTTGAAAATCATCAAGTTTCGCTCTTTAGCGTTTAGCTGTGCACAGCACAATTGAAACCATAGCCAACACTGGCTTTTTCAAATCTTAACAGATGTTGAAAATGGGAGAGACACCACACATAAAGACATGTAATGATCGATTTAGTTTTGTTCCTGTAGTGTGTGGAAAGCAACAATTTGACCAGAACAGCACACACTAACAGATTCCATTCACAAACAACCAGAGTCCCGATTCTTAAAAACGGAAATCTCACGCGATGAAATGTGACTTTAGATTATACAAACATGGTGGACGACGGGCAAAAAACCTCGCACTGTAGCCATTAGCTCCGTTAGCGCTCCCCGTTTGCACTGTAGCTGTTAAATATGTTAGCGTTCCCCGTTTCCTCCACCCTCCGCTAATCAGCAAGCTCTGTATGAGCAGCCTGGGTATAACAAAACTTTCAGAACCGTCAAAAAATCAGGGCTTTGCTTGCTCTTTTGTAGGCTACTGTGTGCATCATCCTCCCCAGCTCCACCCTCTTGTCCAAATATGGTCACTTCTGGCTCCAAAATACTATCATGGGGACGGTCAAAATGCAAACTCCTGGTGTCACTGATGCTACATCCATTACTTTTTACAGTCTATTGGTTGTATCTCATTTGTTTCATTTGTTCTTTGAGAACCAGTACCAGCATTGTAAACTATTAGTGTACATGAGATAAGCTACAATTAGTTAGCTTTATGTAAGCAATAATGATTTTAATTATTATATTTATGTTTGTGTTTATTTGCCCTAGACAAGTTAATGTACCGAGTGTTGTACTACCAATGTTAGCTGTACATAGCTAGCAACTTACTCAATTTGCCTGTTTGCCCACCCTTGCTTCTTCCCAATGACTTTCTATGAAATTGGTCTGTACCTAGAATTTGCACTGCACACCTTAATGCAAGGTTTAGACTTCACAATATATTTTGTCCATAATGATGGTCACCGTGTCAGATTAGGGGGTTACAGTGTCATGCATTCTTGTCGTAACTTGTCTGAGAGACATGACTACATGTTGGTACTGGACCAATCATAGCTGCCATCTTGCATGCCGTGCATAATGTCATTGGGAAGGAGGTGCTAGGGACGTCTGATGTTTTCCGACAAACGATGGTGTCTGAAGCGGTGTGTATGAAAAGCCTAAAAAAAGAAAAAAAACATTGGAAAAAGAAGACCTGTTCTTTGGTCGCACAAAGAGGATAGTATTGGTTGTCAATCCTTCAAAGAGAACTTAGGTTAGCTGTTTGATTTTATGCTCTTATTGGGTCAAAGTCACGGACGTGGATCATGTCATGGAAGGCAAGAACAATGACAGAAAGACTAGCATGTTGCTTGTCGTCCTGTCAACACACTACACGGGACACAACGATCGATTGTTGGACCCGACACCCTTATTCTAGCGCTATAACCGGGCTGAAATTGTGATGTCTGAACCTGGCATTAGAGGTGTTGGTACATTTGAACTTTGAACAGGGCCAGGCTAGCTGTTCCTCTCTTAAAGATTAATATGGACCTTTATCTCCCTCTGAGAGAGAAAGCACGTAATTCCAAAAATACTGATCTATTCCTTTGACACAAAATTCCACTGTATGAATAATTCTTACATTTCAGTAAGTCAGACATAAACATATCTATAAATCACATGTAACAAATTAGAAGAATTTTAGTCGATGCATGCTCACATATTTCCTCCTACCTTTACATACACTGTACATATCAATATATACAGTTAATACATACAGTCTATTCCATAAAAGTAAACCCAATTAAATGTGTATAAATACATTCTCATAAAAAACTATTTAATTATTCTCTCCTCACACTCTTCCACTATTTTTCAGTCTTTTCTATTTTCAGTCTTGCCTCATTGTATCTGCACTCCCATGTTCACAACAATCCTCCCATCCTCGCCCATCTCCTCCATTTATGTTCTCCCCTCATCTTTTCAGCCTCACTGCTTGATTGTTTTGGCTCCTTGTACCACCCTTCTGTTTACTGCACTGACATCCTCTTAGTTTCCTCCTAGGCATGTTTATTTCTCTCTCTGTAGCTTGGAGAGAGTGCAGCATTGCAACACAGTTGCAGGTGTCAGCAAAGCAGGTCCTGTTTTCTCTCAGCTTCCTTTGCATGCATGGTCAGCACTGGAGACCATATAGGTAGATGTCTGTGCTGCTGCCACAGTCCTGGATACCCCCAGATATTACTCTAATGGGTCTCTGCGTACTTGTTCAAATTTCTGATAATCTTTCCCTCTGGTATCTCTTTCTGTATCTTCTACAGCTAGTGCCTAATAACTGCACTTCTCACCAACCTCTCTTCCAGCCGTGCTCAGTCTTGTAGAAGATACATTTCTTTTAGCAGATCGTTCAGAAATTAGATTTGAGCATTGTGTCCTGTAAAAAAAGACACTAAAACTATTTATTAATAAAGACGTCAGTTTCCTCCCTCCAGTGAAGCTTGCGAGGACTATCAGGCCTGATTTCGCCCTCCAAACCTGTATGTCTGTCACACAAAATATATCAGATGCTAATGGATTTTAATGAGGCTTTGAGGAATAATGTGTTTCAGTGATTGGCCTAAGGAAAGGAAATAATGTTTGATTTGGTAGCATATCTGTAATATTTTTTTACTTATGGCTTCACTATAACTCTGCATTGTCTAATAGGAGATGATGTAGGCTATTTATTGTGTGCTTATCTTAAGTAAAGCTAAAATCTGAGTTTATTTATTACACAAAAATTAGGGCTGTCAAACGATTCATTTTTTTATCGCGATTAATCGCCAAATTCCTATAGTTAATCCCGATTAATCTCATGTTTTACCACATGAATAAAATGCTATTATTTTGCATTTCAGAACTGTTTTTAAGTACATATTAACAATGGAAAGCCATTCTTACCAGTGGATCTCAATTGGGAATAAAATGAATGCAAAGAAAGTTACTTTATGAACGTGACTTTAAGATTTGTAATTGTTTATTATTTATTTACTGTAAACAAAAGAAAAATGTGTGAATCTGTCATTATTGCACAATTCCTACAAGTACCTAACCTAACTGAGATGTAACACTAACACTTTGCTTATACAGTACAAACAAAATGGTCCAAAAACCAGATGCCACAGCAGGACATTTGTAACCTTTACGTTTTTCTAATATGGAATGTAACATTTCTCCTGGACAGAAAAGGGGGTGGACAATGTCCGAAATGACCAAAAACAGTAAAAAAAACGATACAAACAACACAGTCCTAAAACCGTATGCTGATATACATAGTCAATATAGTGTGCAGTAACTTCTAAATAATTTTGATTACTCACTGACGTCCAGTGATCTCCGGTTAATGAGACAGCGTTTGAAGCACCTTGCAGCAGTTCCAGTTTAGCTGCTTTCTCCGTGTCATACAGGCTGTGTATGCGTGAAACTACTGTCCCCCTCGACAACTTTTTAAAAGTAAACTTTCCATTCAGAATCTTATTGGCATCCGTTTTGGTGTCTCGTGTTCGCCATCCACTCAAAACGTAACGTTAGCCTACTACTCTTTGGCTGGCTCGCAAGCCCAAACAAGTGTCTGTGTCGTGCCTGTTGTTTTGTTTCCGGTCTAGCTAGATCCGGTGTGGTGTTGTAGTTTTTCTAACGTTACTAGTTGTTGCAACAGCATGTGAAAAAAACTAAGTTTGCTAGGCCAACGCTGGCCGCTTGACGCTGTTAAAATGGGTTTGCGTTAACACCGTTAATAACGCGTTTAACTGACAGCACTAACAAAAATGTATTTCACTTACCACTTATCTAGCCATGCAGATAGCAGATAACTTATAGGTTTTAAGGTTTTTGCCTCCACTGCGATACAATAGAGGGGAATGGAATTTTGTCAAAACAATAAATAAAATGGCAACATCCCCTATGATATATAGTGTCTCAACTCCGGACATTGTCCGGTGAATCAGGTCCGGTCATTGTCCAGAGTTGCCGCCTCATGCATGTAGCACACAACAGGAGATTGTCTGTGTTAGATGATTCTTAAAGGAGAATTCCGGTCGATTTCAACACATAGCTATGTTGTTTGTTGTCACGTAGTGCTGTCAGTAGCGAGAAAAACAAAAATAATCGGTGTTGCCCACACCGAGTTATGCTACTGCTAGTGTTAGCACCCAGGCGGCTGAAACGGGGCAGGTTTTAAACGAAGTCCGGAATTCTCCTTTAACAACAGCAAATACTCTGTTTGCTTTAGTCCAGGGTGGTGACTGGGAAGAGCATGCAGGATGCAGAACATGACATGGATTACGGATTAAACCGCGGTCACATAGCCAGTTCATAATTTGGTCATAGACAACCAAGTCTTTTGCCATTCCTTAAATTTGCCTGACAATTTTGTTGTCGGCCCTTACCAACAGAAGTTCCCAAATCTCGTTGTCTCTCAAGATAAACATTTACGTTGGACTCTTCATGGAAATTACTCCCCCTTCTTCCCCCTCAGATGTTTGTATTCTTCGGTTTTTACACCAGCTGCATGATAGAAACCCAGCCAACTGCCCGCTGTGAATTCTCCGGACAATGACCAGCTCTATTCACACATGGGCTCAATTGGACATTACATTGGACTTTGTACTAGTGAGCTGGCAGGATAAGTCTATTCAATGTCCTGTCCGACTGATTCAGACGTTTGTGTTCTCACATACAGCTCCTCCGTTTAATGTCTAGATAAGTTCAGGGTTGCAGTGCATGTGTGAAAGGGACTACTGTTATTCTGGATAAGCCAGATACCTCGCTTTGAACAATTTTCATAGGGATTATTTCTTTAGCAGTTCCAATGAAAATGGTGACATTGCCTTCTGTGTTTTTTCTTTCTTTCTTTTTTTTTGTAATTTAGGTAAACTGACTCTTTAAAGGTTCCGTGTGTATGATTTACTGGCATCAACCAACTAAAACGTCCCACCTGTGCCAAGCGTGTAATGGCCCTGACACACCAACCCGATAATCGGCTGTCGGACAGTCTGGTGAGGTCGGTGATTCGGTCGGTGTGTTCCGTGCCGTCATCAGCCGGAGGAGTTGTCGCTCTTCATTTTGGCCGACCTGACTTGCTGGGTTGGTCGGAGGGCGGGCAGTCGGACTCACACCACCAATCTGATTGGTGGAGTGCTAACCCGGAAATAACGAGCGGGACGAGTGACAAACGCCTCTCAAAATCTGACGAAAATCTTTTAAACCTTTGTCGAACTGCATGGCCTATTTCTTGCTTAAAATGTTTTCAGAACCACGTTTCAACTACGTTTAACTATTTTCGTAAAATATGAGATCTTATATCGAACAAGCCGCCATTACGATCGGTTGGAGAAACCAGACCCATGTGACGCGTTCGTCATTTCCGGTTTTCATTTTTTGAGCGACAATACAGATTAGCGCCGCCTGCTGTTATGGAGACGTATTACGTCTCGCGCACGCGCTGAACATACGGTCAAGGCGGCGTCGCATCGGTGTGTTTCAAGGCACTTTTTGGACCTTGGGGAGATGACTGATCAGTCCGACTGCCTTTTCTGTCTACGATCAGGTTGGTGTGTCACGGGCTTAAGAGAACTACGGCGGCCAACACGAAAACACAAATGAAACTATCTAGAGCCAGTGTTTGGTTTGTCTGTTCTGGGCCACTGTAGAAACATGTCAGTGCAACATGGTGGACTCTGCAGAAGAGGACCAGCTCAGTATGTAGTTATAAACTGCTCATTCTAAAGATTATTTTTTTTGGGCTTTTGCGCCCACTCTACCAACTGAGCTATCTGGTCCATTGACTAATTTGTAATATAAATATATATAAATGTGTATGTATAATTGGTGCAGCTTTAATAATTGCTATATGGTTAATATTCAATGTATCTATATATTTAGGAATTTACCATTTCAATAATATTTCTTGAAACTAGGCACCAACACAATTGCTATCACAAACCCAGGGCACTAGTGGGTGTTGCTAACTAATATTAACAAGGGCACAACCACAGTCCTGGTGCAGCATGGCAGTGGCTGGAAGAGAGGCGGGAGCAGGATGAATACATTATTACTAGGAGAACTGCAGTGTCAGCAGGGGGAGTTTTAATGATGGCGAGCTTCAATAATAGCCAATCACATCCACTCCCCTAATCCCCTTTGAAGGAGTAACTGCACCCAGTTTGAAAATCCTGACCATGCAGCCATTTAGCAGTTTCTGCATGTTCTGCGACACAATAACTGTAAGACTTTAGAGGGCGCAATGTCACAGCTGGGTGTGGTCCCAACTCCCAAGTGCAACTATTCACACCTGACCACACCCAGCTGTGATGTTCGGTGGTCAGATTGCAACACATTGAACCTTTTTATTTAAAGAGGTCAGTGCTTTCACTATATACAAGACAACAGGCTTTACACTCCGACTTTGGGCGTGGCGGACACTATTGATTTCTGATGTGGTCAGAAAACACGTCCTACAAACTAGTTTTGAACGAGCATAACGCAACCCTGAGACATCCTGTTAAGTTGTGAATTATATTATTGTTGAGAACCACTCATTAATCATGAACAGGCCAAAACCAACAATGCTTACTCTTTGTGACTTCCCTACCCTATCGTAGCTAGGGTTGGGTACCGAAACCCGGTTCCACTATGGAACTGGTTCCTACGCAAACGGTAGTATTCGGACCGGATTAGAACGCAAATTTCGGTTCCTCATTTCGGTTCCGACTGAAATATTTTCCCTCTGTCGCTCTAGACAGCGGCAGACTCTTTTTTTCTTTCTCCCTTTTCTGCCGAGTGGCGCACGTGCCCGCTCGCGCTGTGAAGCGGGTGTCCGCGCTATTCTCGGACATGCACTCTACAATCACTGCGGCTTTTTGTACGCTCCGAAAAGGACATAAAAATATCACACTTTCTCTGTAGTCTACTGTTAGCTAGCTACCGTTAATGTAGGCTACTTTTAAAATGGCATAGTTTCCCTCTGGGCTCACCAAAATGGACGTAAAGGCATATTAACCATTCATTGACTGCAGGTGATCACTAGTAAACATATTCCACTTGCTCTGCTAGTCTATCGTTCAGGACAAGACCCTGGAGCCTGGTGGTGGGAGAGGCGGGACAGCCTCCCCAAACTGTCTGCCCTTTCAAACTCATACCTGTGTAGAGAGTTTTCTCCTGTACAGGACATGCCATAAGTCAGGAGAGGTGGGTTTCTCGCCAGAGAAGCAAATATGGTCATTTTTCTGCAAAAGAACTGCTAAAGTTTGAAGCTGGTTGGCATACCAACTCAACAACATTTATTTAGTTGTTACTTGTTAATAGTGTAACTGTTATTTGTTAAATTTTTGTAGTTATGTGTTAGGTGACTTAGGTTTACTTATTATATATTTAAGTACTTTAAAACGCTAATATATTGTTCAATTTAAATAATTTTCAATTTAAAAATAAAACTCCATAAAAAAGCCTTTCATTTATGTAATTTTTCAGTTTTTCAAGAATCGGTTTAGGAATCGGTTAGGAATCTGAATCGTTTTAAAAGTACCGGTTCGGCATCGGAATCGTAAAAATCCAAACGGTACCCAACCCTAATCGTAGCCTCAGGCCCAGTGGTTCCTACTGAAACTGTGAAGGTGTGCTCACTTTTAGTTTGACCCACTGTTTAAAAAGTCGGGGCATTTAAATTTTTTTAGGGGAATAACATTTTTTTTTTAAATTAATTTTAGTGCATAAAATTGCAGTTTTTTATGTGAAATGACACCAGATTAAAATGCATACAGTAATCATAACCTTGTGCCAACATGAGTAAATAAAAAGCATTCTATTGCTTTTCTATCTAACAGTGCTGTTTGTGTGAGTGTATGTAAGAGACGAAAATGGAAATTAAATGAATTGAATGAAACAAAAATAAATGGCTTGATGTAGTATTAGGATATTGGCCAAAATTGTAAAAATATATATATTTTTCAAAATTTTGGGAATCATTATTTGCCCCTTAATCATGTACAACAAATTTTTTGGGGGCATTTTTTCCTCCTAGCCTCCCTTAATATCTGACACTGGTCACTAGCCTCGGGAAGGAACTTGTTTTGGTAGAACATGTGTACGTTCAAAAGTAGTTTTAGTCGTGCAACAGAAAACTCAGATTGGACAGATAGTCTAGCTAGCTGTCTGGATTTACCCTGCAGAGATCTGAGGAGCAGTTAACCATAGTCCTCAGAAATCCACCGGAGTTTAAACACAACACAAAGAAAGAGGAAGGTGAGGGACATCCGACGGAATTTCCAGCACCACCAGAGCAAACCCAGAAATTAAACTTTGTCGATATAGACTACACACATAGTGAATCGCAACTTCTTAATCAAAAGTATTTAATAAGAATCCAAAATGAAGACAATAAAGTAGCAAGCTATAGATATAATGAGTAGTCAGCTGTTTGACGCTTATAGAAAGCTCTGCTTATATCAATCATGAAACCTTATAAACCCCTTAATAAAAAGTGCGTGTGCACATGAGGGGACAGGCTTATCATTTCTGACAATCAAGCAATGAAAAGCATTTTTTTTTCATGTTGTAAGGAAATATGAAATACAGAAAGTCAAATCTTTATTTAAAAAAAAAAGAAGTTTGGTGCACCCCTACTTCCAACGTCTACACTACAGAGGATGATTCCTACACTCTAAGAAATGTCTGTGTATTACAGTATTTTAACAGAAAGTGTCCATAGAATGTGATTCTCAGTGGTATTTTAGTTTTTTTTTACATTTTTGAATAGCACAATTTGTGCTTGACAATATCCTTGGTTGGTTTTGTGAGATTAAAGAAGTCCATCCATTTTTCCGACGTTTTTTAGAAGTTTAGGCTACTAACTGAGCAGCTTTGTATGACAGAATTGTAAATAGGCCTAACAGATAATGTTCTGTATTTTAACAGAACATTTAGTTTTTAATTACGTGAAAAAAAGTCTGAGCTGCCAGAACATTTTCTGTTATTTTACAGATTTATTTCTTAGAGTGTAGTAATAATTCCTGCAGCGGCACCATTAATCCAAAACGTCCTCGTGCCCCCAACAACTATCTGTATCTAAGACAGTTACATTGTTTAAGTGGATTCCTGCTCCCCAGATGAACCATTTTCATCTCAATGACTCTATGATCTTTCCTCTAGCGCCAGCTCCAGTAACTCTTCCATATTGTGGAGTGTAATGAACACTGCAAATTAGCTCTCTTACTGTCTGAAAAGCCTTTGTCTTTCTCTTGTCCTTCATCTATCTCCCTCTGTTGTCCACCACATGCACATTCCATTTTCTAGTCCAGCATTTATCCTCCCAATATTATCATTTACTGTATCCCAGTTTTTCTTCCCCCTGTCCCTTCTTTTTGAGAGTTTTGTTCGTTATATAAAAACAAAAGGTTCTTTCCCTGCTGCCAGTAGAAAGAAAATCTGTTTATTTTTTTCCTTTTTGTTCCTGTCTGGGTCCTGCTGCTTTGCTCTGCTGCTCCCCACCCCTCCCTCCCTCCCTTCTTCCCCTCCTCCCTTCTTCTCCCTCCTCCCTCCCTTCCTCTGCTTTTGCTGGCTCTGCTTTCATTCTAGCCTCCTCCCCCCTCCTCTCAGTTCCTCCATCCCTCCGTCTTCCCTCTAGAGAATAGGGGTCATTGCACAAATGATTACTCAGACCCCTGTCGCCATGGCAATGCTGCCATGTAACAGGCGACAGGCACGCATCGAGCAATAGCAAAGATGCCGATTAGTAAGCTGGCGATGGAGAAAGCAAGCACTGCCTTTGTGTAACTCTGTTTTGCCTCCATTTTTTTTTTTTCAAACAGCCTGTGTTTTTTCTGTGTCTCCAGCTAACTGGGGTGGAGGGAATGAGGGGAGGGGGAACGGTGGAGCCGAAAGAAGCCTGCAAACATTCTGCTCACAGCCCTCCAGCTTTGTCTCCTTTCCCTGCTCGCCTTCTGTGTCTGAATGAGGACTGCTGTTGGTTTATTTCCACAGCCGTTTAGAAACGGTTTTAACAATTCATTTAGCAGCAAATCCTTTCTGAACAGTTAGCCAGAATCTAGAGTTTGCAGATATGGTGGAAAACTTGTACATTTGAGCGATATTTTAACCTTCATGCTGTCCTCGGGTCAAATTTTTTTGACTCGTTTTCAAAGTTTCTACATCAGAAATATGGCTTTCGTTTCAACCAAATTTCCCAAAAATATAACATGGATGGTTCCATCCGCGATAGTGATGATCACTACTTTTATGGTCTAAATCTGTGATCATCCATCAACATATGTTTCTCTGACCTTAACTATTAGTCAAGATCATTCCTAATTTCTGCTCATTTTACTCAAAAATCACCGATAATTTCATGTAAATGACGTTTGTTTACCATCAATTCCATAAAGAAGTGTAAAACTAGTGGGAACAACTTATGAAGTTGGCTAAAACGATATAACATACAATTGGGTAATCATTAAGAGGCTACTTTATGCTTTATAAACAGGCAAACCGAACCGGACAACAAGTGCATGGTCGACGGGAAGACAATACAAGGGTTAAAACAAAGTTTTGTACAACAAACTGAATATTTCCTGTTTATGAGTTAATCTAGCTTCTAATTGGTTTTGTAGGCTCTTCTTCCCCTTTCCTGCAGTGGGAACTATCAAAGCCTTGTAAAGCCATGGAACCAGTCCACTTTTTAAATGATAGATTCACCCAAATTTTAAAAAAATCATATTTTCTCACATACCCCCAGTGATACCTTTGAGATTTCTGTCCCCTCTCCAATGCGATTTCCAAATCAAATTAACATGCAATAAATGTAAACAAAAACCCTACCTTTGGATTTTTGGGTGAACTAAGTGCCACTGTAGCGCCACCGTGAGGTTGACATTCTTAGCTTTTAGGGACATGTCTTGACAACTATCGGATGGTTTGCTGTGAAATTTGGAACAACTATCTGCGGTGCCCAGAGGATGAAGCCTAAACATTGGTCAAGCTTTGGCAAAACTAATATACATTCCCATCAGCCTGAGCTGTACTTTGTGTTTAGTGCCAATTAGCAAATGTTAGCATTATTATTATTATTAATAATAATTAACATTATTCATATGTTGTGAATAATGTTACATTCCATATTCCATTCTGTGAGAATTCTGAAGAAAGTTGTTTTCATCCGTTTTATTTGTATCCTAAATTGCAACACTGTTTTCCAATCTGTGTAGTCTGGCATTGCCAGACCTTCCTCCACAGCGCTGCGGAGGAGGCTCTGGCTAGTCCACATAGCATTCCAGGATGGGAGAAAAAACGTGCTGTGGCATTTCTTTAAACCAATCACAATCATCTTGGGCGGTGCTAAGTAGCTCAAGTATAGGGGACCCTGAATAGTCAACCTGATTTGACTGCCAATCTCACAGTTGAATCGTCGCAGAGGCATAAGGCCCAGTTCAGACCAAAGATTCGCAACGAGACGAGTTGAAACTTGCAACTTCTTGCAACCAGCCGGTCTGCAGCGTTCTGAAAGCTGCCAGTTCACACCAATGCGACGAGACGGTGTATGATCCCAATAACAACGCCTCTTTGTATTTCCGTTCTAATTTCAGACTTCCAGGCTTTTTGTGGCTGGATATATAATTTGTTGCATCTAAATGTGAATGTGGATAACGTTAGTGATAGTGAGATGCTTGCTACAGTTGCATTTCTAGTGATGAATCGGCAAAAACAAGTTTTATTTCTCTGATTCACTGCTTTGTTCTAACACCGCTGGACGCTCCCTCTCTTCAGTCACTCTATCTCGCGCGACCATATCGTTGCCGTGCTTTCGGGCGGTCGTTGAGGCTCCGTCTAAAACTCTGCCATTTCGACCAGCTGTTTCTAACATAAAAATAAAATGGATTATGGATAATTTTATTTCTCTAGTTTATAGCTGACTTTACCAGCTGACTTCTCTATTGGCTGTTGAAACAGGTGACGTCTCTTACGTTCTAAAACCAGCCTCTGGAGACTCGAGCAGCTGACTTCTCTATTGGCTGTTGATATAGGAGACGTCTCTTACGTTCCAAAACCAGCCTCTGGAGACTCGACCAGCTGACTTCTCTATTGGCTGTTGAAACAGGAGACGTCTCTTATGATCTAAAACCAGCCTCTGGACTCTGGAGACTCGACCAGCTGACTTCTCTATTGGCTGTTGAAACAGGAGATGTCTCTTACGTTCTAAAACTAGCCTCTGGACTCCGGAGACTCGAGCAGCTGACTTCTCTATTGGTTGTTGAAACAGGAGACGTCTCTTACGTTCCAAAACCAGCCTCTGGAGACTCGACCAGCTGACTTCTCTATTGGCTGTTGAAACAGGAGACGTCTCTTATGATCTAAAACCAGCCTCTGGACTCTGGAGACTCGACCAGCTGACTTCTCTATTGGCTGTTGAAACAGGAGATGTCTCTTACGTTCTAAAACCAGCCTCTGGACTCCGGAGACTCGACCAGCTGACTTCTCTATTGGCTGTTGAAACAGGAGACGTCTCTTACGTTCTAAAACCAGCCTCTGGAGACTCGACGAGCTGACTTCTCTATTGGCTGTTGAAACAGGAGACGTCTCTTACGTTCTAAAACCAGCCTCTGGAGACTCAACCAGCTGACTTCGCTAGTGGCTGCTGAAACAGGAGATGTCTCTTACGTTGTAAAACCACCCTCTGTAGACTCAACCAGCTGACTTCTCTATTGGCTGTTGAAACAGGTGATGTCCCTTACGTTCTAAAACCAGCCTCTGCGACTTGAACAGCTGAGCCGTAGCGACACCGTCATTTGGCTTGAGTCGAGCTGAGACGGGCCAGTTTAGACCGCTGCAACTTTTCCCTGCGACGTTCTAAAACGGTTTTGTCTCATCGCAAATCTTTGGTCTGACCTGGGCTTAAATGTTAATATGAATGTGGATAACGTTGGTGATAGTGACATACTTGCAGTAGCATTTCTAGTGATGAAATGGCAAAAGCAATTTATGACTCACTGCTTTGTTCAATCGCCGCTCGCTATCTTCAGTCACGCTCTAGCTCGCTCGACCACATACCGTGCTTAATGGGCGCTCGTTGAGCCTCCGTCCAAAACTCTGCCACTTCCACCAGCTGACAGTTTGTAACAAAAAAATAAAATGTATCATGGATCATTTTATTCCTATAGTTAAGAAACAAGGATTATGCCATTTTGGCTATATGGGGATGCTCAATATCTGATTTCACATAAAACAACCTGTTATCTCCCAATAAGTTAATATACAGCCTATTATGATATAAATATCAACATATTGCTGTAAATAAAAAGGTGAAAAAAGAGGTTTTTAATAAATCATTTCAAATTGCGTGAATACATCCAACCGCCTCATGACAGATTTAAGTTCACTTTCCATGATCCGTGACCGACGGTCCCCCAATTCTGATTTGACTATGTAAATTCTTAGTCGGGGACACTACTACTTTCAAATATTCTTCAATACAGCTTGATGTTCATTTTGTAAATTAAGGTCCCATTTATTTTAAAATAGACGATAAATCAGGGGATGCATGTGGCTACACACCGACCTGTCAATCATGACAGAGGCTTAGCAATGTGTATCCACACTCATTCTCCTGGTGCTCCCGATTAAGGCCCAATCCGGGCCTGTCCTCTGCTCCATTCATTCTCTTTTGTACGCTCACACCGCATCTCCCATCACTTTCTGTGAGAATGAATATTGGAATTACATCCATCAGGTAAAAAAAAAATCACAACTTCAAATGAATGGTAATGTAGCTCTGTGTCTGCTGGATGTGTAAATAGACACATCCAATTGACTGCTCATCATATGAACTCAAATGGTGAGGATAATATTCTCCAGTCTTTTTTTTCAGGAGCAGTAGCTCTCTATAGAATTTGCAGGTGTCGCCGGCAGAAAGATGAGCCTTCATTGTCAACGTAGGATATTTTTTGATAGGTATTCTAGTGCATTCTACTTGTAATAAGATAGAAGGAGTTAAACAGTGGAGGGACTTATACCACAACTCTTCTTAAAAAATAAGTAAAACTCTTGACAGCAAAAGCGAAAATGTAAAAAAAGCTTATGAATCAACCTGGCATGCCTTTTGTGTTCACCTTTATTTCGTTTTGACAAATTATGATTCCAACAATGGAAAAGTTGTCAAATGTAAATATGACAATTAACAACTAATGACTAATGACTTGTAGCAAGCCCACCCCTTCAAAATATGACATTATACCCTTCATGAATATTAATGCTAATAAATAAAACACATTCAAGGACTCCTTCAATATAAATTACTTTCTCATTTGTGTAGTTTACAGTAGTATTATCAGAGAATCAGTTGGCTAAGGCGAACGCTAGCAATGCTAAGCAGATGTCATGACCAAACGTTAGCAATTGGTTATGGCAGATCCAGAGTGGCTCTGGGCAGATCCAATAGTTTTAAACTTCAACAGAGTACCCGCATTCAAGGAAGTTAACACTTCAATTCATGTTGTGGCCAGACTCTCTGTACAAATGAAATGTACGAGAGTCTGGTAGGACCAGGCTAGCAGTGTATAACCTGCAGCTTAAAACCACAAAGGGTGGAAACAAATTCTGAAACATTGTAATCATGGATGTTGAGCTGCCTGCCCAGGTCCACATGGAACTGACAGTCATTTTCTGTAGTGGTTGGGTCTGTTGGCACCCTGGACTGTGGTTGGTGCTGTTCACCTGCTTGGATGAACATCATATGATTCCTAGGTGGGCGGAGGTGTATGCTGTTGTTGATGGCTGATGAACTGTGCTCTGCCAGTCCATCACCACCTGGCCATGGTGCCAGTAGCCAGTATATCCAAGACGTTACACTTCGGGGATTGCTCCACTGCCGCCGGAAATTCCGCCGGATGCACCTCTTTTCGGCCAGATGTCTGTTTCCTTCCGCTTTCTTTGTGTTTGAATTTTAAACTCCGGTGGATTTATGAGGACTATGGTTGACTGCTCCTCAGATCTCTGCAGGGCAAATCCAGACAGCTAGCTAGACTATCTGTCCATCTGAGTTTTCTCTCGCACGACTAAAACAACTTTTGAACGTACACACATTTCACCAAAACAAGTTCCTTCCCGAGGCTATTTAGCAGGCTGCACCGTGGCTCCGTGTGACGTTTGTGATTGGTTAAAAGAAATGCCAATAAACCAGAGCATGTTTTTCTCCCATCCCAGAATGCTGTGTGGACTAGCCAGACTCTCCTCCGCAGCGCTGTGGAGGAAGGTCTGGCAATGCGAGACTATGGGGCCAGCAATAGCAGCTTTCTCCCAAGGCCTTTGGGAAGCTGCTAAAGATGGGCTCCAAGGTTCCTTGACCAAGCCAAAAAGGACTTATTGGTACCTCACTGTTGCCCCACGCACAAGAGCTCACTCTTCAAATTTGACATAGTCTCGCATTGCCAGACCTATCACCACAGCGTTGTGGAGTAACTTCAGGCAACACCACAGATACATTCCAGGATAGGAGGAAAAAAAAACGCTCTGGGTTGTTTTGCATTTCAAACCAATCACAATCGTCTTGGCCGGTGCTAAGTTCTGGACACAGCGTCGGTGGCTCTGCAAAATTGTCTCCGGAAGGAACTTGTTTAGGTGGAACATTTGCACCACGCAAAGGAAAATGCTACATACAATAATAAATTAAGTTAACTGTTTGGGGGAATTACTGAAATTGGGGGAATTACTGGAATTGTTGGGTCTTTGTAAATTATAGAGTGTGGTCTAGACCTACTCTTTCTGTAAAGTGTCTTGAGATAATCTTGTTATGATTTGATACTATAACTAAAATGTAATTGAATTGAAAAATGTACACAATACAGTAATCTGTTATTTAAATGAACTGGATACATGGTTAAACGTTATTCACTCTTACCAGTGAATTGCCGTGTGTACTTCGTCCACAGCAATCCCGCTAATCCGTCCCAAAATGCCCCAGTTAGAGAGTAAATGCCGTAAACATATATTTTTTAAATCTTTACAATCATTCACCGAAAGAACCAAGCAGGCCTGCCTTGTTGCACGATCCAAATTTTCTTCAAAACTTGCCATTTTCAGGGTGTAGCTCGATAGCTGGAAATTTGTTGTTATTTCCCAGAGTGAAGAGATTTTGGGAAACACACAGAGAGCACACAGAGAGCAGACGGTGAGAGACACCCAACGCGATGTCAGGCTTTGTCCTGTAAATGTACTTTTACTGATCCAGACTAAAATGAACATGATCCAGCTATAAGGTTTGAACTTTTTGTCCAACATTACAGCAGGTAAGTCCTTTTGGCGATATTTATTTAATCCAAAAGGACCTGAAACTTCAACTGAGAGTTGGTGCAAAGGGGAAAAAGACAAATGTGAATTTAGAAGATTTGTTGGATTTTGAAAAATGAAGCAATTTCATGGCTGCCATGGTCCTAGATGACTTTGATGTGACTAAAGGAACCATTTCTTTTGTTGCTGTTGCATCATCAGAGCAAGCGGGGCAATGAGCCGGACCAGGCCACAGAAAATGTTCTATTATGATTCAATTACCCCAGAGAGGCCAACGGTGGGTGGCGCAGGATGTGACGGTGCGGCGTGTGATGGCTGGCTTCAGTAAAAACTAGTCAAACGAAGGTTTATGAATTATTTATTGAAAACAATGACTAAGCTACATAACATTAACAGATCATTTCAAAATAAATAACTATTTACATATTGAACATATCAGACTAAAAGATGATACAGATGAAGTGTAGCCATGATGTGCTTTGTCATAAATCTGTTTGGTTTGTCAAGTACATTTCATTTGTACAGAGTCTGGCCACTCTCCATTGACAAGTGTTAACTTCCTTGAAGGCGGGTACTCTGTTGAAGTTTAAAACTATTGGATCTGCACAGAGCCACTCTGGATCTGCCATAACCAATCGCTAACGTTTGGTCGTGACGTCGGCTTAGCATCGCTAGCGTTCGCCTTAGCCAACTCCTTCACCACTAACGGAGCGAGCTGGAAAATATAACTTTTCCTGACCCCCGTGGGGAGGAGGGCCACAACATCATGGCCACCGACAAAACTCAGAAAAGATTGTTCTTGCTTGGGCTTTAACTTCTGGACATTCGGCAGCATTGCCACAACGGACCAAAATGGCTTCGCTCGCATCTTTCTCTGCCACCATTACGAAACTACAACTCAAACTAGCGCACAACCTCAACGTCATCGTTCTCAGCCATTCCCTCTGTTCGCTGATTGGACCGGTAAAGATTTGACCGGAGAAAACCCAAGAATATACCGCAAACCCAGATGTAGTACTGAAGGAAAATGAAAATTGAGAATGGCGGGGCCAGGCTAAAATGTTATGGTTCAGCAGATAAAATACTTGATTAACCAGAGCCCAAATTGGCTAATAAATGTAACTAACCTTAATACTATGATCCATACAGACAGTTACATGTTATTAAGAATCTCAACACTGTCTCCTTCTAACTCCTGTATTTTGGGGATCGTAAACACACTGTTTTGTAGGCTACTATAGCCTACATGTTCTTGTTGCGTTCATTAAGATCTCATCTAAAGATTACTGTCATTCAAACAACTCTGATGTACTCTGTTGTAGTTTAAAACTTTTACAGCCAACTTAATAAAATCTTGGCTTTTATTCGGGCTCAAGTTATGTTATTTCTTTATTTGAAAGGGGACAGTGAACATTAATCAACATTAAAACAATGTAAATGTGCCCGAGTTAGCTCAAAAGGGCTAATTTTCATCGGTAGTGCCCCAAAGTTCATAAATACATTTAATGGAACGAGAACTGAAGGATCAGTTAGCGACGATTAGCTCCATTATAAAGATATGGAGCGGAGGAGACTGGGGTAACAACCAAACTCTGATAAATAACGTTCAGGGAGCTTTCGCAGCGGTGTGGTCGCAGTGTTTCTACGGTTTGTTAATACAGTTAATCCCACGGCAAGCCCACCAGCAGCAAGTTACTACAATGAAATGTTGATGTCATGCACTCGGAGCGCGACTTCACGAGGGGGAGGGGCTGGAGGCCACTGATCTGTGTGCGCTGTAAGAAATACATTGTTGATTGGGAAAAAAATTTAATTTGGATGTTATCTACCTGCAATACATTCTCACTCCCATCACGTAAAATACGGACGCTTGGTCAGGTCCTTTTGGTGTTGTTATTGACGCTAAAAGTTTAATTTAGTGACATATCTAAACACACTTTATCTAAACGCGCTTGGTCGGGACGATTGGCGTCACTTTTGACGCAGTTAGGTTAAGGAAAAGGTCGTGGGTGGGCTTATGTTTCCATGACACGTGGGACAAGAACGGGACGGTTGGGTTCAGGAAAAGAAGAACGGGATGGTTGGGTTTAGGAAAACGGGACGGTTGGGTTTAGGAAAAGAATATGGGACGGTTGGGTTTAGGAAAAGAAGGACGGGACAGTTGGGTTTAGGAAAAGAAGGACGGGACAGTTGGGTTTAGGAAAAGAATAATGGGACGGTTGGGTTTAGGAAAAGAAGAACCGGACAGTTGGGTTTAGGAAAAGAATATGGGACGGATGGGTTTAGGAAAAGAAGGACGGGACAGTTGGGTTTAGGGAAAAGAAGAAAGCGACGTTTTGGTTTAGGATGCGAGACACAACCCCCGGTCTCCTGGGTGAAAGTCCTGTGTTGTTTGACCCATCCACCACCCAAACCAACCTCCCTATGCGGATTTTCGGGATTTCATACTACTCGCTAAATGCCGTGTAGCTGCTGCTCTCCCCGGTGCGTTCTACACACACGCTGAAGGGTGCTTTTTTCGTCGTATCTGACGCTGACAGCCACTGCCTAAACGTCCGTATTTTACGAGTTTGGAGTGAGAACGCGTTGCTATCTGGGCGGGTCTCAATCTACCTGAGCGTTTACAAGTTGATTGACTCTCACATTTGAAATTGATGGCGTGCAGATTAAAATGTAAATTTGAGGGGCTTTCTCTGGATAAAATTTTAAAATTTAAAAATAAATATTTTTTTTTCCTCATTCTAGTATAGCCAGATAAAAGTATCAAGCCACCTGAATACAGAAAATGATCGACACGCAGTTCAGTGTTGCAGCTGGCTAGTGCAAATCTGTCTTTCTCTATGTCTTTTTTTTAAATTAGTCAGGAAGTTGACAGCAAAGCCTACCTTTACTTTTAATGATATCAAACAAATAAAAATGTTCTCCCATCACAAAATCATCTGTTGGGTGTTTGATGGTTATTTATATGTGCTTCAGAATCATAAAGCAAAGTTTTATTTCGCTCATTCATATTTCCGTTTATTCGCTATGTCTCTTCACTTGCCCGAGCTCGCAGCACAATGTGCCCTATCTTGCACCCGGCGCACTTTGCTAGTTTAAGACCAACGCAGTTGTCAATTTCCCGTCCTGCGCCCACATCGTTTAAATAGCAAATGCACCTGCGCCCATGGGCGTGCTTGGTCTTACAGGGAGGTGCGTTCAGGTGCATTGTTGGCGTATTGCTATCTTGAGGCAGCGGGAAGTGATCGTGCCATTGACCAACAAAAACCTGCTCTAAAGTCAATAGCGCAGCATTTCATTGTTATTTTAACAGCAAATTTGTAAAATGTGCCTAGGCTCATGCACTATGCTTGTTACACACACAGGGACGCGCAGCAGTACACAAACATGTAAAAGATAAAAAAATAAAAACATTACAATGTGAAATAGTTTTATGATATGATCTGCTCGTGCGCTTTCACTTCACGGACGAGCAGATCAGTTTCTTCTTCTGAAAATCTCTCCTTCCTGCTCAGCAAATCCGCCATCATAATAGCAATGCGCCATGGTCCAAACGCGCCTGGCTTTTAAAGGGAATGGGAGATGACACTCTGATTGGTTTATTGCACGTTACACCCAAAACACTAAGTACAACCCTTTTGAACCATGCACCTGGCGCACGGATCCTTTTTTCCGCCGTTAAACCAGCAAAAGTGGATTCTTACACACCCTGAACGCATCTGCGCCAAGAGCTTCATGCCATGCGCTTAGATCGTTAAAATATGATCCAATGTCTCTGTAGTCTGTAGTTCAGTGTGGCCCAGTCTGCACAATCTCTCTCTCTCTTTTTTCTCTCTGTTGAGTCGGGAAGCTGACACCAAACACTAACTTTACTTTTAATGTTAAACAAAGATAAATGTTCTCGCCTCATCCTAAAATGTTCATAGATTGACATGAGAGTACTTTCTTGTTTTATGAATGAAGCAGTCGGGAAAGTTAAAGCAGTGTGTGTTTGACCAATCAGTGACGATCATCAATGCAAACTCCACCCCAGGGTTCCTGTACTTTCAGAAAGTACTACCCTCCGATCAGGGTAAAAATGCACTTGAAAATGTTCACTGAACTTTATTTAGACCTTGGTTCCTGTGGTCGGAACGCAATGAGCCTCAGAAGGTTCCTAGTTCCGCGAGGAAAGTTCCTAGCCTGGAAATCCAGACCCAAATCTGAAAGATTAAGGGTCTGGCATTGAGTAATGAAAATGGCCCAACTCGAGGGGCGGCACCTAGCATGCTTCTCACTGCACGCAATTGGATAACACTACGACCAATTACAACAATACACAGGGTGACGTATCCAGAGCCCCACACGCTTAGCTACCAGCGGAGCTAACTGGTAGATCGTCGATCTAACTGGTCGTCATCTTTTTAGCTTGCCTTTGGCCCGCCTATAGCAGATACACCGATGTGATTGGTGCAGCTCGGCTACAAGGGCATAGTTAATGAGCATCGTTACTCAATGCCAGAGTGACTCGCTGAGCAAATTCAAATCGTGCTATTGCGAGAACTCTGGATTTCCAGGGTAGAAAGTTCCTGCGATTAAACACGGCTTGAGGCTACATCCACACTAATATGTTTTCGTTTTAAAATTCATAACTCTTGTTGAGTTTATACATGGCGTCCACACATCTCTGGTGTTTTAGTTCCCCTTAAAGGGAGACATTTGAAAATGTTGCTGACCCTGTTTTAGTTTGAAGACTCCAGGATTGCATTTTAGTCTGGATGGGCAGAAGACTTTATCAAACGATGATGGGTGTCCTTCCCTGATTCTTCGCGGCTCTATCACGTGACCCTTTTCCCGAAGATAACAAACGGCATCAGCATTGAATACCTGTGGTTGGAAGCATAGAAACTGAAAAAAAATATTCTATCAAGTTATATTATGGGATGTGTAAGATACAATCTAGAGCTTGACCAATGTTAGGGACTAAATGTACCTCTTGAAGTGGACAATTAAAATGGTCAATTAACATGCTCTCCTTTACCACTAAAATCAGAGATGAGGGACATGCTAAAAGTAAAATAACAAGTATACATAAAACATTGTTGAGTCGAGTGAGGAGAAGAGTGCAGATGATGCTCAGTGTTCCTGCAAGAATCCGAATGCACAGCAGGCTTTTTTCACATTTGCTGTTTAGTTCAGCTTGGTGTATTCATCTGTGTGTGGTTCTGTCAGCTTTGTCCCTCAAAGAGCTCCCCCCCCCCCCCCCTCGTTTCTCGTTTCTTTTCCTAGAGTGAGAGAGAGCAAGGGTAGAGAGAGAGAGAGAGAGAGAGAGAGAGAGAGAGAGAGAGGCTGGAGCCAGCAGTCTGGAACGAGCATGACAGAGTTTGAATTATTGAAGCAGCACAGCAAAGAGGAGAGGGAGCGGAGGAGGCAGAGGGGAGGGTGTTTTAGTGTGTGTGTGTGTGTGTGTGTGTGTGTGTGTGTGTGTGTGTGTGTGTGTGTGTGTGTGGTGTGTGTGTGTGTGTGTTTCTGTGTGGCAGGGAAAGAATCATTGCAGCAGTGGACGCTGTTATTTCGAAAGGCATGGTTGAAGAGCAGGTTTGGAACAGTGTTTCATAGATAATTTTTCATTTTGATGAGTCTTCTCACTGTGCAGTAATGAGGAGCAAAAAATGTAAGCCCTAAATGCGCTCAGTAAAATATACAGGGCAACACTAATTGTGAAAAAAAAAAACACATTATGAAAATACTGAAGACACTGTGAAACGAAACCCGAAATGTAGTCCAAATAAAAGAAAACCCGAGCTAAATGCTAACCTTACATGTTTACATTTGTGATTACTATATATTGCGACGGGAACATGAAAGTCTGAGCCAAATTTCATGTCAATCCATAGTTGTCAGAACAAAAAAAGATGTAAACCTCATGGTGTGCTGATGGAAAAGTCACAGAATCATCAAAGTCAGTAGGATTCATCCTCTGGGGACCAAGAATGTCTTCTTAAAAGGACATGGCAAACCATCTAGTAGTTAAATTTAGTCTGGACTAAAGTTGTGGACCAACTAATTGACAGTGCCATCCCATGAGACACACACCTATGTGACTAAAAGCTAAATGTACATCATGAAAATGTACAGTCACAGAATCACCAAAGTCAGTAGGATTCATCCTCTGAGGACCTTGAATGTCTTCTTAAAATGACATGCTAAACCATCCAGTAGTTAAATTTAGTCTGGACTAAAGTTGTGGACCAACTAATTGACATTGCCATCCCATCAGACACACACCTATGTGACTAAAAAGCTTAAGTACATCATGGAAATCAACTTCAACAGACTTTGAACTTGCTTGATCCTTCAAAGTGAACATCATGTCTGCTTTGTAGGGATGGCACAATAACAAAAATGTAGTTTTCGGTACCGATACCACCAAAAGTACACGATACTCAAAGGTGCTCTAAGCGATGTTGGGTGACGGCACTTCTTGTTGACAATTTAAGTATTTTCAAACAAAACGAGGCTAGCTCACCCCTCCCTCCTCCTCATCCCGTCCCCTCTCCCTCCCTTCCGTGCTTCCGCGCACTACCCCCCCCCCCCAAATCCTTCTTGTCGGTTATTGGCTGGAACGAAGACTGTTTGTTATGTTTGGTGGTGCAGGTTGGCGCAATTTGTTTTTGTTGGCATTTGTGGAGCCTGGGCTGTCTACACAGACTGCGTTTTTTTACAGTGTGTTAAGGGGACAGGCAGCTCTATGTGACAAAAAATGTTGTAGCCTAAAAAACACGTGACATCGCTTAGAGCACCTTTAATATCAAAGTTGATGCCACGGTGTGTAAAAAAAAAAAAAAAAACAATACTTCATTATTAATTCCTTTATTTAAACATTTGAACACAATAAAAAACATAACAATAGTGGCAACACTCACTTAATAAAAAAGCAATTACAAAATAGATATATGATAAATATTTAAAAAGTTGAACATTGTAAAAACACAACAATAGTGGCAAAAGTTCAACTTTTTTCTTGACTCCCCTGGTGGAAATCCTGGCTGATACTGGCAAAAAGAGAGGGAGAGACAAGGACTAATAAACAGTGGAAGCTACAGGTGCTAAGGCACTACCACACAAACACACACACACACACACACACACACACACACACACCTTATATTCTGAATGCAAGAATTAGTTTAAATTCACTAACATGGTGGCAGACCAAAAAGATTTATTAAAACCATAAACAGTTCCATAATTATTAAATCCAGTGACATTGGGCTACATTTGATGACAGAACACAGGCTGAATGGCAATGCATGGTAGCCCATTAGGAGGTAGTTTATAACGTTGCCATGCATTAGCGTCGTTAACAAATAACTGGCTACCGCAAATATTACATGGAGCATAACGTTAACTGATGCCAGCTGCCTCAAATAAACGATAAGGATTTACTTTGTTTGTAAATTATGTTAATATGACTTGAAACTCACTCACCTTGAATTCTTAGAAGAGACCCCGCCTGTCTTTCAGGGGGGTCAGCCCTATGTTCCCACATTTTTAAGAATTTCTTTTTCCCTGAAAATTAGGCCCTATGTTCCCACAGCCCTATGTTGCCACATTTCCAAAAAATTAGGCCCTATGTTAGGGTTAGGGTTCATCGATAGTCCATTGCTACTGGATAATAGGTTGGGTGTAATTGGCTACCAAATTGGGAGAAAGGGGGATAAAATCTGAACATAGGGCCTAATTTTGAAAAAGATCTTGTGGTCCTATGTGGGAACATAGGGCTGTGGGAACATAAGACCTAATTTTCAGTGAAAAAAAAAATTCTCAAAAATGTGGGAACATAGGGCTGTGGGAACACAGGCACACTCCCCTTTCAGGTGCTTCGCCAAATTCGAGGTGTTTCCTCCCTTTTTTTGAAATGAACAATGGCATCATTTGCACACTGGCTTCAGAACATTATTTATATTTCCATTGTCATCAGCTTTGAATGCGAGGTATTTCCATATTCAACTCTTACCAACTTACCAAAAACTAAAGAAGATGAAAACATCTTCTTTAGTATTTCCCGTGTGCTTGTAGGCGTTCTTTACCACCTGTGGACCGACTAAAACACTTACACTTATGCTAACCCCATCAGTTCCGGAAGTATTGCAACCTCTGTTACCGACGATACCTACGCCACTGCAGAAAAACGAGTACCGTCACGTTTTAAGAATGTTGGAACCGACTTGGTACCGAAGTATCCGTTTTCGTGACATCCCTACTGCTTTGTTAAAGTTATGTTGTTGTGTGATAAATTGACAAAATGATCATTCCTAAAACTGCATTAACTGTAAAGTTGAACGTTGACATATCATCAGCAAACCGTTTACAGAGACAGCAATATTATAGTTAATTTGGAGTTCTAATTATGGCCACCTGACTAATGCAGGTCCTAATATTATACTTACCTTTAGCACTGTTTCCCACCAACTCCTGAAGGAAATATCTGGCTCTTTAGCTGTTAATGCTCCACTATGTTCACCGGCTACTTGCTTACTGTGGCTACATCCACACTAATACGTTTTTGTTTTAAAACGCATAACTTTTGTCACACAACTTTTAGAATACCTAAAATGGAGACACATGGAAATTGTTGCTGATCCCGTTTTAGTTTGAAAATTCGGGGATTGTGTTTTTGTCTGGACAGGTGGAAACAGAGACTTTTGAAAATGATGACGCAGACACCCACATACTGTACGCTTCCTTATTAGGTTTTATCAGTCACAACGTCTCCTTCTCTGATTCGTCCCTGTATCTCGTGTCCCTTTTCCAGAAGAAAACAAACAACATCAGCCTTGACTACCAGTGGTTAAAATGTCTGCTCTGTTTTCTGATGCTCCGAAACAGATGTTGGAGGCAACAGAAGCATCGCGCACATAACATTACACTTGGCAGCAGGTTACGTTAGCCTACCGTTAGCTAGTAGCTGGATTATACACGGTAAAAAAGCTGACAGCTAGACACACTGTAAAGTGTGACTGTATTTCACTGTAGAGGATTCCAACACTGTGACGTATAACAGTCTGCAGTCTGTCATTTTCGGAAAAACAACACAGACGGTGTGTTTACTTGAAACTGGTAAGCCTCATGGTGCATTCAAAGTTATTGTAAAATACCCTTTTCCCATCTAGTGGTTGTTTTTGTCTGTGTTGTGAAATACTGGAATTGTTGGGTCTTTGTAAATTATAGTGTGGTCTAGACCTACTCTATCTGTAAAGTTTCTTGAGATAACTTGTTATGATTTGATACTATAAATAAAATTGAATTGAATTGAATTAACAGCAATTTAGTAGGGAAATAAAATGTAATAACTTATTACAATAAGTTATTAATTTTTTTTTTTATAAGTTATTGGTATTATTGCGTGAAGGTGCCTCCTTTGTTAATTCCGTTTCTGTCTGCTAGCAAACAACAGAAAAAACCTAATAGCTGGGTAAAGAACCATTAACAATGTTTTTATAAGTTCCCGAACCGAAAAACGGAGCCTTTAAGAAGACAAAAGTGGATACAGGCAATAAGATGTGAGGCATCGTCAGGGAAGAATGAAAAAACTATGGAATCCTGACACTCAGTATTTAGCTAGCTACAGGCATTTTGTTAGTGTTTCATCCATTGATAGCATATTGTGGCGCCGATTGTTTTCCCCTCCAGTGGTGTGATGCGTATTAGTGTGAACGTAGTCTGTGTCTGCCGGCTGTTTGACTGTGGACACTGAATATGTCTTTGACCAATCTATGTAATGAACACACGGAGGTGAAACTGGTATTGATCTTCTCATGTAACCATATATATACCATTTTAACGGCGTACATTTTTTATTGCGAGATTAACTTTCTTTTTGGCACAGCAAACTTTGTCGTTTTTTTCACATGCTGTTGTAGCAACTAGTAACGTTAGAAAACTACAACACCACACCGGATCTAGCTAGACCGGAAACAAAACAGGCACGCCGCACACACTTGTTTGGGCTTGCGAGCCGGCCAAAGAGTAGTAGGCTAACGTTACGTTTTGAGTGGATGGTGAGCGCGAGACGCCAAAATGGATGCCAATAAGATTGTGAATGGAAAGTTTACTTTTAAAAATTTGCCAAATGGTTCCATTGACAAGACCAAGGTGGTCTGTGTGTTTTGTCGTTGTGAACTGAGCTATCATCGCAGCACGTCCAGTCTGAAATACCACTTGATGGCCAAGCACACAGCTGATGCCAATTCTCCGCCCCCTCGTCAAAGCCAGGCTGAGCCACTTTTTCATGTTGATAAGAGCATTAAAATGAGAAAAAATAATTGGACAAAAAGAAATCTAGGGACATTTAGAATAGATAAAAATGTGTGACTAACTATGACATTAATGCGATTAATCACGATTAAATATTTTACTTGTATATACAGTGAGGAAAATAAGTATTTGAACACCCTGCTATTTTGCAAGTTCTCCCACTTGGAAATCATGGAGGGGTCTGAAATTGTCATCGTAGGTGCATGTCCACTGTGAGAGACATAATCTAAAAACAAAAATCCAGAAATCACAATGTATGATTTTTTAACTATTTATTTGTATGATACAGCTGCAAATACGTATTTGAACACCTGTCTATCAGCTAGAATTCGGACCCTCAAAGACCTGTTAGTCTGCCTTTAAAATGTCCACCTCCACTCCATTTATTATCCTAAATTAGATGCACTTGTTTGAGGTCGTTAGCTGCATAAAGACACATGTCCACCCCATACAATCAGTAAGAATCCAACTACTAACATGGCCAAGACCAAAGAGCTGTCCAAAGACACTAGAGTCAAAATTGTACACCTCCACAAGGCTGGAAAGGGCTACGGGGAAATTGCCAAGCAGCTTGGTGAAAAAAGGACCACTGCTGGAGCAATCATTAGAAAATGGAAGAAGCTAAACATGACTGTCAATCTCCCTCAGACTGGGGCTCCATGCAAGATCTCACCTCGTGGGGTCTCAATGATCCTAAGAAAGGTGAGAAATCAGCCCAGGACTACACGGGAGGAGCTGGTCAATGACCTGAAAAGAGCTGGGACCACCGTTTCCAAGGTTACTGTTGGTAATACACTAAGACGTCACGGTTTGAAATCATGCATGGCACGGAAGGTTCCCCTGCTTAAACCAGCACATGTCAAGGCCTGTCTTAAGTTTGCCAATGACCATTTGGATGATCCAGAGGAGTCATGGGAGAAAGTCATGTGGTCAGATGAGACCAAAACAGAACTTTTTGGTCATAATTCCACTAACTGTGTTTGGAGGAAGAAGAATGATGAGTACCATCCCAAGAACACCATCCCTACTGTGAAGCATGGGGTGGTAGCATCATGCTTTGGGGGTGTTTTTCTGCACATGAGACAGGGCGACTGCACTGTATTAAGGAGAGGATGACCGGGGCCATGTATTGCGAGATTTTGGGGAACAACCTCCTTCCCTCAGTTAGAGCATTGAAGATGGGTCGAGGCTGGGTCTTCCAACATGACAATGACCCGAAGCACACAGCCAGGATAACCAAGGAGTGGCTCTGTAAGAAGCATATCAAGGTTCTGGCGTGGCCTTGCCAGTCTCCAGACCTAAACCCAATAGAGAATTTTGGAGGGAGCTCAAACTCCGTGTTTCTCAGCGACAGCCCAGAAACCTGACTGATCTAGAGAAGATCTGTGTGGAGGAGTGGGCCAAACTCCCTCCTGTAGTGTGTGCAAACCTGGTGAAAAACTACAGGAAACGTTTGACCTCTGTAATTGCAAACAAATGCTACTGTACCAAATATTAACATTGATTTTCTCAGGTGTTCAAATACTTATTTGCAGCTGTATCATACACATAAATAGTTAAAAAAATCATACATTGTGATTTCTGGATTTTTTTTTTAGATTATGTCTCTCACAGTGGACATGCACCTACGATGACAATTTCAGACCCCTCCATGATTTCCAAGTGGGAGAACTTGCTAAATAGCAGGGTGTTCAAATACTTATTTTCCTCACTGTATATAATAGTGCCACATTAAAATGTCTAAAAACAGATGATACGTTAGAGAGTAATTGTAAATTATACAATGGCAGAGGATTATCCACCTTTTCTGGGGGTTGCCACTGTAAAATAAAAAAAAAGTATTTCACGAAAGTTGTAATTCCACTGTTTGTCTGCTATGTCAAATTGGCTTCAAAGCCCGGCGCACTTCCTAGGGGCCTGGTTACACCAAGTATCACATCCTTGATCATCATAACAGCCACTGCCATAACCATAGCTACAACCATAGCCACAGTTACAGCAGGAGCAACAACCAAAGCCATGCCATAGTCACAATCACAGCTACAACTACAGCTGGTGACCTGAGTACCAGTGGGCTAGAAGATCAACAATAGTCACTGACTTTGACATTTCCAAGTAAGCACAGCATCGATAACATCTAAAAAAAAAAAAAAAATTTATATGGACACAACCACAAATACCCACAATAAAGTGCAAAGTGACCAGACATGTTCGAATACATGATCAACATCTCTTCCATCGTAACACAAATTGTCCCCATCAGCAACATAGACATCATCATTATCATCACTATCATCATCATCATCATCATCATCATCACCGTCCACACAAACCCCATCATATCTACGCTAAACTACACACTTTGCCAAGTGAATTGAGGAGTTACTACCTCCTCCCCCGGACCGAGTTTACCTCCCCCGGACCGAGTTTACAAGTGAAATGGCTATGAGGATGAAGGAGTGCTTGTACCTATTACTCTTAATCACAGGGAATCTGAACCTGGAGCCAGAAGACAAAATCTTAAAATCTGAGTAAAGGGGGTGATTGCTATCGGACAGAATGGCTTCAGCCTTCCTCCCTACTTGTCTCTTGAACAAATCAGTTAGCATACTCTGCTGTACCCCCAAGCTCACTTTCACTATCCTGGATAGTGCGTTTTTGGCCTTGATGCTGAGGTTCCGGTACCAACAGATTAAAGAAAAGGTTAAAACGGACTCTATATAACATCTGTAAAATAGGATCATGAGGGTCTTGTCAATATGAAACTGAGATAACTTCTGGAGGCAGAACAAACATTGCGTGCCCTTTTTACATAGCATCTCAGTGTGATAATTAATATTCAGCTTGTCATCAATAAAAATCCCCAGATACTTGTAGTTATCTACAAAGTCTACCACCTGTCCTTTGATGATTCTAATGGCAGGGGTTGATAGCTTGTGCCTAAAATCAATGCTCATGTCCTTAGTTTTTGTTACATTCAGTTGAAGGAATGCACTGTCACACCACTGTACAAACTCATCAACAACAGGACCATGGCTGTTTTCACCAGCATGAAGAAGACTGACTATGACAGAGTCATCTGTGAACTTTAAAATGAATCTGTTGTCGCAACAGCTGCGACAGTCATAAGTATAGAGAATATAGTTGCTATGCCCTGCTACACCCTGCTACGCTCTGCAGTGCCCTGCTACACCCTGCTATGTCCTGCTACGCCCTGCAGTGCCCTGCTACGTCCTGCTACGCTCTGCAGTGCCCTGCTACACCCTGCTACGCTCTACAGTGCCCTGCTACACCCTGCTATGTCCTGCTACGCTCTGCAGTGCCCTGCTACACCCTGCTATGTCCTGCTACGCCCTGCAGTGCCCTGCTACGTCCTGCTACACCCTGCTACACTCTGCAGTGCCCTGCTACACCCTGCTATGTCCTGCAGTGCCCTGCTACACCCTGCTATGTCCTGCTACGCCCTGCAGTGCCCTGCTACGTCCTGCTACACCCTGCTACACTCTGCAGTGCCCTGCTACACCCTGCTATGTCCTGCAGTGCCCTGCAGTGCCCTGCTACGCCATGAACTACTACAACTACTATTTCTAGTCATAGTTCCATTATCTTTATTGTGACTATTATTGCCACTGTTCATCATACCCCCAACCGGCACCGTCAGACACCGTTTTTCCTTGCCACTAAATGCTTGCTCTTGGGGGAATTACTGAAATTGTTGGGTCTTTGTAAATTATGGTTTGTGGTCTAGACCTACTCCATCTGTAAAGTGTCTTCAGATAACTCTTGTTATGATTTGATACTATAAATAAAATTGAATTGAATTGAAATAGATTAGCGGAGAAAGGACGCAGCCCTGAGGGGACCCTGTAGATGAGCTTAATTCTCCTGAAATGCATCCATTCAGCCTCCCTCTCTGAGTTTTGTTAGTTAAAAAATCATGGATCCAGCCCGCAATATTAAAATCCAAACCAAAGTTCTTAGTGAGTTTGTTGATTAAAATGTGGGGTTGGATTGTATTTAAAAGCAGATGAAAATCCACGTATAGCAGCCTGACATGCATTTTGCTGCCTTCCAGATGTTTAAAGACAAGGTTTAGCAGAGTGGTGGTAGCATCTTCTACCCCTCGCCCAGTCCTATACGCAGGCCCGTATTAAGACAACGTAGTGCCCCCTGGGCGCTATACCTCATTCAAAATTTCTATCAATTCAAAAAGCCAAAATCAATACTATGTATTGCAGCAATGTGGGTAGGTCAAATATGTATTTTTCTGACTTTATTTCACGGGCCCTGAAAGCAACTCCTCTGGTCCAAAACTTTCAAAAGCATCAAGGGAAAGCTAAAACTGCTTTAGCATCACAGCTAACGACAATAAAAGGACCTAAAATGAATAAGATATGGACAAAAGACTATCAATATTAGATCTAAGAATATGGATTTACTGCACAAATTCCTCTGAAAGAAATACGAGTTCTAGGAAAATAAGAGCAGACTGTGGACTAGTGTTGACGAACTGACCGAAGAGCCGGTTAATTAACCCGACTTGTGGCACTGAACCGGGCGAATCGAGTGCCATACGTCAATGAACCGACTCACTCCTGTTTTTTTCTTTTACCTCATTCGTGCCGTTGTGTGTAGCTGGTATTCTTCTGCTACTGTGTGTGTAGTAATCTAGCTCATTAGCGCCTCCACTGGAGTGGTGGTAGAATCAATCAGGAAATGAGCTACCTAGACCGCGCACCAGGCTACTGAACGAGACCGAATGTAACCGTGCAACCGGCCGGCCCGCTCGAGTCATGTAATCAAGCGGTGTCTTGGTTCTCGGCAAGTTTGAGTTATTAACCAAGCTTTTTTTCTGGTGCATCTTGGATGTTTGTGTTCATGGCAATTCACACATTATCGATGTACATCACAATAAGTACATCACATACAAACACACGTCATGTTATCTTGGTAGTTATGTTAAGTTAAATGTTAGAGAAGTGAATGTTGCTACATGGTAGGTAGGCTGTCACGAGGAGACCACGCACCAGGCTACTGCACGAGACCGTAAGTATCGTAACCGAGGGTACTGCATGAGTCTATGTAATCAAACGGGTGTCTAGGTTCTCGGCAAGTTTGAGTTATCAACCGATCCCAGAAGCCTTTATTTCTCGTGCATCTTAGATGATTGTGTACATACAAAGGTTCTCGGCAAGTTTGAGTTATCAACCGATAGCAGAAGCCTTTATGTCTTGTGCATTTTAGAATTATAAAAGTATTATATCACATACAATTACACGTAATGTTATCTTGGTAGTTATGTTAAGTTAAATGTTAGAAGTGAATGTTGCTACATGGTAGTTAGACTGTCACGAGAAGACCGCGCACCAGGCTACCGAATGTAACCGTGGCCAGTGAGTGAGTCTAGTGTCGGTCAGTATGAGTGTGTAAATAGTATGTCGAGACCGAATGTAACCGCAACCGCTCGAGTCTTCCGCGGTGTCTTGGTTCCTGGCCGGGCGGGGAAGTAAACACACGAACCACCCCCACCCCACCACCCTCTGACAGATTGGTGAGGGGAGTGATAGTTCATGTAATATTGATTTATTTATAATATATTATTATTATTGTGAAATTCGTGTTCATAAATGAGTAATGTATGGTCTTTCAACAATTTCGAGTGAATAATATAACCATTTACGGAAAATATTGTTAAAGCTTGTGTCATGTGGTGCCCCCCCCACTGGTTGTGAATGGTTGGTGCCCCTGGGCACTGGCCCAAGTGCCCTTATGGATAATCCGGGCCTGCCTACGCAAACTGTAATGGGTCAAGCAGGGGCTCAGTTTTGGTGGCAAGTTCTCTATTCAACAGTTTTTCAAAAGATTTCATGACAAGGTAACATCTTCTTTCCTCTGCTAAGCCGCAATATGATAGTAAGGAGTTTCTCCTAATGTCAGCAATTGATTTAAATTTTTTTTTTTATTCCAAATCACTTTAATTCTTCTCTTCAGATGTCTAACACAAGGGTAAAATACAGTTAAGCATTGAGGCTTTGGAGCGTGTGTTGAGAAATCCCCGGCAGTTTTCCGTGATGCAATTATCGAGACTTTTTTAGACCAATGACGTCATTGTTGACGTCCGAAGCCTCGCTGCCCGTCTACACCATGTGACTGGTTTAGAAAGTGGTTAGAATCTACACCGGTTTTATTACACTTCTATAATCTACACAAACAAATTCACCACTGCCACTTGCTATTATGCTGCCAAAACGACTGATTTACACACATTTGATAGCCACATTCCTCTTTCAAGCAATTCGTTTATTATACAGTTATTTTATACAATCATTATAGACAACCAGAAAATACACACTTTATTAATATAAATAGATTATGTTATTGTTAACCTTTCCACATGTTACTCAAGTGATCTAAGAGAAAACTAGACTTCTGCGTCTCTGCTTGGCTCTGTTGGCAGGCTTTAGATAATCTAGCCGTGAAGGGAGACTTTGGCCAATCAAAGGTCATTGATATCTTGGCCATAGTGAAATGTTTGCACCTCACCACTGCGCAACCCAGACCACGCCCTACTACGCCCTGCAATGCCCTGCTACGTCCTACTACACCCTGAACTACTACAACTATTATTTCTAGTCATAGTTCCATTATATTTATTGTTACTATAATTGCCACTGTTCATCACACCTGCATATGCCCGCCCACCAAGAGTCAGGGTCTGTCCGAGGTTTCTGCCTATAAGGAAGTTGTTCCTCACCACTTTTGCACTAAATGCTTGTTTTTGGGGGAACTATTGGAATTGTTGGGTCTTTGTAAATTATAGAAAGTGTCTTATAAATAACTATTGTTATGATTTGATACTATAAATTGAATCTTTTTTCACCTCTTTGTTATCTCCTCGACCTGCTGTCCATTGCCGTTTTTTCCAGGTTTAAACTAAGTTGGCATGTAGTCCGACCTTTTTCATCGTGGAACTTTGACCATGAAATACTTTCAAAATGGCGGTTAGAGCACTTTTAAAATGCAAGAGCCAATTACCAATTATCTTATAAAGCTGTTTTTATTTATTCATACATGTCAGTGGCATCCTTAAAGATACCCTCACCACTTCTGTATGTTTTTATTGTAGAGCCTCTCTCCTTAGCTTTCTCCATAGAGACGGGTGTGGATTGAGAAGTGAACTGTAGAGGTAAACTACTGAATCTTCTCCCCTTCAGTCTTTCCACAACTCTCCCTCTGTCTCACGCTATTTATCCACATTCAATCAAGCCTGACAGAATAGCAGGACAGAGCAATGAGTTGTTCTGTGCTGGATATTTATTGGTTTATAATCAGCGGCAGTAACAGACTGGAACGCAGACAGAAACCTGTCAAACCAAACTGCTGTGATTCGAGGTGTGTGTGTGTGTGTGTGTGTGTGTGTTCTTGTTCAACTATACTTGTGGGGTCCAAAAAACGGGAATACAGTATACTTGTGGGGTCCGGACAGCTTTGTGGGGCCAAAATGCTGGACCCCACAAGGTTAAAGGGCTGTTTGAGGGTTAAGACTTGGTTTTAGGATTAGGGTTAGAATTAGGTTATGGTTAGGGTGAGGGTAAGGGTTAAGGTTAGACATTTAGTTGTGATGGTTAAGGTTAAGGTAAGGGGCTAATGCATTATATCAATGACGGGTCCCCACAAATATAGTGAGTGTGTGTGTGTGTGTGTGTGTGTGTGTGTGTGTGTGTGTGTGTGTGTGTGTGTGTGTGTGTGTGTGTGTTGGAGGCGAGGGAACATTCCAGAGAAGGTAGACAAAAAGAGAAACAGAGAGGGACAGACATCATTGTAATGACTGCATGCAACTCGATACTCCTGCATACTAAATATTCCCCCCCGAGGGCTTTTTCCATTACCCCAGAACGGTATAGTCGTTTAGCTGATCCAGCCCAGCTTTTCCTCTCTTTCTTTCTTTTTTTTCTTTCACTCCCTCCCTACCTCTTCTTTGCTGTTTTTTTTTACAGACACATTGTGCAAATGTAACCTTTTGCAAGCCCCAACTCCACCCTCCCCTCCCCTCCCCCCACCTCCCCCCCACTCCCCATCCCCAGGAAGTTGGCTAGCCTCTTTGCTGCCAAGAAATATGAAATACTGGCAGGCTGCCCATTTCATCTGCAAACACAGCGGAGAAGGGAGCGAGGATGGAAGCAGCAGGAGATGGAGGGAGGCGGCGAGAGAGGGAGGGAGGGAGGTGACACAGAGGAGAAGGAAATGCTGCTGCTGTGCTTGCCATGAGGAAGAAAAAAAGAATCAAGAGCAAAGCAGAGAGAAAGAGAGCTGCAGAGAGATAAGGATGGATTTTGCTTGCATAAAAATGGGCCACATTACTGACTGAAGATAAATCATGTGGAACATTTTCTTTGCAGCAGCAAACACCACACAGTCATTGATGAGAAGAGTAAGCTGGGTTATTTATACATGAGCAGCATGCACAGACACCACACACATGCAACCACATTCTGCTCTACTTCTTCTACCAGGCATAGATAGACACATACATACAGATGTGCCAATACACAATAATACAATACAATAATAATATTTTATTAAGCACCTTTCAAGAAATGCAGTGTTATTAAAGGAATGTTACAGACACATTTTAACTTGTGTTTTAGGGCGTGTTCCAGGCAACCCCTAACTCGTGTTTTCACAACCTTCTACCCGTGAAAGTGCCCTTGAACAGCAGTCAAACCCGTAACTTACTACTCATGAACTTGTACCAGATCGTTGTACTCCCAGTTACAGTTTTTGACCTCACACACACATAAACAACAATGGCGACCCCTGTTGATGCTGTACAGACGCCGGTGATTAAGAGAGAGAAATAGAAATGAATAGGCAACGTAAAGAAATTCCGCACACTGTAATCAAAACAATACACATACGATTGTGTACTACTACAGGTTATGTTTATTAAATGAAGCCCAAAATATGTCGCCGACTAGAAATCGCTAGTATCAGCTAGAGGTAGCTAACGTCAACGTTAGGTAGCCGCTAGCTAACGCTAGGTAACGCTAGCTAGAAGGGTTTGTCATTACTTTGCCTGGAACGCTACCAAGTTGTGAGTCGTGACTTGAAGTCGTAACTTATGAGCTAAAAATTGTGTCTGGAACGCAGCATTATTCTCATTATTGTCGCAATACTGACAATGGGTCATGCTAACTTTGCAGCCACATTTACACTCCATTGAAAAATGACCAGAAAAACAACTTCCATAGATACTACAAAAACTTCCTGAAGCTTTAAAAGCAAACATCATTTTACATTAATTTTATTTTTTTTAATTTAAAGTAAACACAGAAATGAGCTTCCTGGATTAGCTGTTGTAGCTAACTGCATAGGGAACTACTTACAGGCTAACCAAACTGAGCAGTATTTGAGAGGGGGTTGTAGCCGATTCTGTGGTCTGGCACAGACCAGTGGTCACAACCACTAGGGGCGCTAAAGACACTGGTCGCGACCAGCTCCTCAGTGGTCTGCCCTGTGGTCCCTGTGGTCTGTGAAGCGGCTTTAGTATTTTCTCCCCTTTCTTGTCGTTTTGGCAGCACTGTTGGCTGGATAAATGTCAGAGATCATAATCGTTTGTCTATAAAAAACACTATATCAGATATATTATGATTATTATTGTTATTATTATTGATTATGAAGATCCGTGTGGTCAGGACCAGCTGGTCTCTGGCACAGACCAGTGGTCACAACCACTAGGGTGCTAAAGACACTGGTCGCGACCAGTGGCACAGCGGTCATGACCAGCTTCTAACTGGCACAAAGGGCACTAAAATTACTGGTCCTGACCACCTCCTCTGTACTACTCATACAACTACGACTAATAATAATAATTTAATAATTGTTATTATGATTTCTATTAATAATAGTGATCAATAACATTGGATAAACAAACTATTATGGCTTCTCACATTAGTCGATTCTACTAACACAGTGAGAAACGTGAAAAGTTGTATTATGTTGTATTAAAAATAAATACAAACAAACACTCCACAGATCACTCAACTGGTCCAAACAACAGAACAGATCACAGAGGAGGTGGTCAGGACCGGTCATTTTAGTGCCCTTTGAGTCCAGGCAACGTAACTCAATTTGGAGTCAAAAATAGAACTAATTGTAAAAGAATTTTTTTCAGCATAGATAATTTCTATAATGTGTCCAGAACAACATACTAAAAGTCCTAAGAAATCCTAGTTGAGGAAATATTTTTAATTCTCATCAATCCAAGATGTGTGCCAGTAAGGCCATACAACAATACACCCCAATGGGGCTATTTTTTTCCTTTACTCCTATCAAAATAAAACTTTATACAATGAAAGTATCCATGATAAGTACAATTTTTTGTATTACAAGTTTCTTTGAAAATTAATTTGAATATGTAAATTAGCAATATACTAATTGAATATGCCCAAAATACACCCCAATGTGCTTATTTTTTCCTTTACTCCTATCACAATCAAACCTCACACAGTGAAAGTATACATGAAAAGTAACATTTTTATTTTACAAGTGTCTTGGAAAAATCAATTTTAAATATGCAAATTAACTCAACACTAGGCCTAATTGACTTATGGCCAAGAAGCCATAAAGTCACAAGTAGAAAAAAAACAGGGGCCAAATAACTCACACATTCATGTCTATTCAGTAAGTTAACCTATGCATAAACACGATCAATTTGAAGTCACTTGCCACAAAAAGACTTACAGTGCCTTGCGAAAGTATTCGGCCCCCTTGAACTTTTCGACCTTTTGCCACATTTCAGGCTTCAAACATAAAGATATAAAACTGTAATTTTTTGTGAAGAATCAACAACAAGTGGGACACAATCATGAAGTGGAACGAAATTTATTGGATATTTCAAACTGTTTTAACAGATAAAAAACTTGGGCGTGCAAAATTATTCAGCCCCCTTAAGTTAATACTTTGTAGCGCCACCTTTTGCTGCGATTACAGCTGTAAGTCGCTTGGGGTATGTCTCTATCAGTTTTGCACATCGAGAGACTGACATTTTTGCCCATTCCTCCTTGCAAAACAGCTGGAGCTCAGTGAGGTTGGATGGAGAGCGTTTGTGAACAGCAGTTTTCAGTTCTTTCCACAGATTCTCGATTGGATTCAGGTCTGGACTTTGACTTGGCCATTCTAACACCTGGATATGTTTATTTGTGAACCATTCCATTGTAGATTTTGCTTTATGTTTTGGATCATTGTCTTGTTGGAAGACAAATCTCCGTCCCAGTCTCAGGTCTTTTGCAGACTCCATCAGGTTTTCTTCCAGAATGGTCCTGTATTTGGCTCCATCCATCTTCCCATCAATTTGAACCATCTTCCCTGTCCCTGCTGAAGAAAAGCAGGCCCAAACCATGATGCTGCCACCACCATGTTTGACAGTGGGGATGGTGTGTTCAGGGTGATGAGCTGTGTTGCTTTTACGCCAAACATAACGTTTTGCATTGTTGCCAAAAAGTTTGATTTTGGTTTCATCTGACCAGAGCACCTTCTTCCACATGTTTGGTGTGTCTCCCAGGTGGCTTGTGGCAAACTTTAAACGACACTTTTTATGGATATCTTTAAGAAATGGCTTTCTTCTTGCCACTCTTCCATAAAAGCCAGATTTGTGCAGTATACGACTGATTGTTGTCCTATGGACAGAGTCTCCCACCTCAGCTGTAGATCTCTGCAGTTCATCCAGAGTGATCATGGACCTCTTGGCTGCATCTCTGATCAGTCTTCTCCTTGTATGAGCTGAAAGTTTAGAGGGACGGCTGGGTCTTCGTAGATTTGCAGTGGTCTGATACTCCTTCCATTTCAATATTATCGCTTGCACAGTGCTCCTTGGGATGTTTAAAGCTTGGGAAATCTTTTTGTATCCAAATCCGGCTTTAAACTTCTCCACAACAGTGTCTGGGACCTGCCTGGTGTGTTCCTTGTTCTTCATGATGCTCTCTGCTCTTTAAACAGACCTCTGAGACTATCACAGAGCAGGTGCATTTATACGGAGACTTGATTACACACAGGTGTATTCTATTTTTCATCATTAGTCATTTAGGTCAACATTGGATCATTCAGAGATCCTCACTGAACTTCTGGAGAGAGTTTGCTGCACTGAAAGTAAAAGGGCTGAATCATTTTGCACGCCCAATTTTTCAGTTTTTTATCTGTTAAAAAAGAAATATCCAATAAATTTTGTTCCACTTCATGATTGTGTCCCAGTTGTTGTTGATTCTTCACAAAAAATTACAGTTTTATATCTTTATGTTTGAAGCCTGAAATGTGGCAAAAGGTCGAAAAGTTCAAGGGGGCCGAATACTTTCGCAAGGCACTGTATATTGACCTTTAGAATTGATTGCACAATTTTGCCTCCATTTGCTTTCTAAATTCTTTTTTTTTATTTGCGAACAATTTTTACCTAATGACATTCCCCCACAGTTAACATCAGAAGAAAGTCAGAGTAGCCATCTTAGTCATTAGTAACATGGTGAGATTACATGTTGCTACCTTGTCGTGGTGGGGAGGCTTGTGTGCCTCCGTGACCCTGAAGACTATACTGGTGGGGATTATTACGGAGCCCCCCTGGTCAAAAAAATTAATTATAACTATCTCGTGGCCTCAAAATAGTATCTCGTGGCCTCAAGATAGTAACTCGTGGCCTCAAGATAGTATCTCCTGGCCTCAAGATAGTATCTCCTGGCCTCAAGATACTATCTCCTGGCCTCAAGATAAGTGTATATAAAAGGAGAATGCACAATGGAGCAGCTTTAAAAAGTATAAATATAGGCTATAAAATATGAAGAATTATAAAGGACTATGGATATGCAGCCTACAAGATTTACATTACTGTATTAACAGAATTGTGATGAACAGTACTAGTAAATAAATAGAAGCAGAACTGCAGCAAACTATATTGCACACTGAATATTAAAACAGAGAATATTGCACATAATGTGAAGTATTGCACTACACTACAGGGTCCAGTTTAATAACAAAGGGTCCATGTGTCAGACACTTTACTATCTTGAGGCCACAAGATACTATCTTGAGGCCACGAGTTACTATCTCGAGGCCACGAGTTACTTTCTTGAGGCCACGAGTTACTATCTTGAGGCCACGAGTTACTTTCTTGAGGCCACGAGTTACTTTCTTGAGGCCACGAGTTACTATCTTGAGGCCATGAGATAGTTTTCTCAGCCAGGCAGTTTTAAGGTTAGAGGCCAGTCTAAAAGCAGCATTGCCATCACCCATTGGCAGTAGGATGATTGGATGAAGATTGGGCCAATGTATTTGTCATACATATGAATGGTGTTTCTGCCTATGCAAATTAGGACATATTCAATAAGTGTGGAGCTCATGTGCATATTCAAATTAATTTCAAAAGAAACTTGTAATAGAAAAAAAGTTACTTTTCCTGTATACTTTTACTATGTAAAGTTTTATTGTAGTAGGAGTAAAGGAAAAAATTAAGCCTATTTGGGTGTATTTTGGGCATATTCAATTAGTGTATAGTCATTTGCATATTCAAATTTATTTTCAAAGAAACTTGTAATACAAACATTTTTACTTTTCATGGATACTTTCATTGTGTAAAGTTTCATTTTGATAGGAGTAAAGGAAAAAAATAGCCCTATTGGGGTGTATTGTTGTATGGCCTTATTGGCACACATCTCGGATTGAGGAGAATTTAACATATTTCCTCAACTAGGATTTCTTAGGACTTTTAGTATGTTGTTATGAACACCACATAGAAATGATCTAAGCTGCAAAAAATTATTTTACAATTAGTCTGTCGTAAAACGCTACTTTGCCTGGACTAATTTGTGCCAGTAAGAAGATGGTCATGACCGCTGTGCCACTGGTTGCAACCATAGACTGTTGCGACCAGTGTCTTTAGCGCCCCTAGTGGTTGTGACCACTGGTCTGTGCCAGAGACCAGCTGGTCCTGACCACACGGATCTTCATGATCAATAATAATAACAATAATAATCATAATATATCTGATATAGTGTATTTTATAGACAAACGATTATGATCTCTGACATTTATCCAGCTAACAGTGCTGCCAAAACGACAGGAAAGGGGAGAAAATACTAA
Source organism: Zingel zingel (assembly GCA_023566125.1). Classification (NCBI taxonomy): domain Eukaryota; kingdom Metazoa; phylum Chordata; class Actinopteri; order Perciformes; family Percidae; genus Zingel; species Zingel zingel. The sequence continues at coordinate 1,914,168 of CM042329.1, read as the reverse complement.
AGCCGCTTCGCAGACCACAGGGACCACAGGGCAGACCACTGATGAGCTGGTCGCGACCAGTGTCTTTGGCACCCCTAGTGGTTGTGACCACTGGTCTGTGCCAGAGACCAGCTGGTCCGTGCCACAGAGCAACTGGTCGCGACCACTGATGAGCTGGTCACGACCAGTGTCTTTAGCGCCCCTAGTGGTTGTGACCACTGGTCTGTGCCAGAGACCAGCTGGTCCGTGCCACAGAGCAACTGGTCGCGACCACTGATGAGCTGGTCACGACCAGTGTCTTTAGCGCCCCTAGTGGCAGTAACTACTGGTCCCTGCCAGAGACCATGGTCCCGGGACAGACCACGGAATTGGCTACAACCCCTGCTGCAGTATTTCCTTACCTAGTCTGGATCAACGACGGTTAATTTCCAGGATAATCATCCGGCGGTGCCATCACCTTCCGCTCTCCGCGTTGTTGTTCTTAAACTCTGTCCGCTACGGTGAAACAACGACCAGAACTTCCCAGCTAAAAATGGCAAGTTAAAAAAAGTTGGATTTTGCAGTAAGGCAGGCCTGCTTGGTTCTTTCGGAGAATGATTGTAAAGATACATTACAATAAAAATGCTTATCTAACTGTTTGTACTATCTATCTGGGACGTTTTGGGACCAATTGGCGGGGATTGTTTATGGACAAAATATACACGGCGATACACTGAGCAAATTACATTTAACCATGTATCCAGCTAATTAAAATAGCTCATGTTACTGTATTGTGTGAACAGTTAACTTAATTTAATGAATATGTGGTGTTTTTCTTTTCTTTTTGTTCCAACAAAACAAGTTCCCTCCTGAGACTATTTTGGAGCTTAGCGTTGCCCAAGACGATTGTGAGCAGTTTATTAGTTTAACGCTCCTGTTGTCCTCAGGTCAAATTTGACCCTTTTTTGAAAGTGTTTCCATATCAGAAATTTGGGTTTCTTTCATCCAAATTGTCAAAAGAAATAACATGGATGGTTCCCTACAACACTCTTCACAAGTAAAATAAATGATCAGCTACTTTCATTGAATTTGGGTGTTTTATTCAATTTTATAGCATTTGAATTTTATTTTATAAAGAACGTTGAAAAAAACGTGAACTGAAATGTCAGAAAAAGTTTCAAATACCTCAAAAAAGTAAAGTACAGACAAAAACATTGGAAAAAGTGACATAAAAAATTGGGAAAAGGTACATAAAAAATTGGGGGAAAGCTTCAAAAACGTTGGGAAAATGTGACTAAATAATGTCGAAAAAAGTGACAAAACCATCGGGATCAAAACGTTACATTTTCACCCAGAAAAACTAACAGTTGCATGGCCGACGGGAACACAACACAAGGGTTAAAAAAATGCAAACAACCCAGAGGGTTTTTTTTTTCTCCTACAGGGTTTTTCCTGCATAGAGAAATGTCCTGGGGGAGGACCCCCAGCTTCATATGTGTCCCAGCCCCCCCCCCCCAAAGGCCCATATGTCCAATGTATGTGTGGGGGAGCCAGACCTTACTCTACAGCGCTGTGGAGTAAGGTCTGGCAATGCGAGACTATTCCAAACCAAACTAGTACTTGAATAAAGGAACTCTGATCCACCAAGATTCTTAGCTTTGTTTCGTTCGTTGACCCCCAACTGTGCTAACAGTTGCTGTGCCAAGTATAAAAAGCAGAACACTGGTCTCTTCCACGGAGAATTTAATGACATTCATTTTAACGGTTACAAGCTAAGAGACAGATTGGTTCATTCTTACACTAAAACCACCTTACACTGTGTCCTGGCTGCTCAATCAAGCTAATGGCTTTTTCCACTGTGGCCACTGTGCACAATGTTCAAACTCATCAGACATTAAAATATTTGACACATCCACGTACTGGTAAAAAGAGCACCATGAAATCTTATCTTGCATAAACTACAGCAGCACACATATTGTCTACATGCTGAAATGTCCCTGTTGTCTGGTTTATGTTGGAAAAACTAAAAGAGCCTTCAAGATTTTAATATCTGAACACAAAACTACAGTACGCATTAGAAGAAAATTCCCCCTGCCCTAGTGCTCTGCAGAGAGGCATATTGGTTTCACACTTTTAATGCAATCGAGCCTTTAGGCCGTAAAGAACAACTGCAATTGTTTTCTACGGATTTGTTACACTTGATGGATGCAGTACTTGTATGGGGTGTGGAACTTGTTAATCCCACCCTGGGATTCATTAGCTACGGTGGCCCTGAAGGGCAAAGCATAACAAACAGAAAATACAACAGAAATTTGCAACACAACAGCTAAAGAGAAAACAGCATTTGGTAAGACTCTAGTCTATATCCACGACGTTCCACTTCCAGGATTGCTCCATTGCCGTTGAAAATTCCGCCAGATTTCACTCTTTTCAGCCGGATGTCCATTACCTTCCGTTTTGTTTGTGTTGTAATTTTAAACTCCGGGGGATTTCTGAGGACTATGGTTAACTGCTCCTCAGATCTCTGCAGGGTAAATCCAGACAGCTAGCTAGACTATCTGTCCAATCTGAGTTTTCTGTTGCACGACTAAAACTACTTTTGAACGTACACATGTTCCACCAAAACAAGTTCCTTCCTGAGGTTATTTTGCAGTAGCACCTTGGCTTTTCCCGGTGCTTAGCGCCGCCCATGCCAATTGTGATTGGTTTAAAGAAATGCCAATAAACCACAGCACGTCTTTCGCCCATCCCAGAATGCTGTGTGGACTAGCCAGACCTTCCTCCGCAGCGCTATGGAGGAAGGTCTGGCAAAGAGAGACTAGTGAGGCTCAAACCGAAATAGGTAGGTATTTATTGGACAACGATTCCTTGTCGCTAATTGGATAGATAGGGATAGAACAGTTCAAGTTAAAAATCCAAACGATTTTATTCCGCTAGTCACGTTTCAGGGCATGTTTGTACGGTATACTTGTTCGGTACATTTTAGACTCACAGATTACTGTCAAAAAATCTTGGGTAGAAAAAAACTTCAGATAAAGGTTATTGTGGGGGAAAAAAGCCTTGCATCACATTTAAACTGCAGATGGTACCAATGAGGTGCCATGTGCAGCTGTTGGTCAATCCCTGTCCGCTGTATGGGAGCATTACGGCTTAAGTGTTACCTGACAGTCAGTACGTTTACATGCACACCAATATTCCACTATTAGTCCAAATTTGACAATATTCCGAATTTGATACATGTCAGGGTTTTGGTATTATGTTCTGTTTCCTGTTTTATTTTGTAGTCTGTCTGGTCTCCCTTGTCTTGTCTAGCTTCTTCCGGTCTTGTTGGTTTCCCGCCTTGTTTGATTGTTTTGCCCCTCCCTGATGTGTTCCACCTGTTTGTATCACCTGTCCCTTGTTAGTGTTCATTACCCTGTGTATTTAGTCTCTCTGTTTCCCTTGTCTGTTGTGGGATTCTTGTTTTCTGTTAGTGTGTGTTTCAGTGTTTCATGTCGTGGGTTGCTTTAGTGTTTTCTTCATTTAAATAAATCTCTAGTTTGAACTGCATTTGGGTCCTACCCTTCTCTACACGTTGACAATACAGGTCATGTAAACAATATATTCCGGTTGGATATTTTCCGAATAAGGCCTTTTTCCAAATATAGCATTTTCCGATTAAGACGTGGGATATTCCGGTATAATTCGGGTTTTAGAGGCATTGTTTGGATATGTACACAGCGCTTTTGGAATATGGGCAAAAACCGGAATATTATGTGCAGTGTTGGGAGTAACGCGTTGCGCGTTACTTTTTGCTGTAACACAGTAATGTAACGCATTAGTAATTCAATTTCGGTAATATTATACTCGTTATAATCTCAGTAACGCGAGTTACAACGCATTTTAATGCAACATTTAACAACACTGCGACACATTTCTTAACAGGAAAAAAAAATGCCGTATTATCTCCTGTCGCTGTATTCGGTGGTTGAGATGACTGTAGAGACAGATACATTTGCGAGATGGACATTATTTTCAGGGGTTATTACGCTGCGTTGAAATGAGCTGTCCTATTTCTGTTCCCGTGGTCAGAGCTAGAACCAGAGACGCAACATGTATGTCCCAACAGGTGACGGTACGTCAGCGGCTGACAGATATAAACATGACGGGAATTAATGTTGAGGCTTGCTACACGTAAATATCATTGCATTTTATCAGCCGTGGAGAGTAACTATGCCTGTAGTGGAATGGCTTCGAATGACTGTTCAATATGTTGCAGTTTTACAAACAAAGTTAACAACTTGAGCCTGACTGACATGTTGCATCTCAGTAAGCTAGCAGAGTAGACTACACAACAGACAACTTCCGTATACTTCAAAATAAAAGCACTTCCTGTGACGGTTCACAGTAAAAATTACTGTTAACTAAGGTAGTGTAGGCTACCTTTTCACAAATCAGCTGTAAATCCAGAAGGCCTACTGTAAATAATGTAAATAGTGAGTAATCACACTATAATTGAACATTTTCCTTTAAACTAAACAACATGAATTTCTTATTCAAGTGCTATAAACAAACATTTTACAACAATGCTGTACTTATAATTGAGTATTTTCATTTTCTCCTACTTTTTATTGTACGTTTTACTTATCTATTTTCATAGCTTTAGTTACTTTGCATATTTATATTAATTATACAAAATATGAATAATCTATGATGTATTAAAGTGGATAAAGAGGAGACTTTATTGATCTGGTGGTGAAATTCACAGGCTAGCTGCCAAATCAAACATCCCCTGTTATTTTGGTGAAAGTAACTCAAAAGTAATGCAAAAGTAGTGTAACGCATTACAATTCAGAGACAGTAATATTGTAATATAACTAATTACTCTCAAATGACAGTAACTAGTAATCTATAATGTATTACATTTTGGAAGTAACTTGCCCAACACTGATTATGTGCATGTAAACGTAGTCATTGACAGAAAAAAGTGGTGGATAAAGTGACGTCTGTGTGCAAGCACTGTGCAACGTGTTTGGCTTATGCTAGTGGCAATACTTTTAACATTATGGTGAATTTACAAAGACATCACGCCAGTGTGTCTGTTGACAGAGCAAGTAAAAGAGAGTCGGGTAGGATAGAACAGCTCCTTCTCCCCGCAGCATTTGAACAGCACTATTCAGATTCAGACAGAGCAATCCAATCCATAAATAAAGCATTGGGCGGATTTCAGTATATGATTAAAGTAATGTTACTGTTGTGAATATGTTGACTTTATGTTAATAGCCTTGGTCTAAAATGTGGCCCTTTTTATATAAAAAAAATAAAATAATAAAGGTTTTCTTTGTTTACACTATTATATATATATATATATATATATATATATATATATATATATATATATATATATATATATATATATATATATATATATATATATGAAAACCTGTGTTTATGTTTTTAGCCAGAATTTTGTTAAGACAAACAGTTAACTTTTTTGCTGAATAACTGAAAGCATGTTGAACTTGGCAATGCCGCCCTCTTTACCAAAAACGTGCCGAACTGAAACTGTGACCCCAAAACCGTGAGATGAACCAAATCATGAATTTTGTGAACCGTTCCACCCCTAATGAACGTTTGTCAGTCTGCAACAAATGTAAGTATTTGTTCTTTTGAATCCGGCAGACTGGATGCCTTACACGTGCGGTATACTCGCCGTTCCCGACCTGTCGACCGCGTGACAGTGTGACGTCACGGGAGCGCCGTAACTATTTATACTCGCGTGTGGTGGTTGCGTCACTAGTTGCAGTCTTCTCCTGAACACAGGTGTCGCAACTGAGGAAAGGCTACCAACATTGCTATTTCTACGGAGTAGAAGAAGAAGAAAAAGGTAAACAATGGCGAAGAGAAGCACTTGGAATACTTCAGAATGTCTGCACATGATTCGATGACCTACTTCGTTGGATTAAGCCTTTCATTCTCCATAAAAGAACTCATCTTAACTCAGTTTACAAGACAGACTTCAGTCACTCTGAGAGTCCTGGCATCCGGTTGCCCTTGAACTCGTCCATGCTTCCCGTTTCCACTTTGTTGTGCGCCACTGAAAAAAATAGAGTGGTGCACAACGTCTGGACGCGCACTTAAAATCCTGGCGTGCCAGCGAGATCGACGTCATTTTGACGTCACATTGTCGCGCGACAGGTCGGGAACGGCGACTGTAAAGAGGCCTTTATTGCACACTGCTGCCCCTCACAGGTTGGGATGATAAGATAAAATAAATCTTTATTCATCCCGAAGGAAATGGTTATGCAGTCATTGTAATTAAAAGTGGTACCAGGCCCAGTTCTACGAGGGTGCAAAGCATGCATTGCACCATCAGTTTAATATTTTGCACCCTCAGTTGAAATTTGAATAATAAATGCCAAACAAGGCGGATAGATGCACGGACTGTATGAACGTCTTCATGTGCACCTTATCTTTTGGTAGGCTACAGCAGCACAATGTGCTACAGGGCTGGGCAAAAGTGAATATAGATCTGCAGGTGGGGTGATTATTCCAATTAAATACTTTCGGTCACGTTACTTGTCTCCGAAACAGATGTGCCAATCTCTTAAACGTGCTAAAGAAAGCTTAGCAAATGGACAGCTTTACTTCATGAAATGTCTGGATGGTTCAGAGCGTCACGACATGAACACACATCACCAGAAATCCGTACCCAAAGAGTATGATTTTCCATCAGGTAGTAACTATGATAACGATAGAAATAAAAAAAAAAAAATTAACCAACACTATTTTAGCAATAATTCCAATATAGCTCACCTTGTACATGGTCAAATCTAATTAACGTTACATTACAGTGTTTGTATTGCAATGTGTTTAAAGGATAAAACTTGCAACAATACTTTTGCTAAAAGAAAGTTGAAAAAGAGCCTGATGATGAACGCTGGTAACGGGACGTCCCCTTCATGAAAAAGCAGAGTATCAAGTTATAGCCGAGCAGTCATGTTTGTACTGAAGCAGCCTTAGGTCGTTTTAGGCGATTTAGGCGATTTAAAGAAGATAAACACAGTGAACGTCCAGGCTTACCGGCACCGGCACTATGGCGCTGCACTTCTCACAGGCTGCATATTTATCACCATATCAGTTCTGCTGACTTCAGATAGCTGCTGGGATTTTATTAACTGAAGGAGAAGCTTTTCCTACAGTATAAAGCAGCTGTGGAGAGCAGATAGGTCTACTGTAAGAATCACCCACATTCATTCATAGATCAATGCAGACTGATTTATATATACTGATATATATATATATATATATATATATATATATATATATATATATATATATATATATATATATATATATATTTATTTTTTTTTTTTTGGTTAAAGATTATTTTTGGGGCTTTTCCCTTTATTTGAAAGTGACAGTGGATAGACAGGAAAGGTGGGAGAGAGATGGGGGATCACGCAGAAAAGGGCCACAGGTTGAACTTAAACCCGGACCGCTGCAGAGGACTCAGCCTTTATGGGGCGCACACTCTTACTGGGTGAGCTAGAGGTTGCCCCTTATTTTCAGTTTTTAGTCTCAGTTTGCTTAAGGTTAGGCACCATAACTATTTGAGTTCGGAAAAGATCATGGTCTGGGTTAAAATAAGCTTTCACAACGTTAAACGTACAGTATGTAATTTTCTGCCGCTACGGTCTCTCAATCGACAAAAGACTTTTAGAAGATGTTGTGAAGTTGCATAGGATCATGGGAGTTGTCTTCATTTTTAAGCAAACACCATTGCCAACGAAAATGTATCTGAATATATGAATTGGAGTGACCTGGTAGCGAGCTGCGTAATCATGAACTAAGGAGAGTGGAGAGCTGTATTGTCAGCAAACTTTACAATGATGTTGGAGTTTGACTTTGCCATGCAGTTCTAAGTGTATAATGAGTACAGCAGGGGGCTCAGTACAGAGCCTTGGGGGGCTCCGGTGTTGAGGATGAGGGGGGATGAGACATGGTGGCTCACTCGCATTACCTGTGGTCTGCTGGTCAGAAAGTCGAGGACCCAACTGTACAGGGAGGAGTGCAAACCTAGGTCTCTCGGCTTAGTGGCCAGTTTGGGGGGGGGGAGGGGTTATTGGCAGTGGTGTAGTCCAGGGTATACGCTGGTATACGGCGTTTACCTACTTATTTTTCAGTCAGCATTGCGTATACCCACTTCTAAATCACCCTGATGCGCACCATTCAGTAATATCTGTGAGCCAGATTGCCAATTTTTTCCTCAAGGATAGTGAAGCCATGACCCACCCTCCTCTGCCTCTAATTGGCTGGTACTCGCTGCTTTCACTGATTAGATTGGTTAACTTTAGGCATGAGGACTGATGAGCCAATCAGAGGCAGAGTAGGGCGGGTCATGCCGAGGAAAATATCGCTAATACCTCAGGTGCCAGTGAAAAAAAACAAAAACCTCAGGTGCCACTTGACTCCGATAACGGCAGCAGAACAAACAACAGATGAAGAAATAACACAAGCGGCGGTGTGCCACCCCAGTTGAGGGAAGACATAATTCTGAGGTAAGTTTTAAGGTGGTTTCCAAATGAATCATTATTTTAAACTACTGTCAAATTGCCAGTGGCAATATGACTGCACATTTAGAGGAGAAGAGATTTTGCCGCTAGTAGTTAGTGCGAGTCGGCTAACGTTATGAAGCTAGCTACGTAGATTGGGATAATGTGGGGAAACCGGGGCATTGTTGGTTTTCAGTAAGTGTTTAATCAACCCAGTTCATAAGAATTTCATACCAGACCGATGAAACTGATTATCTCAATGTCTATGAAGCTTGTTTTTTATTGTAAAGGTCTAAATTATAACATCAGCCAAGTTACTTAGCCCTAACTAACCTATATGATCTAGTTTAATTGTATAGTAGCTAGGCTGGTAGTTGATTTTTAAGTAAGTTAAAACACAAGAATGGGGACAAATAGTTTAAGATTCAGCCTAAAACAATATTGAGGTCTAATCAGGCTGTCTTATTTTGTATAGGGACAGATAACAATGAAAAGGAAGGGAGATATTGCTGACTTTTTTGTAAAGAGGCACAAATCAGGCCCAGGCAGACCCCACCCCTGAAACCAGCAGCCCTGGCAGCTCTCAACTGGGAGCTAGCCAGGCAAGTCAGTGTGAGCATAGACAAGGACCCAGTCTACCACCACCAGGTCAGAACATACAGGCAGTAAATTGCATCTCCAGTTTATTGAAAAGTGAAGCCTCACACTGTAACAAAAGGTGATTTTGACAGATTAAGCCTCATTTTGAATGTTTATTTAGCTTGTAACAATAGATGAATTTCTGTGTGATGTTATTTATTTTATTGCCGTTCTATTTATTTTGTCTGTATCCATGTTTGTTAGTTTTTTACAATGCTACTGTTATATAACATTTTGTACATTTTGTGTTAAATGTTGTTTTTTGTTAAATAAACTCTCCCAAGTATTTCACTCACTAATCTCCTGTATGCTTCAGCTTTACTTGCTGAAAATATTTCCACTTGGTTATGCAGATTGTTAATGTAAAGAGGGGGACCCATGTCTTGCTGATGACTATTGTGATCACGTGTGTGTGTGTGTGTGTGTGTGTGTGTGTGTGTGTGTGTGTGTGTGTGTGTGTGTGTGTGTGTGTGTGTGTGTGTGTGTGTGTGTGTGTGTGTGTGTGTGTGTGTGTGTGTGTGTGTGAGAGAGACAGGGAGATGCATAATTATTTTTGTTGTTTCTGTAGACATTAATAATGACTGGCCAGACCTGTGGAGTGCTAAACAAATAGAAGACTTCAAATCCAAGAACCCCTGGTTGGGATCCAAAAACAAAAAATTGGGTAAGTTTAGGTAGATTGCTAGTTTGGGTAACTTCTGAAACAGTGGACACATATAACTGTGTGTGTGTGTGTGTGTGTGTGTGTAAAGGACCATGCACACGTACAGCTGTGGATACAGGAGTAGTTACATTGTTTGTTTATGCTTCGCAGGATGTCTGGTCTGTAGCAGTGTGAACTCCATTGGGATCGACAAGGAGCAAGGTGTATTGCTCTCAAGAGAATGGATGAACTGTGAAATTCAAAAAATGATGATATTCAATATTTGTAGCGATATTTATATATATCTAACGAAGTATTCTATAAAAATAGTGTTCAGCTATTGAAAACCAAATAATTTCAATTTTATGACAGTGCACTTTTAAGTTTATCTGATTGGTTTTGATGTTTGGAAGAGAATGATTTGTGTGTTTTATTTAAGATGAAATATGAACAAGGATGCATTGTCAACTTCAGATTTGAAGTATTTTATTTAAATAAATGTGCAAAAAATAATCGAAACACCATGTTTGCCTCATGATGAATACATTTTACATTCATCCAGGCTGCTTGTGTGACCAGTAGTAACTACAAACTGCTCCTAATCAAGTCATGATCATTTTATAATAGTGAGCAAGTAGAAATGACAGATTTTCGGGTAAACTAAATCATAGTCTTACATGTCACTGTTTCTAAAACGGGGCTTTTTTCTGGACTACTTTAAAAAAAAAAAAAGTGAAAACAGAGTATACCCACTTCTCCAGGGACCACTACACCACTGGTTATTGGGATTATTGTGTTACATTTAACACAATAAGCTATAGTCCACAAACAGCAGTCTAACATATGATCACCTCTTGGTGTCTAAGTGGGCACTTTGTGGAGCATGTAGGAGGTGAAGTTAGTAGGTTTAGTAACACTATAGTAAGAAAAACAGACTGAGCAGGTACGGCGGCTGCCGCTCTTTTCATCGCCATTTTCATCGCAAAATGCGATTAATCTTACAAATGGGGATATTGGTGCCCACTTTCAGACAGTGAAAAGGCATTCTTGGTGTTGCGCTTAGCTGTTTACATGAAAAGTGACAGAGGTAGTTTTGTGAAGAATAAAAATAAGAGATGTTCAAACCCTGCTTAATTTAACACCTCCACGCACCTAGTCAATCGCTGCATTGTGTTTGTCCAATACCGGAGTTGTGTCATTTTCGGCAGCAGCAGGCAGCTGTTTTCAGAGAAAAAGCTCTAAAAACCCACTGTACACTACCTGCTCAGCAGGTTAGTGCAGTAGGGGGTTAGGGTCCCGTCTATCACCCTGCACACTTTTGGGAAGCTGGCAAAAATGATGTACTTAAAGTTGTCTCTTATTTTGGCCTTATACTAAAGAATCAGAATCAGAAAGGGCTTTATTGCCAAGTACGTTGCACATACAAGGAATTTGTCGTGGTGCTGTTGGTGCATGTCACATGTCACATGTCACACAATAAAGGAATCCTTTATTAAACCGTTGCACAAAAGACGTTAGCAACCAAAGTAAGAAACAATACTTAAGGTTACTCTGACTCTGATGCTTCCAAAGTCTTTTAAATCTACTGTAAATCTACTTTTTGTTTTTAGATTGTTGAATTTTCTGTTTTATTTGCTTATGCTTATGTAAAGCACTTTGAATTGCCTTTGTGTCTGAATTGTGCTATATAAATACATTGCCTTGCCTCTATCTTAACCGTAACATGACAGAGTTTATGGCTATAAATGAAGAAAATAAATGCATCCTGCCACTGAGAGAAGTTAATGGATAGGCTTTGGAGCAATTAATTTTACAGTATAGATTTCACTGGCAGTCAATTAATGATTTGTCCGACCGTCTCGAGTTGGATCACTCTACTTTCCACAGCTGTGCTCTTCCAGCCCCATTGCAATTAATGATTGCTCTATGGTTTTATGCTACAGTATCTTCCCAGTAAGTAATAGACAAGGTATTTCATGTCCACAAGGCAATGGTATGCCACTTCATTTATCAAGTTTTAAATGCCCTACCCCTCTGCTGAACACTGTTGTGAAGTTCCTGCCAAAACAGAGAGATAAGATAAGAGATGAGATAGCGGCACACTTCTTTAAAGGCATACTTTTCAGATATATTATCAACTTTGTATCATAATAATGTTGGTAGTATCTGTAAATTAACTATGTTAAACTGGCCTCCATCGTACCAGTGCCCAGATCTTTCTACTCACAGGCCAGCAGTTTTTCTGCTGGCTCTAGGGCTGTTGCATGAACTACAGATTGTACTTCCGCATACGAACACAAAGAGTATAAAAGTGGATCGAGAGAGAGAGAGAGAGATACCACTAACAAGGCTCAAAATAGCACCACACTTCCATGCTAGCATAATGAGGGTCCCTACATGTAAACCAAAGCGAACGACGAACGCCGTGTAACCAGTAACCAGTAACATAGCTCAAGCATGGCGTTCGTCATTCGACTGATCGTGACTGTTGTCCCAAGATGGCGCCTGCATGTATACGTGAACAGTACTGTCTTTATAAACTATCTTTTTAATAAACTGTCTGTACACTTACAAAGTTATCAATGCTTCGGTTTACATGTAGGGACCCTCATTATGCTACCGTGGAAGTGTGGTGCTATTTTGAGCCTTGTAAAAGTGGTATAGAAATAGTGATTTCTTTTTACTTTATCAGTGCCCCGACGACTAGCGTTATAAGCTAATTAGCGGTTTGCGCTGAAACGGTTCACATTCGATTAGCATGAAAACAAATCCCAGAGAACGGTTGACTTGGTAAACGTGTTATTAACCCCTAGGTTCATTTTGCGCCGGATTTGTCCTTTAAGATGACTGGCTGACTAAACAGGGAGGGACTAGAAATCGTCTCTGTGGCATTTTTTTATTCATTTTGAGAGCGAATTGCCTCGCAATATGAATACAGTTTGATTATAACTTTTATTTTGTTGGTAAGGGCAGTTGTATAATTGCAGTATTACACTCAAGGGTTTGATTTAATGTCATATTATTGGCACTTCAGTGATGCTTACGAACCGTCCTAGCCGCATCACTGTCGTGCCAATAATTACGTTAAATCAAACCCTTGAGTGTAATATTGCTTAAATAACACAGTGTTAGGATAATTATGTATCAAAGAATGGACAAACTCACTGGAGTTCTCTTAAAGTTCGTTTACTTGCAGCAAGTAGAGTCAGTTTACAGCACTTCAGCATAAGTACAGAAAGTGACTGAAGACTGTTCACAACAGTGTCTTTTTAAAGGAGTTGGGAGTCAAGTTAGTTATTCGGTTCATGCAATCAGTAGCTTTTCTTCTTATCTCTGGTCATGTCATCTCCTCCACATTATGCATTCTGCTATCAGGGATACATCCTGTGCTCTTTGCAAGGTCACTCAGCTTGTGCCCATATTATGAAAAAATCACTTTTTCTGGGATTTGGGGTGTTATTTTGTGTCTCTGGTGCTTCCACACGCATACAAACTTAAAAGAAAAAAACATCCATGCTGTTTTGAGTGAGATACGGTTTCTGAATGTGTCCTGCCTTCAGTCTCCGGGTGAGCTGTTCAAAATCAGCACGGCTTTCTACGTAACTAGCCGATACGAGGGGACTAGGGGGCTAACCGTTAGCGTGCTAGCGCTAGCATGCTACCTCGTTCTCAGTAGCAAAACACTGCTCCAACACACACAAATTCACTCTAATCTATAAAATAAATTATATAGAACTACTTACATGTCCCTGTTCTGCAGGTATTCCACACAAAGTTGGAGAAGTTTGTTTAGAAGAAGTCTCCCAGCTAATCCTGCCTTGTACAGGCTGAAGTTGGAGAAACAGCTAGCTAGCTCATGTAATCCTTACCTAGCTACTGCGCATGTGCGACTGACAACAAAGATGTTACAGAAGTTGAGAGGTCTCACTCTGTAGCTAAAACAGAGACCTGAACACAGGGTGAAAAGAGGAGCTGCAGCAATGTGCAGTACAACAAAAATATGGTGTTTTTTGAAAATTAAACCATGTAAACCTATTCTGGTACAACCTCAAATTAAATTATGAACCTGAAAATGAGCATAATATGGCCACTTTAACACATGAAAGACAAATACTAAAACAGCAGTTTGGATGCAAATGGTTTAACAAAGAAACTGAAGCAAAACCGTTCCAAGCATAACTTTTCTAACACATAGTCTGTGTTAGATGACTAAAAATATGTTTTACAATGTCTGAAAGTTTGGACAAGCTTGTCCAACCTCTCAGACATTCTCCTTAACATCTTTCCTGGACCCTAATGACATTTTCTTTGAGTTCAAGAGTGCTGAGAGAAGAAAGAAGGGTCTATTCAAGTAGAGCCGTGCTTCTTCCATGGAACATCTGCGTGATGTTTCTTCCTGCAAGCTCTTCCTGTGGTTTTGACATCACCAAGTGATGCTCTTCCTGTCTGTTGCCTGGCAACAGAAGGGGAAAAAATAGATGAGGTGATGAGTGAAGGTGAACCAGAGGGAGATAGGAGGAGAGGAAGAGAGAAAGGGAAGAGATGCGATGGGGGGTGGTTGTTGTGTTCTTCTTGGCAAGCTTTCGTAGATTGTTCCATTTCTGTCGCTAACATTCCTTTGAAAAAAAGTGATGTGACGTGCTGCCGAGTGCAAGATGATTACATCAACATTATACATGTCAGAATGTGGATTTCATGTCACATAAGTTTTTAGAAGTATCAATTGTATTAGATTGTGTAGTATATTAGTAGTATAGTCTTTAGTTTGCCTTTCTTAAATTGATAGATGTTATGCCACAGATGTATGTATGTATGTATGTATGTATGTATGCGCACGCACACACACACACACACACACACACACACACACACACACACACACACACACACACATCTTGTGATGGTTTTATGCCTTTTTTATTGGCTTAATGCCAGAAATTACTTTTTCATTGAAGGGCGGGCCTTGCCTAGAAGTTGTGTGGGTTCCATAATAACGCATGGATGAGCAGTGTGTATATGCTTTGAAGAATGGGGATGTGTGTGGATGAGCAGTGTGTATGCATTTCTGAAGAATTAGCATTTTGAGTAGCAGCGGTCCATGAGTTGATGTTTATGTTTTGGTGTTTTTGCCTGTGGTTTTACTGGCCGTGATGTGTTTGTTTATTTTTTTTATATTGTCCATGCAGCAACATGCCCTTGTCCAACACAAATTTCACCCAACGGAGACAAATAAAGATACCTTGACCTTGATTGGGCAGTAATGCAAGACACACCTTTGCTGATAGTGGTGCGAATTGCTTAAAGTGGGGGTGATCAGTTGATCATTAAGGGTAGGTAATCCATTCATTCCATTTCAATTAATGAAGTTAATTAGACATATTTTATAAAGGGTGCTGTAACCAGAGGTGTAGTGGTAAAAAAAGGAGGTGGGTAAACTTTAAATTCTGTGATCAGGTGGACAGGCGTTCACCGGTAAGGTGGGCCACGGCCTACCAGTGTATGTGTATCCTGATGACATCGCTATAGGCTATCATTTGATGGTACCAAGGGTATCACTGGTTGTTCCCTCATAGGTCACACAATCACTATTCATTTCATACATAAATCTAAGTTATAGTCAAAAAGACTCAAGAAGGAATAATATGGTTGAAATCTATAAAGTTTACTAAATGACAAAACAGAGAGAACACAAATCTTTAAGAAAGAGAGAGAGGGAGGCTCATATCCAGGGCTTCCAATGCAATGCATTTGTACACAATGACATCGTATTATGCTCCTGTCTTTGTCTTTCTGGCAGAATGTTCAAGTACATTCTCACAGGTGATAAACAAGTAAGCAAATACAACATGTTGAATTGAGCATGGGCTTACATCTCACATGAAGGTATACTGTATGTAGCCCTATAGAGGGAAAAGTATTTAACCTGGTGCAGGCTAGAGTCCCTCTGAATCTCCTGTACTGTTGGGCCTTTGGAAAACAGTTTCGCCATGCTCCCTACATTAAACCAGCTGACTATAATTAATTAATATCACAGCAATGCCCAGAGTGCCTTTTTGTCCACTTGAGGTGATGGCTTGCAGGGCCGTGTCTGTGTGTCTGTAGCTCATCTGTGCTTTACCAGCCAAGATTTCACATACTCCATTGGGTTCCAATTTGACAATGGAGGACCATTCAGGTCAACGATGAGACACTTTCGATCAGGAGTCTACATCTCAGTGGACACATGATGATATTCATTAAGCTGAATCCTCGCTCACATTCTGCACTGCTCACAGGGATCAGGCTGAGAATGTTCGTGAGAATGTTCGTGAGTGCGGACAAGTCTTCATGTATCACGCTAGAGTTATCTTTGTAATCCCTGAAGCCCTAAAGCACTTTCCTTTGGTCAAGCCTGAACCTTAGTGTGAGCTGTTTGATGCAAGCTTCCCCATACTGCTCACGTAAGGGAACAGGCCAGTTTTCTGGATTGAGAACTATAAAGTGATCAAGCAAATCTGTATACTGAGTGGTGTTCTCAGCTGATATGCCAGGGTGTCTGCTTGAGCCAGTGCTGAACAACCTGTCCTCCAGGTTCCCAACAAGTGACTGAAAGAACACTGATGAGTCTGTCTGCCTTACCCTCGGACTGGTTGTTAAGGGAATGCCATTAAACTCCTGTCTCTCTGCAGCTGTAAGAGCTTCTTGTCTTTTATCACCTGGAGCGCTCATCATGGATGAAATAATGCTCATGGTTCTTCTCGTTTGTCTGTTTTTGTGAGTGTCATTCCTCTACCTTGCAAGTCCAGGGAAAGGTGTGCAATTTCCTCTAATGTGTCATACATTAAGGCTAAATCACACAGGAATTCTTGTGTCTCCATTTTGGCCATCAGACCCCTATACAAAGCCTTCTCATGTTCATCTCTTGTGCCATCCACAGAAGCAGCAGTAATGTGCTGATGCAAAGCTTTGTACGAGTTCCATACAGCCTTGACTGTTCTGAAGCTGCTGGCTGCCCATTGAACATCAAGGACCCTCCCAATTTTCTGCAGACTTATTTCAAGTTGTTGTGCATGCTGGGCCAGTTCACGACAGTTCTTCGGTGACCTATGTGTGTACATTTTGTCTAAAAAAAAAATGGTTTATGTTGTTAACACGTTTGACTGTATCTCCCACGGCCAATTCCAATCTGTGGTTGAGGCAGTGCCACACTATAAGATTTGGATACAAGTGTTGTAGACAGGTAGCAAACCCAGATTTCCTCTCTAGCATGGCACTTGCTCAATCACAAGCAAAAGCAATTAAATATGCCTGGATGAAATTTTCACTGAAGAAGGAGTCTTTCCGGGATATGTTATCCCGGAGGGCTCCGGAGGCAGTTGCAAGGTACCGAAGGGCCCGAAGGGCTGCAGCCTCTGCCGTGAAAGAGGCAAAGCAGCGGGTGTGGGAGAAGTTCGGAGAAGACATGGAGAAGGACTTTCGGTCGGCACCAAGGTGCTTCTGGAAAACCGTTCGCCACCTCAGGAGGGGGAAGCGGGGAACCATCCAAGCTGTGTACAGTAAGGATGGGACGCTGTTGACCTCAACTGAGGAGGTAATAGGGCGGTGGAAGGAGCACTTTGAGGAACTCCTAAATCCGACTAATACGCCCTCTATGGTAGAGGCAGAGCTGGAGGATGATGGGGGATTGTCGTCAATTTCCCTGGTGGAAGTTGCTGAGGTGGTTAAACAACTCCACAGTGGCAAAGCCCCAGGGATTGATGAGATCCGTCCGGAAATGCTTAAAGCTCTGGGTGTGGAGGGGTTGTCTTGGTTGACACGCCTCTTCAACATTGCGTTGGAAGTCTGGGACGGTGCCTAAGGAGTGGCAGACCGGGGTGGTGGTTCCCCTTTTCAAAAAGGGGGACCAGAGGGTGTGTGCCAATTACAGGGGTATCACACTTCTCAGCCTCCCCGGTAAAGTCTACTCCAAGGTGCTGGAAAGGAGGGTTCGGTCGATAGTCGAACCTCAGGTTGAAGAGGAACAATGCGGATTCCGTCCTGGTCGTGGAACAACGGACCAGCTCTTTACTCTCGCAAGGATCCTGGAGGGAGCCTGGGAGTATGCCCAACCGGTCTACATGTGCTTTGTGGATCTGGAGAAGGCGTATGACCGGGTACCCCGGGAGATACTGTGGGAGGTGCTGGGGGAGTATGGGGTGAGGGGGTCCCTTCTCAGGGCCATCCAATCTCTGTACGACCAAAGCGAGAGCTGTGTCCGGGTTCTCGGCATTAAGTTGGACTCGTTTCAAGTGAAAGTTGGCCTCGGCCAGGGCTGCGCTTTGTCACCAATTCTGTGATATCGAGGCGTAGTCGGGGTGGAGGGGGGTTGCAGTTCGGTGGGCTGGGGATCTCATCGCTGCTTTTTGCAGATGATGTGGTCCTGATGGCATCATCGGCCTGTGACCTTCAGCACTCACTGGATCGGTTCGCAGCCGAGTGTGAAGCGGCTGGGATGAGGATCAGCACCTCTAAATCGGAGGCCATGGTTCTCAGCAGGAAACCGATGGAGTGCTTTCTCCAGGTAGGGAATGAGTCCTTACCCCAAGTGAAGGAGTTCAAGTACCTTGGGGTCTTGTTCGCGAGTGAGGGGACAATGGAGCGGGAGATTGGCCGGAGAATCGGCGCAGCCATTGGTATTGCATTCAATTTATCGCACCGTTGTGACGAAAAGAGAGCTGAGCCAGAAGGCAAAGCTCTCAATCTACCGGTCAGTTTTCCTTCCTACCCTCACCTATGGTCATGAAGGCTGGGTCATGACCGAAAGAACAAGATCCAGGGTACAAGCGGCCGAAATGGGTTTCCTCAGGAGGGTGGCTGGCGTCTCCCTTAGAGATAGGGTGAGAAGCTCAGTCATCCGTGAGGAGCTCAGAGTAGAGCCGCTGCTCCTTTGCATTGAAAGGAGCCAGTTGAGGTGGTTCGGGCATCTGGTAAGGATGCCCCCTGGGCGCCTCCCTAGGGAGGTGTTCCAGGCACGTCCAGCTGGGAGGAGGCCTCGGGGAAGACCCAGGACTAGGTGGAGGGATTATATCTCTAACCTCGCCTGGGAACGCCTCGGGATCCCCCAGTCGGAGCTGGTTAATGTGGCTCGGGAAAGGGAAGTTTGGGGTCCCCTGCTGGAGCTGCTACCCCCGCGACCCGATACCGGATAAGCGGACGAAGATGGATGGATGGATGGATGGATGGATGGATGGATGAAATTTTCATCCAGTTATTTATCTGACAATATATCCTGAATTCTACTTGTAACATGGGCTAATGGGAAAAGGTAGAGGTGACTTGCAACTTTGTGTCTGAAAGGGGTAACCTAATCAACGCCATGGCTTGTTGAGTCAGTGGCATGAATCTACCGTGAACCAAATTAACCTCAAAAACATGAAGTTTGGTACTGTTTTCCGAGCTCACTCACTTTGGGCTTGTAGCCGTGGCCGTTTGCTGGCAAAATCAATTCATTAACAGTTTATTAACATTTACAGCATGATGAACTATTACAATGTGAGAAACCTATGTGGGTTTATTGGTGGCACAAATAAACGGTCGGAGTTTCTCACTTTGCAACAAGCCATCAAGTCTTAAGTTATACATGTTTCATTAATCAACTGTTTATATCTACTACAATAATCTGTCAAGTCTGCAGCTATAAATATTAAGTTACTAATAAATGTATGTTTTCATTGCATAAGTGATCATCCCAGGGCAGATCTTTGGGTGTCCTTCAGGCTGTCTCACACACACACACACACACACACACACACACACACACACACACACACACACAGTGTCAGTGAGTCACCACAGTGGCGTATTCTGACAGAACATCTGTGGTCTGGGTTTGCTGTCTGAACATTTAGGTTTCTACCTGTAACTTACTGTATATAAACTGTCAAATTAGTAAAGATGTTTTTTTTTAATATGCTTGTGTTTTGTCTATTTGCATGTCTTTTTTTCATTTGCAGTGCATAGAGCTCTCAGGTCCACCATACATATGTCATGTTGTGTGGTCGGAAATGAAGCGATAACTGTTAACAGAGAATATATAACGCAACTGAAATCTCAAAATGTCCAATTCTGGATGTGGGTGTTGCCTTGTTTCTTCCATCTCATCCTTATAATGCTCCTCATGTCTTTGGTGTGATGATGCAAATGATGGAAGCAAGGATGCATAAATAACAGAAGTCCCAATTGAGAAGAATCCCAAGACTGACAGAGAGAAAGAGAACGAGAGAGAGAGAGAGAGAGAGAGAGGTCTAAATGAAAGAGAGGGAATCACCAGAAGGGACAATGTGCAGTCCCAAAGCTCGAGAGAGAGAGACGAGATGAAGACGGGTGGTTGGGGAGGAGATGGAAGGATCAATATCTAATTTCAGTCCTGAGTTCACTGTGGACGGTTTTCCAATGAGACTAGGCTAGAACACCAAAGTTTGAATAGCTGTGTATCTCTGTCTGTCTCACTGTGCATCTTTCTTTTGTCTTTTTCACTCTGCCTGTCTCCCTCTCTGCAGCCTCATAGGTGGATCACACCTCCATCTGTCGCTGTGTCCACTTGTTAATGATGTGCAGGCTTGGACACCAGCTATTAGTTTCACCAGCTAGAGTCACTGTTAAGCCAATATGTGAAGTCGCTCCTAAAGAATGAATAGCATCTACTGTATTTCTGAGCAGTGTTAATTACAATGAATGTGACTGCAGAAGCTTTAATTAAAAGGAGATGGATAACTTACTGTGTATGTCTTGCATTGCCAGACCTTACTCCATAGCTGTGCAGAGTAAACCCTGGCCCCTCCAAACATACATTCCAGGATAGGACCAAAAAACGCTCTGGGTTGTTTACGTTTCTTTAAACCAATCACAATCGTCTTGGGCGGCGCTAAGCTCCGGTCGCAAAGACGGTGGATCGGCAAAATGGACTAGGGAAGGAACTTGTTTTGGTGGAACATTTCCACCATGCAAAAGAAAACGCCACATAAAATATCAAATGAAGTTAACTGTTGACACAATACAGTAACGTGAGCTATTTAAATTAGCTGGATGTATGGCTAAACATAATTTGCTCTTACCAGTGTATGGCCATGTGTATTTTGTTCATAGGAGATCCCCACCAATCGATCCAAAATGTCCCAGTTAGACAGTAAATACTGTAAACATATTCTTTGTAAATCATTCCCCGAAAGAACCAAGCAGACCTGCCTTGTTGCATGATCGAAATTTTCTTCAAAACTTGCCATTTTCAGCGTGTAGCTTACTAGCCCAAAGGTTGTTGCTGAGTTTTGCAAGGCGAGGGACATCCGTATATCGTATATCCAGACTACTAACTGTGGGAAGAAGGCAACCGCTCAGGGGCCCCAAAAACATTACCCAAAGCTCACTGTGTGTCAACTAGTTTGTGCTAATTCAGTTGACAATTTCTTTAGGAATATGCACTGTGAAAACAAATTATGAACTGACATGATAAGGACCTTAAATTTAGTGTTACACTTTTGTTTTTCTTTTTGAGGCATTTATTTATTTATAGGACAGCTGAAGACATGGAAGGTGGAGAGAGAGGGGGAATGACATGCAGCAAAGGGCCGCAGTCGAGGAGTAAACCTCCAGACATGGGCGCGCGCTCTACCAGGTGAGCTACCCAGCCGCCCATTGTAGCACTTTCATAATGTCAGAGGACTTAAGGCAGTTACACACCAACCAGACGGCCGACCGTTGGCAGAAAAGGCAGTTGCAGCAGTTGCAGCTGATCAGTCTCCCCAAGTTAATCAAAAAAAGTGTCTCGGAACACACCAAAGCAACGAGACGTAATACGTCTCCATAACAGCAGGTGGCGCTAATTGTGTTGTCGCCCAAAACTGAAAACCGGCAGCTGATTGGACGAACGCGGGTTTGTTTTCTCCGGAAATTCAAAGACAGACCGTCATTGCGGCTCGTTCAGAATACGATCTCATATTGTACTAAAATAGTTCACTGAAACGTGTTTCTGAAAACATTTTAAGAGAGAAATAGGCCGTGCAGTTGCTGAATCTGTCTTCATTTCAGATCAACAAAGGTCAGTTTAAGAGATTTTCGTCAGATTTAATCACCCTCATTCCGCTCACCGTTTCCGGGTGAGTCCTGACTGCCCTGTCTCCAACTGAACACATCAGGTCGGCCAAAATGGAGGCTGACAGCCCTCGGACGGACAACGGCATGGAACGCACCGAACAGACTTGAGTCACTGACCTCGCCAGACTGTCCAACGGCCGATTATCGGCCCGGTGTGTAGCTGCCTTTAGAAGATAAGGATTAGAAAAAAACAATGGTCAAACTCTGTGGTGCAGAGGCTGAGATGTAGGCTTTAAGTTTAGGTCAAGCTCAGTTTTACACTGTAAAATGAGTGGACCTAGCAGCAATGACGTCACCCTTTGGTTTGTGGACTGTTGTTTTGAAGCCTTGAGTTTGGCAATTTGGCCATCGCCATCTTGTTTTTTTAAAAACCGGACGTGATGATTTTCGGACGAGAGGGCAGAGCTGGAAAAGGATAACGCTGATAAGCCAGTGTTGTGTATGGTTGCAATAGCTAAGCTCAACGCTAAAGGGGGAAAGTTGCTGATTTTCAGTGGAGTTATGTGATAAAAGTGCAGCTGTTTTAGGAAATCAGCTTAAAAAAAGATAAGAAACTATAAAATTGTGAGGCATTAAAGAAATAGTTTCTTCTTCTTTTTTTTCATCTTAAGTAGGAACCTTTAAGGCCTTTTTACAAGTCGCCGCAGCCGACCTGGCGCGATCCAGAGGTCGCGCACCACTCTATTTTTTTTAGCTGCGCGCGACAAAGCGGAAACAGGAAGCCTGAACGAGCTCGAGGGCAACCAGATGCCAGGACTTTCCGAGTGACTGCAAGTCTCTCTTGTAGACTTACTGGGTTAAGATGAGTTCTTTTATGGTGAATGAAAGGCTTGATCCGACGAAGTAGGTCATCAAATCAAATCGAAGCATTGACGTCAATGCTGCTGCCAGTTCTGCCGTTGTTTACCTTTTTCTTCTTCTTCTAGTCTGTAGAAAGAGCTAAGTCGGTAGCCTTTCCTCATTAGCGCCACCTCTGTTAAGGAGAAGACTGCAACTAGTGTCGCGACCACCACACGCAAGTATAAATAGATACGGCGCTCCCATGACGTCACATTGGTGCACGACAGGTTGGCGGCGGCCAGCATACCGGACGCTTTAGGCTTGGAGCTGCGTGCCACAGACAGGGGATAGGGAAGTTAGAAAGTACAGGCATTGGATTTGGACTTTTATGGGATTTGTTGCCAGTAAAAAATTATATATAATAACTTGCCTGGTTGAATAGCATAAACGTACAATGCTATGGATCCAACAAAACCCCCTGAAGCAGTTTAGCGTGCAATGAACAAATTTTAAAGGAAAATGGGAATTTCCATTGCCTAATGTTCTGCATTTACCCTCATTTATCTTGTTTACTTGTATAAGGATTACTTTCACTGTTATGTGACAGCAAATGGAAAATGTTGTCTTATTTGTGAAAATGATAAAAGTTAAAAAAGAAAAGATTTTCCAATCTACCACAGAAGGTGTTTTTTTAAATAATGTCTCTCTCTCTCTCTCTCTCTCTCTCTCTCTCTCTCTCTCTCTCTCTCTCTCTCTCTCTCTCTCTGCAGTCCAAACCGCGACAGTGAGTGCAGGACGGAGGTGTTGAGGGGGAGTTTACATCCCTGAAATATTTATGAGAAAATGCACCAATGCAACTGTGCAGCAGACACAACTGTGGGGCTCCAGTTCTCTCCCACTGTCTCTTTCCTTATATCTTCCCTCCATGAATCTTGTTTCTGAAATCTCCCTCATTGTGTCATTAGATTGTTTTTTAATCTTCTCTAGCTTCATTATTTTTTCACTTAATGGATCACCTTTATAAACAACAGGATATGCCCCCTGCACTACTCCTCTATTGCCATTGGTCTCTTTACCCATTGTCTCACCCTTCATTATGTGAGGAACATAATCTATTAGCAGCAGCCTTTAGAATGTATGTATTGGTACCCACATGTACATGTAATGCAACTACAGAAACCCTCATTCATGCTAACCTCCCGTTTGGACTACTGCAATGGAGTCTACTAAATAGTCGCGCGGGAGAAATCTCAGATTGATAGTCTAGCTAGCTGTCTGGATTTACCCTGCAGAGATCTGAGAAGAAGTCAACCATTGTCCTCATGAATCCACCGGAGTTTAAAATTCAAACACAAAGAAAGAGGAAGGAAACGGACATCGGCGAAAATACATGGATCCGGCGGAATTTCATGCGCCACCAGAGCAATATATAGACCAGCCTAAACAAAACTGCAAACATCTTTGACATTTGGTTCAATTCAGCTTCACAGAAATGTCTGGCTCAACGACAGTACATTACCAGGATAACTGCCTCGTTCCGCCGGGTGTCCCTCACCTTCCGCTCTCTGCGTGTTGCTGTTCTCTACTTCAGTACGGGAAACAAGATGTACCTTCAAGCTAGCATTGCTACATGCTGAAAATGCTTTTCCTCTCTAACTGGGAAGTTTTGGGACCAATTGGTGGGATTGCTGTGGACACACGGCAATACACTGGTAAGAGCTCATGAGGTTTAACCATGTATCCAGCTACTTTAAATAGCTCATGTTACTGTATTGTGTGAATTTCAATTCAATTCAATTTCAACAGCCAGACCTTCCTCTGCAGTGCTGTGGGGATAGGTCTGGCAATGTAAGACTAGTCTAGACCAGACTCTATAATTTACAAAGACCCAACAATTCCCCCCAAGGGCACACATTTGGTGGGACAGCGGCAAGGAAAACCTTGGGCAGATCCTGGCTCTTGGTGGGCGGCCATCTGATCAGCCGGTCCACTGGTCAACAAAACAGAGGATATGGCAGCTATACTGCCCTGCAGACATGTTCACAGGTCTATTCCAAAGCCGGATCATCTTGTAACAGGGTAGATCTGGATCGATCTGGTTTTGTGTGCTGTAAACACTTGGGTTCAATTTGTGTGCAGTGAACAGTGAAGCTTGTGGGTGTGACCTCCAATCTGCAGTACCAACCACACACTCATCAGGAATCAGTCCTTCTGCTGTCCTCTTCCTTTGTGCAGGTACAGACCATGTTTGCATTGGGAACTTTAAAACAGTTTTCCCTGTTCAGTTGTATGTGGGTTGATGTGAAAAGATGTGGTTCAAATTCTAGTGAAATGTTTATAAAAGTTAATTCATTCTGCTGTCCTCCACCTGTGTGCAGAGTGTGACATGGGTGTGCTGGAGCTACTGCTGCAGGGGGCTACACCTTGAGGCACTTCTCAGTTCCCTTAAATTGCATCCCCGGCTCCTCCACTTGCCTCCCTTCCTCTTAGTCCATCCTACCAAGTAAGTGCAGGGGGAGGGGGCACGAGGAAATCATGGGATGAGCGAGGAAATGTGTTTAACAGGGATGAGACGTCCTTTCCTCTGTAGCATCAGGTGGATTTGTCAGCTGTATGGCGGAGTTAGCAACTCCTTCAGCTGCACGGCTTCCAGGAAGACTTCTCTCGTGTATCCTTGCTCATAGCTCCTCGGAGATCCATCCTCGCTTCTCGCTCGTCAGGGCAGAAGTAAGAGCTTTGAGAAGGCCTTCACGAAGGAGGGACAGAACAACTTTCAGTTCAGCCGAGGACCGAGGACTGAGGAACTATCAAATAAGGGAAGTGAGATGCACCCTCTGAGATGGCTGGGTTCATCTCTGAGGAGCAGTGTGGTCCAGAGCAGTAACTGGATCACAGAGTCCCCAGATCAGAGAAGTGTGGAACAGACCAGTCCTGAACCGGTGATCAGCTACAGCGCAGCAGTCCTTGTCGTGACCTTTGGCTTTGCCACACACAGGGAAAGAAGGCTAGCAGCCCACCCCACCACAAGGAGCCCTATATTTCCCTTTATCTAATTAACTCTCGGCCCTTTTAATTGAGTTACTCTCCTCCAGCTTTAGCCGTGTTTTAGCTCACTTTTATCATTAGCAATTATACAGTGAAGATATATATTTTTATACAACGTCAACTGTGGTCTTTGCCCATCGTTTCCCACTGTTTGGTCAATTCCGAACTTTGTCCCCCCTTTTACAATCTCACATTCCAACATGACATGTTGCCACTTTGATTATACATGATGAGGACAGCTCACCGCACCATCAGGGTCATACCAAGGCTACTTACCAAAAACGTTGGGCTGTTTTTAAATCAACATCCATTTTTTAAGTCAGTGCAGTTACCAACACTGAGTTAACTGGTAACATATTGTGAAACATCAGTATTGTTGCTATGGGTAACCATGCGCATTGTGTGTTCACTTGGAAAAACTCATGCACACTAGCTCCGCTTCATGTCGGAGTGTGCTGTTGATGTTCCACAACGCACAGTACATAGAGCAGCTAATCACAGCTGCAAGAAAATCTAGATCAATTGTGGGTGGTGGTAAAGCCAAGAGCTCAGAAAACCAATGCGTATTACATATTTGAAAAACAATGTTGCTTTCTCTTTGTGAAGTGAAATTGGCAGTGACATGTCAAAGTCACAGTTTGATTGACATCTCGGTTTAATAGATGGAAGTGAGGTGATTTACTCACTGCAAAAACAGTACACTATAATAATTAGTACATAATGCATATTATTAGTATGTAGTTTAGCATTGGGACACAGCTACATTAACCCATGTTTGTATTACATTATTTTTCCACTTGAATATGAATACCCTCTACTTCCTTGTATGTTTATGTACAGTATATCTTTCATCTGTATCTGTCTTATTTTCCTGTAATTTGTCTTTTTTTCATGAGCCAACAAGGACCTTACAATATTCATTTCTATATTGTAAATACATACACTATTTAGGCAATGTTATAAAACAGTCATCATGTATGGCAATATGAAGGCAAGGCAAGGCAGCTTTATTTGTATAGCACATTTTAGCAACAGGGCAATTCAAAGTGCTTTGTATTGCTATGAAAGTTATAGTCACATTGCATTTTAAAGGAGCTGTACTGTATTCAGAACATGAATACTGTACAGCAGCAAACAAATATTCGTTATGTGAGGATATAGTGGAGTAATGGCGTCCGTGGAGCAGAGAATGAAGTGTATTGTAATCTGAGCTTCTCTGTTCTCTCTCTGTTTGGTGTGTTCCGTGCCATCGTCAGGCGGAGGAGCCGTCGGCCTTCATTGGGCCGATTTAACTTGTTGAATCGGCCAGTGGGCAGTCGGACTCAATGACCAATCTGATTGGCGGAATGCTAACCCTTGACTAGCGAATCAGTGCACTTATGTTAAAACACTTACCAGAAATTACGATCGGGATGAGCGTGACGAACGCCTCTCAAAATCTGACGAAAATCTTTCAAACTGACCTTTGTCGATCAAAAAAACAAACAACTGCACGGCCTATTTCTCGCCTAAAATGTTTTCAGAAATACGTTTCGGTGAACTATTTTCGTAAAATACAAGATTGTATTCTGAATGAGCTGCCATTATGGTCAGCTTTGAAATTTGGGAGAAGCCAGACCCACATGACGCGTTCGTCATTTCCGGTTTTCATTTTTTGGGCGACAATACAGATGAGCGCCACCTGCTGTTATGGAGACGTATTACGTCTCGCGCATGCGCAGAATGTACGCTCAAGTCGGCGTCGCTTTGGTGTGTTCCGAGGCACTTTTTGGACCGACGGGAGCTGAATGATCAGTCCGTCTGCCTTTTCTGCCGATGGTCGGCCGTCGGGTTGGTGTGTCAGAGCCTTTAGTGCCTTGTGCGTTGGTATCTGACGCAGAGGGCTGTGACAAAGCGTCTTTGATGAGTTAGTAAACTGTCTGCGAGAGCCGTGTGGAGGCAATTGCGTATTCCGAGTACAGCCCCTTTAAATAGATTTGTATTAATAAATAATAATGTTCACAATAAAACTGACTGGCTACACATACTGAGGCGGTTGCTATGGAACGGAGGTAACGTTAGCTTACACTAGCAGCTAGCATAGGCTATTTCTTTTACCTTTCTTTTAGCTATAGTGCGTAGTTTCTGTCGCCCCCCATGAGAATTCTAAGTAATGACAACAAAACTGTCGGTGCGTCCACGTGATACAAGCCTTCCATGATCGTACACCTCCCCCTCCACATTGTTGCTAGTAGCCAAGGAGGACACGGAGGATTAAAAAACATGATGGACTCTTCAGAAGAGGTCATTATCTTCACTCAAGTTTGTAAGCGTGAAAGTCGCCGGACCACACAATCTTCTGAACATAGTCATACTGAGAAATACAGAGAGAGTTGTGTGGAGCTGATAGTCTTAATTAGCTTTGTAGCAACTTATTTGGCAATGCAATGGCTTGAATGTAACAGACGTTCATATATCAAAAAGTTACGCACTAAAGCTTTGAAGCTAAAGAGTTTGAAGTCACTCAATAATATTGCATTCCATTTACCTTAGAACTCTGAAGCTGGAGCTGGGAATGACGTCACACCCGAGTTGAATGCGTTCTATTTACAAGTCAGATTTTTCATTGTCAGGTAGCTCTAGCTAGGTTAGCCATTGTTAGCAATACCAGTTGAGAACAACAGATTACGCTGTTTTTTGTGCATACAAACAGCGTTAACATGTCCACAGAAGATGGACTGGACTGTGTGAACAACTGATTTAATGAGACACAAATAAGACAGAAGTGCTTATAACTGTATTTTACTACAGCTTTCACAATGGTTGATGCACGGGGCAGCCATATTAGATTTTAAACTCGGGGTACGGTGAGGTTGTCCTAGTTCCGAGCTCAGAAATTCGAGGTCAGGGGGCGTGTTTCCGACTTTGACCTCAGAAAATCTGACTTCCAAGTACAAATGGAACACACTATAAAACACAAACAAACTAACCGACCGAGGCAGCAGTAGAACAGCAACTCTGGTGTTCCACGAGGTGAAATGGCTGTTTCTGGTCTGGCGGCTTTGAAGAGAGCATAAAAAACTGCTTCAGTTCCCCTTAGGGGAAGTGGACACTTAAGTTGAGCTACCTGTTTTATAATGTCATAGGACCTACACCAGTTTTCACATACATGCCTGATATCTCCCTGTCCTACAAGCAACCTACTGTGTGTTCTGTACAGGAATGAACAAATCCTCAAGACCAGCTCCTCAAGCTGTACTGAATGTACTGAAAAACTGGTGTCACCAACAAAAAACAGGTAGCTTTTTGCACTAGAGCTCCCCTCACTGGTGACAGAATGCTCTGGCATTCAGATAACAGCTCAAGCCTCGATATTCTGTTTGTCCCTAACTGCTTAGAGATAGGAAAAACTACAGACACATTTATGACTGTTGTTGAGTTCTTAGCTTTAGAAAGAGGGCTTATATAGGCTAACTGAACGGAATGAAACATGACTGAACATAATTAAAATCCAAGACCGAACTGAAGGCTGTCAGAAGCAGCCCCTTCATGTTTCAGTATGTTTCAACAAAGTGCTTGTTGGATCGTCTAACAGCATCTGAATCCCCTTTTCTGACGGCAAAATCAGGAGGGATTGCAGCTGACAATTTGTGCAACTTTCTGAAACAGACAATTTGACATTTGTGTGACCAGTCTTGTTGAGATTTCACGAACATTCTGACTTTTTTTCCCTCTCCCTTAGTGGTATTACCGGAAAAGACGCTGTCGCAGACAGCAATTCTACACATAGTGGCATTAAAAAATTTGAATAATTGTAACCCTAGCTTCTTCTGGAGATTTCAGCCATATCTCATGACCTTCATTAGCAGATGGAATTTGTCGTGGAAACACAAAGTCACTGATTGCAAACCTTTGAACTGAATGAAATGAACTGAATGATGAAGTGCCTCATAATTTCTATTATGTAGTACATCAAGCAAGTTTATTGTATAAACCTACACATGTGTGAACATAGTGATACTGCTATTGTGTTAAAATCCTTTCCTTTCTCTTGGGATAAATTGACTCATTCACCACTAACATATGAATAATTTTGGTGAATGAACATGTACAGTACACATGATGTTAATGATGTGGTGACATGTCAGATTACAGTTTTTCAGGGAAAACACTACAGGTAAGAGGCAGAGCATGACTTACACCAGAGACAGTTTAGTGCCATGGATGTATTAAGAGAACCGAGCCGCCCCAACTCGAGCTAGTTTCCTGTATCTGTGTCACGTGGCCTCGGCCACGGCCACGCCTCTTTAGGAGACTAGAGGCAGGTCCAAGTGTATTGATTCCAACGAAAGAAGTAAACGTGAACACAGATTATGAGCGATCATTTTGCCCCATCGTCACCAAAGTAGATAGTGGACCCATTTCTCACAGGCCACATGTCTCCAGAACATTCTGACACTAAAATGGCATTTTTCCTTTGTTTGAGACCTGTTTCTGTCTCAGGACCAAACTATCGCGAGATCTGGCAACACAGAGAAGCTAACGTTAGCTAACGTTCGTGAACGCCCTAACAAAACTAATCTCTGTGATGCTAAATATGTCTTTTAGCTGTGTAAATATCTAACGTTAGCAAAAGAACATATTAAGAAATTATTCAAACATCCATCATCCACAAGACGTTCACTACACCTTCAAATGAGGCCACGACTTTTTAGGAGACAGGAAGCATGTACTGTTTCATACCATTGGCGATGCTTGAAATGCGTTATCTTTAGAGCCCCTGCACACTGGCGTGAGCGTGTCAGCTGCGTGGCGTATCTGTTTTTATTTCGGCTCCCATGTTAACAGGTTAGAGCTTGCACACTGCCTGCGTGACACGCACATCTCAGACGCAGCTCGAGCCGCGCCGAAAACGGGCACATGCTAGCAATAGGACCGACGCCTATTTTTCACGCGACACGCAAGCGTGTTGGAAGCGTTTCCATGCAACATAGAATGTGAAAAGATGTTTATATGTCATTTTGACACAAATACATTTAATACATGACATTTTGATGTTTGAAAGTCTCTAGGTTTTGACATAAATGCAGATATAAATTTAATTTAATTATTTAAATTAATATATAATTATCGATTTTTAAATATTGCAGCTGTCAATACAGAACAAATTATTCTGTAGCCTATTTTGCCATCAATACTGCCGAAGTTGTCTTTGCTGTAATCACATCAGTATATATTTATGTTTAACATGAAGTATACTACTGCTTGAGTGCAGTACATTTCCACAACTCTCTCCCCATATGTCGAACAAGGGTGATCCAGCAGCAGCAGCAGCAGCAGCGCTGCGTCAGACACGTCTCTGGTGTGCAAAGACATGTAGAAAACGCCATGTAGCCGCCACGCAACCGACACGCAACAGAAACACCACGCTCACGCCACGCAGGCAGTGTGCAGGAGGCCTTAGTATAAAGGATCTTTGCTTAAACTGAGAGTAAACTGCTCTGACATAGATTTCACAAACCAGGACTGAAGTTGATCATTCATAGCTCTGTACTGCACTGCCCTCCTGTGGTCTATCCACTACACTGCCACTCTCATAATATTCCACAAAATGTGCTTGTAGCTACTGACAGGCTCAGATTTGTGTTCCAAGTGTCTGACAAGATTATAGAAAGGATCCCTACAGAGATAGATTTTTTTGTTAAAGAGTAAGATCCTTTTTGTTTATGAAACATCCCCTTAATGGCAATTTCACCAGACGCCATTTAAATAAACAGTAATTTTAAAGTGCTCATATTATGCTTTTTGGCTTTTCCCCTTACCTTTATTGTGTTATATATCTTTTTTTGTGCATGTTATAGGTGTACAAAGTAAACAGCCCAAAGTCCACCCCAAAGGGACTTACAAATTCCAACAGAAAACACTGTTCACAAACTGCTCCAAACAGCCTTTACTTCCGGGATGAACGTGATGTAACACGCGTTATAATGCTCGCCAGTGTGCTAGCATGGCACGCCCTCATACTCTGCTTCTGACTGGCTAGTAGTCCTTACCTAGCTACTGAGCATGTGCGACTCTCAACAAAGATGGAACAGAAGTGAGAGGTCTCACTCTGTAGCTAAAACAGAGAGCTCAGCACACAGGGTGAAAAGAGGAGCTGCAGCAATGTGTAGTACAACAAAAATATGGTGATTTTTGAAAATGTATAAACTATGAAACTATGTAAACTTATTCTGGTACAACCTCTAAATACAATTATGAACCTGAAGTTTAGCATAATATGAGTACTTAAATCATTGTAAAGTACGATTTATTCAAAGTCGACAGAAACAAAATAAGACAGTCAAAGGCCGTCTTGGTTCGTCTTTCCACTGTTCCAACAATGGTTGAAATAAACCCATAATTCAGTTATTTACATATACAAAAAAATGCTGGCTCTATACTTGTTAAAAGTATTGTTTCTTTTAAATGGAGTCTGGCTAAACAAAAGCTCTTACTTTTAACAAAAAGGCCATTCTCTGGAGGGATCCTGTTCATAATGTTGTCAGACACTTAGAATAATAATCTGAGCCTGGCAGTGGCATAAACAGCACTTTTAGTGGACGAAAGTGACGATGCACATTTGCCTCATATATTATATTGCAGCCCGGTATGCGGCTGCTGGTTACAGAGTTCTCGCTCAATACTGTACCAATTTCCAAGATTATTGTTCACATTAGTCACTTAGGCTACGTTCACACAGTGAGTCTTAATGCTTAATTCGGATTTTTTTGCTCAGATCCGATTTTTTGTTTGGCTGTTCACATTACCTTTTAAAATGTGGCCTATATCATATTCCAGTGTGAACTGTTTGCGGTTTCGAACTGACCCGCATGCGCAAAAGAACAGTAACAATGACATCAGACGCAGCACGCTGTTGCACTAAAGTTAGGGAGGTTATGGAGCAAGTAAGCATTTTCACTTTTATTTCAAAATGTTTGTGAAATGGCACTGTAACATTAATGAGCAGGTGCTGAGGAGGAGAAGAATGAAGAGAAGGAGAGCTTGATCCTTCTAGTTTCGATTGAATTGAAGTATCTCCCCATACACTAATTAGGTCTAACACCTTACTCTCCCACATTGACTTTCTCCATCGCTGTTCTCCATTTTGTAGGCCTAGTCAAGTTTTGAATTTGACTGTCTGCGTCTAGGGCTAACTCCCGCTGGCGCATAATTGTGACAAATGTCGATGTAGATTGACGTAAAAGTCGCATCAAACCCGCCTTGGTTGTTCACACATTGAAAAAAATCAGAGCTGTGTCTGATTCAGGACCACATATGGAAGTGGTCTAAATCTGATTTGAAAAAAATCTGATCTGGGCAAGATTTGAGTGTCCACACTACTTCTGAAGAAGTCTGACCCCAAAAAAAATCTGATTTGGGATTTCTGACTTTTGCCTGCAGTCTGGACATAGCCTTAGACATTAATGCATGGGAAAATAGGGTCCAGGTTGAAAATAAAATTACCTTTTAAAGATGGCTCTGTTGTTTTCGAGTGTCACAGTGAGCTATGACAGTGTGACAGTAAACTAGCATACACAAAGGACCCTGACACTGAAGCAGTAACATGGAATTCAGCCCCATTTTCACCCTTTCAGAGTGCTTCCCTTTCTCCATGCACATTGCATTGTGCCAGAAACCCCCCAAGGAAATTGAAAAAAATATTCCAGTAAAAATTCAACAGGCCTATAGTTTTAAACAATATATTCTATTTCTATTGGCTTTGCAGAGAAGGGGTTTAAAACCAAATTTAAAACATTTGTGTTAAGAGATATTTACAGAAATTACTTTCTGAATAACAAAATATGTCATAGTGGGGACTTGGGCTCATAATCTCAGTATTATTTTTTTAAATCCTTGCTACGGCCCTGTGTATGTGTTTTATTTTAATCTTAATTCAGCAAAAGTGAAGTGATACTTCCTTCCCCAGACAATGAATACATCCCTTGATTGTAAATATTTTAAAAATGATTTGACTACTACTAACATTTTTCTATCTGTGAAAGTAAAACCATGCAGATGAAATATCAGTCATTCTAAATCGATGGGCTACTAAACATGTGAGAGATGTAAAAAGAATAGCTGATATCAAAATTGGTGGTGGTCAGATGCTGCATTCCAGACACAATTTTTAGCCCATAAGTTAAGACTTGGTAGCGTTCCAGGCAAAGTCACGAGCTGGCTAGCTAAACATTGTGCCATTGGCAGGGTTCAGGTTAGGCTACCTAACATTGATGTTAGCTAGCGGCTACCTAACGTTGATGTTAGCTAGCGCTAGCTGAAACTAGCAATTTCTAGTCTGCGACATATTTTGGGCTTCATTTAATAAACATAACCTGTAGTAGTACACAATTGTATGTGTACTGTTTTGATTACAATGTGCGGAATTACTTTATGTTGCCTATTTATGTCTATTTTTCACAGTTAATCACCGGCGTCTGTACAGCATCAACAGGGGTCGCCATTGTTGTTTATGTGTGTGTGAGGTCAAAAACTATAACTGGGAGTACAACGATCTCGTACAAGTTCACGGGTAGTAAGTTACAGGTTTTTATGCCATTCCAGGGCACTTTCACGGGTAGAAGGTTGTGAAAACACGAGTTAGGGGTTGCCTGGAACGCACCAAGAGATCCCATGGTGTAGCATGGCTATATTTAGACCAGAGTTTAAAGTTGAAATGTTTATCTCATTTTATAGAAATAATTTATAATTCATACAACTCTTCCATTTTTCCGCCTCTAGTTTTCATTCCTTTTAAGAGTATTGTGTGGTTTGGTTTAAAGTTTCTGACTGGGAGGTCACAAAAAATAGCCCATGTAACCCATTTCAAGTATAAGGTTTTTTTTTAAATTAGATTTTTAAACATGTGATTGTTTATTTTTCCACTTTATATTAAAGCATTTTTATTTACATTGAAATGTGCATTTTTAAGACTTATCCATTAATTTTATGTTTTAATATCTAAAATAAAGTTGTGTGTGTAAGGTATTTTATTGTGTTACATCTCAGTTGAAGGTTAAGAGGAAGTTACAGTAAACCATAGAGCTTTTATTGTGACGGGGAAAACGGAAGTGGATAAAGTGTGGCGTTGACTGTCCCTTGATTGTGTTTTGGTTGAACAAAGTTAGACGTGCAGTGCCGTCTTGATCTGGCATTGGAAGCCCGTGTTTCTTTATTTTATAGTCAAACCTGAGTCTAAGGCAATATAATAAACTCTCGGTTACTGGTGTATGGATGTTAAAGAAAAGACATTAGTGAAGTCAGCCAGAAGGGGCGCTGTTGTCACTTCTGC
The DNA here is from genome assembly GCA_023566125.1 of Zingel zingel. NCBI lineage: Eukaryota > Metazoa > Chordata > Actinopteri > Perciformes > Percidae > Zingel > Zingel zingel. The sequence continues at coordinate 1,879,151 of CM042329.1, read as the reverse complement.
TCCCAGGAACCAAATAAGGAAATGACGTGCTGCAGAGCAGACGTGCGGGTTCTCAAATAGTGACTGAAACAGACTGACACTGACACCGAGACCGGGTTTGTGAGAGGTAGAGGAGGGTGTGGGACCTGGTGCGCACACAATACGAGGTTAGTGTTATTATAAAGAATCACTTTTATTAAGTTTAGACACCGGAGTTAATCTTTTACCCTGGAAACAGAGCTGTCGCCGGTTAAGTAGCTGTTTGGCTAAAACTACAACATCAAACGTTAACTTGGCACGTGCAGGGCCTTTTTTAGCGTCACAAGTAACGTTAATAAACAATATGGAAACAGTTATCAATTTAAAAGTCAACGGGGTGGGGGGAAACGACCAGCATGTATAAAGTTTAATTTCGAAAATAACATGGATAATTATTTGGTATTAATAGCGTATAACTTCTACAAGTTAGTTAAATGTATCATATTTCAAAGGTACCGCCCCATTTAGCTAGGCTAACTTACAACTTTAACTTTCAACGTGCAAGTGGGCACGACGTTCTCTGTCCTATAATGGCAGCTAAGTTATTACTTTCAGTATGTATTGAGCAGTGCGTAAAGTACATGTAATACCTTCAGTAGTCATAGAAGACTCGTGTTAACTTATATGGTGCAACTTTAGGAGGCATGCATCTGCGTTATTTTGTATAATTCAATTTCACATGGGCTGGGGTGATATATTGAAAAGTCTCTCAGTTGTGTGATGTATTATATAGACTTCCTAATCAAGTTGGTCATCAACAACTGTGTACCACATCTGAAATCATTTGAAATCTTTGAAAAGCCATTATAAATCCAGCTAGCTAGAATGGCAGACTTGATGAAGTGTGTATCGCCCAGCCTCTCATTCATTCTGCCTGTGCTTTCTGGGATGTTGGTCAGAGGAAAAGTATGCCCTCCGCCTGGTCACAAGATGGGTGCTGACAGCTGAACTACTGCAGCGCCTTGCCAGATTTGGCTTGTGTTGTGTCCAACACTGAATACTGTAAAACACATTTGCAAGGCTGTACCTTTTTAGGCTTGAGTATTGTTCTTTCGTTCGATTCTGATTTGCCATTCTGCTTATCGATTTTGGTTCTTAAACTTTCTTGATTCTGTTTTTTTTTTTTTTTTTTTTTTTTTAAGGGAGGTGAAAGCAACTTTCCATTTAGGCATAATATTCACAATTCACTTCATACGGTTTTTGGAACCTGTAAATAATTAATACAGTTTAATTTGGTTGCTGTTATTCAATAATATGATTCAATAATAATCTGTTCATTTTTATTTAGTTTTTTTATTCACTGTAACTAACCCCACTAAAATGTCCCAGGGTTATATACAATCAACCAGTTGCCTGAAAAAGTAGTCCAAAGGTGATCCAAACTGAGCAAGGTTTCTGTTCTTCTGGTCATTGAGTCTCCACACTTTGATCACCGCAACAGAATCATATTTTTAGTTCAAAAAGGCTTTTTTTTTTTTTTTTTTTAAATATACAAGTAGTGAATAGTAGTTTGTGTACAATGAGTGAACAGTGTTATCTGTGCAGGATGGGGGACATAACCGAAGTTGAGACAAGATTCTACTCCAAAGCAGAGGACTACTGGAGGGAGGTCCCCCCCACAGTGGATGGCATGCTGGGAGGCTACGGCAGCATCTCCAGCATCGATATCAATGGATCCAAGGCTTTCCTGCAGAAGTTCCTTGGTGTAAGGAACTTTGTAACCATGTCAGAAACCAATTCTTCCATTCAAATTGTAATTGTGAATCAATCGTACAAGTTTAAATGTATGTAAACTTTGTATTGTATCAGTAGTGAATGCCTGTACCCCCCGTAAATGCTCCTATTTTGCAACACACGATAAAAAGACGTTTCAATAATTCCCATCACGACACGGAGCGTGTCAGAAACATTTTTTGGCCACACATACCCACTCACTTTAATCTGTGCAGCTGTGGGCATGGCTCCATCTCAACTGTAAGTTATTTTAGTAATAAAGTATTCTACCCATTATTCCATAGTTTAAAGTGCTCATATTATGCTCATTTTCAGGTTCATGGTTCAATTTTGTTAGGAACATTTCAGTTACAATACAATACCACTTTAGCTTGGATATTGAAGAGAGTCAACACTAGTACAATGTACTGCATTCTTAAAAGTATCAATGTTTACATTAAAAACTGACTTCAAAGCAGTTACATTGATGTTATTATTTTTATTTAACATGAATGCACAATAAAGTGCAGCTCTACAGACTACATGACATTTCATTCAGATATCTGGAGGTGACAGAGGGACCCATTTGAAAATGACATTGAAGTTAGACATTAGGTTATTTATGACATAGTTGGTACCAATGGATTCCTTAGGTCTAATAGTTTTCTATGAAACAAAGATCGATTCTTGGATTTTATGAATTGATTTTGGATCATTCAAATGAAAATTGATTTAAATCAGAAAATCTTTTTTTTTTTTTAAACCCAGCCCTAGCGTTAAAGTGAACTTGTTTGGAGTTGGCTCCGTGTAATGGATGAGTAAACTGAATGTTTTCTGCTGAGATGCTGTAGCATTGACACGGTGCTATTGTGGTAAGCTAGTTTGACTTTACAATAGACTAAAGTCGAACTGTACAGAGTTTTCGGGCTTTTTTTTGCAGCTTGAAATTAGCCCAAACTGTCGTTTTCTCCGCCTGTCTCTTCTCTTAGCCCCACGTGTATTTTCGCTCTCTTCCTCCATTTTGCAATCCGTAATTTGTACGGCTGTGTATCGCAAGAATCTGGCGATACGATATGTGGGTCACGATTCAATATATCGCAATATATTGGGATTTAAAGTATAATTTTAGAAAAACTAACATTAAAAAAAAAGACATGATGTGCATAAAAGTCAAAGAAGTTTATTTAGGTAAACAATTCAGTACACAGAAAATCAAACTGCCAGTTTGGGATTGTGGTTCCCAGGTTCTTAGTGAGCTAATGTTTAGATGGTAAAGTAGGCCAAAGTTCAGCCATAGCTACGTTGTTAGCTTCTAGCAAAAAGTCAGGCACTGTTAGGCACTGTTAGGCGAGGACACTAGTGCTGTCCCAGCATAGCCATCTAGCTGTAGGGGGTTTAAACACAACATAAATGTGAACCACTGTCTTACATGAATGTTTTTGCACGTAAACGTATAGGCTACCTAAACCCTAAACTTATAAATAAAATATCGCGGTACTCAAGTGTATCTTTTTTTTTTTTTTTTTTTTTTTCTTACACCCCTAGTAATTCGTCAGTCTTCACGGCATGTGTCCACAGCAGCGTGAAGCCGCTGTGCGACAGTAATAAAAATCTGTGCGGAAACACAGTGAGCGGTATGACGTTAGTTACGTTGATTAAACAAAGCTTTGAGGCAAAGAATTTTGCCTCCATGATTTTTAGTAATCGAAATGATTTGAGTTACTCAAAGAATGGTTTCAGCCCTAACCATGACCTGAACTGAAGCGTTACCGGGCGGTTTTAATCACCGCTGCAGAGCCCTCCTGTCCTGGGCCGTGCACACCCCATCCCAGTTTGTAACGTTTCCAGTCAGGATGCTTTCTATTGCTCCTCTGTAAACGTTTCTGTGCCGTTTCACAATGACAGCTTTTATTCACCAGTGACCTCCTGTGTGTTTTTTGCCATTGAAGGAAGGGGAAGGGAAGACGAGCGCAGGCTGTGCTCTGGACTGTGGAGCAGGCATCGGGAGGATCACCAAACGTTTACTGCTGCCTCTGTTCAAGACCGTGGACCTAGTGGACGTGACGCAGGAGTTCCTGGACAAAGCCAAGACATACCTGGGCGAGGAGGGCAACAGAGTGGGGAGGTACCTTTGCAGCGGCCTGCAGGACTTTGTACCAGAAAGTGGACGCTATGATGTCATCTGGATCCAGTGGGTCATTGGTGAGTCTGCCACAACGTACCAACGATGTAACCCGAGTACCCAGGTACCTTTGCAGTATCTTGCTCAAACATAGTTAGTCATCAGAAGATTTAAGGCAGCTTGGTAGTTAAAGCCGATTTTCAATCAGCTTTGTATCATAACAATGTGGGTAGTAGGTGGAGTGGGGTCCATTTTGGGCTAAACCGGTTTGATTTCATGCTTACCGGCTGAAACGGCAGATCATTTTTTGCATTTCAGGCCTAATTTTGATAGGACAGCTGAAGACATGAGAGGGGAGAGAGGGGGGGAACGACATGCAGCAAATGGCCGCAGGTCGGAGTCGAACCTCGGCCCGCTGTGTCGAGGAGTAAAACGCTACATGTGGGCGCACTCTACCAACTGAGCTACCCAAGCACCCACATTCCCCATTTTTTCTCTCTCTCTCTCTCTCTCTCTCTCTCTCTCTCTCTCTCTCTCTCTCTCTCTCTCTCTCTCTCTCTGGTGATGCATATATATAATGTGATGATATCGATATATTTCCCAGCTCCACTATGTTGCCTACTTCTCACCTAAAATGTTTCAGAAACTTATTTTAGTGGCTGTAGTAGGAGAGGTTGTGAACAGGAAGTGGGCAAAAACTGTTTCCTGTAATGCGAAAACAGAGGCTGAAAAAAAAAACTCAAATGAAACGGTTAAACTAGTTTGTGCCATTCTACTGCATAGACAGCCCAGTTGTCTGAAAAGACTCTCTTTCAGCAGTAATATACTTTTTAAAGTGCTTTATGGTAAAAAAGGTTAAATTTTTCCTCCCGATTTCTTTCCCTTCAGGCCACCTGACAGACGACCACCTGGTGGACTTCCTGCGGCGTTGCCAGAAAGCCCTGCGGCCGAACGGCCTCGTCGTGATCAAGGACAATGTGGCGTACGAGGGCGTGGTCCCCGATGAGGTGGACAGCAGCGTCTGCCGCGACCTGGAAATAGTTCACAGTCTGGTGGGCCGAGCGGGCCTCCGCATCGTCCACGAGGAGCAACAGACTAACTTCCCAAAGGAGATCTACCAAGTCCACACACTGGCTCTCAGATAGGACGGGACAGAGGGGGGGCCTCGTATACACAGGAGTTCTAATGTGGAAATGATGTTTTTCTAGTCAGCATTTCATATCTGTTTGGAAACGATCTGCAGTGCGACGTGTTTGCGGAACGTGTGTTGCTAACTCCATCAGTCTCCTGCTCTGTTCTTATTGCCGAGTGATCTTTTTCTGGGCTACCAGGCTTAAAGCTCTAGTGCGTCACTTTTTTGATATTAATGAACGTCCGTTGCATTCAAGCCATTGCCAAGTGAGTCGATACAAAGCCAATTAATACTTTCAACTCTCTGTCCATCATGTTTTTTTTAATCCTCCGTGTCCTCCTTGGCTACTAGCAACTGTGTGGAAGTGGGGGGGGGGGTGGGCGCGGTCACGGAAGGCTTGTATCATGACAGTTTTGTTGTCATTACTTAGAATTCCTCATGGGGGTGACAGAAACTACGCACTATAGCTTTAAGGTAAGGCTACATTACACTTCTAGACACATTCTAGCATGTATTTCCTGTCAGCTTAAACTTTGGCTGTGTGGATACGCACAGCCAGCCATTAGAAGCACTGATGCACTGCGTTTGGAAATGGAGGGGTCATTATCCACGTGCTGCGTCATCACCAGACTACAAACTATATTATGTAAATGTAGTTACTTTTCCCATGTGATTGCAGTAGACATACAATTTAAAAAAAAAAAAAAAAAAAGTTTCTAGTTTGGCATCGCTTTGCTCCATATTTATTTATTACCCACGTTGGAACTGTGACCGTGCCGGGCGGTTTTCGTCAAACAGAAGGCCAAAGTGACCTCACTCTTACCCCAACGTCCTCTGAGGCTGCATCACCATCTGGCTCCATCGTCCACTGGAAGCGTTTCAGAAGCGGAGCATCTTCAAGCAGTCTATTCTTAATAGGACACATTTCCAATGTTACGGAGTATTTTATGGACATTTTTCATGTTTTACAGATTATTGGCAACATGTTTGCAGATCAATGTGGCTACAGACTTTGTGGCTGTGTTTTACTGGTTTTAATTAGGGATGTCTCCATCAACTCTCTTTTGGCCCGGAGTCCTTTTGATATTGGTTATTGTCCATACTGAATTTGATCTGATACTAATATTTACATGAATGTTGATTAAATGCATCTGACAAATTGGAATAATGAGAAGCTGTTACCTGAACGTCTTGTGTACTGCTTTTTACCAATATAAGAGGAGAGGTAACGGCTCTGTTAAGGAGCCAGTGTACTCCGTCTGAACTAGGCTTAGGCCGGTGTAAACCTGTTCAAACCGGTTTGCTATTACACCGGAAATGTGATCTCTTTCATAGCACCACTCAGCTTGGCAGTAAATTGGTGTCGGACGCTAGCTGCTCCTTTATTTAATTAATTTATAAACTAACATATGTTAATCATCTTGTCATATTGAAACTTGGAAAGATTAGGGAGCTAAGCTACAAGTTATTCTACATTAAATGAAGCTTCAACTATGGAGTTAGAATCATGCCAAAACGTCACACACACAAAACGTGTTTCACTCACACCCAACGATTCACAAACAAACTCAGCGTGGTTTGCAAATACAAAACATCATTCACAAACTAATGCATTTTGTTCTGCAAATAAGAAACCTACCTATCAAACAAATACAGTATGTTTTACACATACAAAGAAATGTATTTATTCAATGACAAAAAATATCCTCCAAGTACAAAAAAAAATTCTACAAGTACGAAACAAAATTCTACAAGTACAAAACGCTGTCACGTGCCTTTTGGCACTAATTTTCCGCCTTGCTGATCCACACAAATGCCAGTAAACTTTCTAACAAATGTCCTGTAATTCGCACTCTACAACAGCAGGTGGTGCTGTTAAGTCAATTTAAGCCTGCCAGGACCATAGATATATAAACGCGGATATTTTAAAACGTTATTACGGTGCATAACTTACTGGAACAAAGCTGAGCAACGTGTTGTTGCTGGTGACAAAACCACTGATTTTATATATATATATATATATGTGTATATATATATATATATATATATATATATATATATATATATATATATATATATATATATGTGTGTGTATACACACATATATATGTATATATATGTATATATACATATGTATAAATGTATATGTGTATATATATATATATATATATATACATACATATATATATACATATATACATACATATATACATATATATATATACATACATATATATATATATATATATATATATATATATATATATATATATATATATATATATATATATATATATATGTATATATACATATGTATATATACATATGTATATGTATATATATATATATGTATATATATATGTATGTATGTATATACAGTGAGGAAAATAAGTATTTGAACACCCTGCTATTTTGCAAGTTCTCCCACTTGGAAATCATGGAGGGGTCTGAAATTGTCATCGTAGGTGCATGTCCACTGTGAGAGACATAATCTAAAAACAAAAATCCAGAAATCACAATGTATGATTTTTTAACTATTTATTTGTATGATACAGCTGCAAATAAGTATTTGAACACCTGTCTATCAGCTAGAATTCTGACCCTCAAAGACCTGTTAGTCTGCCTTTAAAATGTCCACCTCCACTCCATTTATTATCCTAATTTAGATGCACTTGTTTGAGGTCGTTAGCTGCATAAAGACACCTGTCCACCCCATACAATCAGTAAGAATCCAACTACTAACATGGCCAAGACCAAAGAGCTGTCCAAAGACACTAGAGACAAAATTGTACACCTCCACAAGGCTGGAAAGGGCTACGGGGAAATTGCCAAGCAGCTTGGTGAAAAAAGGTCCACTGTTGGAGCAATCATTAGAAAATGGAAGAAGCTAAACATGACTGTCAATCTCCCTCGGACTGGGGCTACATGCAAGATCTCACCTCGTGGGGTCTCAATGATCCTAAGAAAGGTGAGAAATCAGCCCAGGACTACACGGGAGGAGCTGGTCAATGACCTGAAAAGAGCTGGGACCACCGTTTCCAAGGTTACTGTTGGTAATACATTAAGACGTCACGGTTTGAAATCATGCATGGCACGGAAGGTTCCCCTGCTTAAACCAGCACATGTCAAGGCCCGTCTTAAGTTTGCCAATGACCATTTGGATGATCCAGAGGAGTCATGGGAGAAAGTCATGTGGTCAGATGAGACCAAAATAGAACTTTTTGGTCATAATTCCACTAACCGTGTTTGGAGGAAGAAGAATGATGAGTACCATCCCAAGAACACCATCCCTACTGTGAAGCATGGGGGTGGTAGCATCATGCTTTGGGGGTGTTTTTCTGCACATGGGACAGGGCAACTGCACTGTATTAAGGAGAGGATGACCGGGGCCATGTATTGCGAGATTTTGGGGAACAACCTCCTTCCCTCAGTTAGAGCATTGAAGATGGGTCGAGGCTGGGTCTTCCAACATGACAATGACCCGAAGCACACAGCCAGGATAACCAAGGAGTGGCTCTGTAAGAAGCATATCAAGGTTCTGGCGTGGCCTAGCCAGTCTCCAGACCTAAACCCAATAGAGAATCTTTGGAGGGAGCTCAAACTCCGTGTTTCTCAGCGACAGCCCAGAAACCTGACTGATCTAGAGAAGATCTGTGTGGAGGAGTGGGCCAAACTCCCTCCTGCAGTGTGTGCAAACCTGGTGAAAAACTACAGGAAACGTTTGACCTCTGTAATTGCAAACAAAGGCTACTGTACCAAATATTAACATTGATTTTCTCAGGTGTTCAAATACTTATTTGCAGCTGTATCATACAAATAAATAGTTAAAAAATCATACATTGTGATTTCTGGATTTTTGTTTTTAGATTATGTCTCTCACAGTGGACATGCACCTACGATGACAATTTCAGACCCCTCCATGATTTCCAAGTGGGAGAACCTGCAAAATAGCAGGGTGTTCAAATACTTATTTTCCTCACTATATATATATACATATATATGTATATATATATGTATATATATATATATATATATATATATATATACGTATATATATATATATGTATATATGTATATATATGTATATATATGTATATACAGTGCCTTGCAAAAGTATTCGGCCCCCTTGAACTTTTCGACCTTTTGCCACATTTCAGGCTTCAAAACATAAAGATATAAAACTGTAATTTTTTGTGAAGAATCAACAACAAGTGGGACACAATCATGAAGTGGAACGAAATGTATTGGATATTTCAAACTTTTTTAACAGATGAAAAACTGAAAAATTGGGCGTGCAAAATTATTCAGCCCCCTTAAGTTAATACTTTGTAGCGCCACCTTTTGCTGCGATTACAGCTGTAAGTCTCTTGGG